>NW_010729128.1:3698832-3741525 GCF_000365185.1 Nelumbo nucifera
AGCGGTCCCCACACGACAGCTCATAGGGGTGGGCCCACCCTTATCTGGACACGTCAAGCCAACTAGCCGCCAGCCTACCTTATCCTTATCTTATCCCTTATCCCTTATCTTTATCTAATCTTATCTTTATCTTTATCTTAAGTAAGAGTGAGTTACCATTAGGAGTTTGAGTTCAAATTGGAGTTTGAGTTTAATTAGGAATTTACCTCTGTAATCTCTTATTTAAGGAGCTACGAATTGAAATAAAGGCATTCAGTTTTTCAGTCAAGAAAATAGTGAGGAGAGTTCGGGTGGTCTCTTGGACAAATCACCCCAAGGGAGAGTTCGGGTGGTCTCTTGGACAAATCACCCATTCAATTTCCGCAATAGGGTCTGCACGCAAGGGAAGGTGCAAGGGGAAGCAGGGCTTTCGCACCGTGGACCGGCCCGTGATGGGATCCTACGTGCGGGGACCATAACATATATGCTTTGGACAGTCCTGTTTGGTTCGCAATCAGAAATAGAATCGAAATTTTTTGGAATCAGAATCAGGATGGTCTATATTAATAGTCTGTTTGGTTTAGATAGGAATGGAAATGGGAATGGAAATTAAAATTAGCTAGAATGGGATTTCAATTTCAAGGCAGGGGGAGGGAATGGCCATTCCCTCAAATGGGAGAATGGGAGTGACTGAATGAGAATGGGATTCCAATCCCTCCCAACCAAACAGTTGGGATCATAACAGCCCATTCTGATTCCCAAATCCCTATTCCCGCAAACCAAATGGATAATCTTGAAAGGTGGTATACTTGTTTCCTAGATAGTAAAAATAAAATAAAATAAAATAAAATAAAGGAAAGAAGAAAGGAATCACATTATTTTACTTAGATTCATTGTTACTCTTATGCTCCTCTTCACTAAATGTGTTAATTGTTTATCTTTCATATTCAGTTGGAATTGGTGAAACTAGTAATGTCACCGATAAGAACAGACTTCAAGTTACAATAATTGCAGTATCAACAGCTGTTTGTGGGATGCTTCTCATGGGTGTTTTTGGTTAATTTTTGTGGAGGAGAAGGCTGACAAAGGAAGGTAATTGCTCTGTCTCCTAATAAACATACCTTACTAACATAAGAATTATAGCTAAACTTCATATCCCTTTCTATAGTACTAATACAAAATAACTCATTTTTGTACTGAAGCAGTAGACTGACTTATTGTGTTGTACAATAGATGGAGAAGAAGAAAGCATATATTATTAGAGACTAAACTTGTAATTTACAGTTTTAAAAGTTAGTTACCATTAGTCAATATTAGTTACAAGTTTGTTAGTTAGTTTTCCTTTTCTTTTTTTTTGGCTTCTTCATTTGCTCTATATAAACCTCTTTGTAATCCTTTTCACATCAATAAAGAGAATTATCTCTCTCTCCAAATTCTGTTATGGTATCAGAGCATTCTACTTTTTCTGCTATATCATTTTCCGGCGTCGCCATTCTCACAAACGCGTTCAAAGATAGGCTCTCTCCTTTTCCCGGCATTTCGTATCAGAAGGTCTAATGATTCTTTTTGATCTTCGGTGCTATCACGGAGAGAAAGATCTCGAAGAGAGTTGTTCCGACTTCCAAGGCTTGTTTCTGTTCTGTTCTTCCATCAGATCAAGAATACTAAGGATGATGAATGAAAGGACGCTCCTACAATTTCTTCAATCGAGATATCAAGATTCTTGAATTTCTGCATCGTCTCCGACTGTAATCGCCTTGAAGATACTCAATCGATCTAGTCACCCTTTTGCCGGTAATCAAACACAACATCTGAATCTTTTCCAAGGACATAGCAATGTTCATGTTATCTGCCTCTGCGAATCCTTCGCCTCCAACGATGACTGTTTAGAGATCCTCTTAGGTTGATTCTTTGCATTCTCTCCATCAAAAGATTCCTCAAAAGTTGTCCGAGAAGTCGAAATCCTTTTAGAAGAGAAGAAAGATATTGCAGGGTCTGAAATTCTATTGAAAGGGCAATACGACCAGAAATATCATTTAGGGAGGAAGAGCTCCGTACTACGATTACAGAGTGCCATGGCTTATTGCTTTCTTCTTTGGATAATCTCGGTAGGGTTTTCTTGGCGTTGCCTGTTCTGATTGTCGGCGTCCCTTCGGTCTTCCACTTGCATACATCGGTGGGGGCTCTTGGATGAAATTTTCTTTTCTCAGAGAATTTTCTTTTCTTTTCTTGGCGACTAATCTTGCTCAGCCACAAAGTTTTTTTTCTCTCAGAATTCAAAAACAATTGCAGATCTTTAATCCTCATCACATTGCGATTACAGATTTCACAAAATTAGTTCAATTTGATCAAGCTTTTCTACTGAAATCAGCATAGCAAACAATGAGATTCCTCCTGTTGTGCAACAACAAGTTGCAATTACAGCAAGGCCTAAAGATACACCATCAAATCCGTTTTACCTTCATCCGAATGAGAATCCATCTCTGGTGTTAGTTTCACCAGTTTTATCAGGGCCTAACTTTCATTCATGGTTCGGATCTATGCAAATGGCTTTACTTTCAAAGAATAAGCTTGGTTTTGTTGATGGAAACATATTAATTTCTTCGAAGGATGATCCTACTTATCCAGCCTGGCAAAGATGCAACACTATGGTATATTCATGGTTAGTTCATTCCTTATCACCATCAATTGCTAAAAGTATTTTGTGGTTAGACAATGCTATGGATATTTGGAAGGACTTGTATGATAGATTTTCTCAAGGAGATGCTATAAGAATCTCAGAATTGCAAGAAGAGATTTATAATTTTCAACAAAATTCACTTTCTGTTACTGATTATCACACACAATTAAAGATTCTGTAGGATGAATATGTTACTCTTAATCCTATTCTAGTTTGCACTTGTGAGCCCCAATGTTCTTATCAAGCACTCAAAGATGTTAAGAAAGCTTATCAAAATGATTATTCTATCAGATTCTTGAAAGGCCTCAATGATAATTTCTCAACAGTTAGGTCACAAATCTTCTTGATGGGTCATTTGCCTAACATTAACAAATTGTTTTCTTTAGTGCTTCAGCATGAAAGACAGTTCAATAATCCTGTGATTAAGCTTGAGGAACCAGCCTCTGTGTTCTTGACTCAAGGACAAGGATCTAATTACAATCGAAGACCATTTGTTCCACAAAATTCACAGCAATCTCAGAGATCTTTTTCCTCTTCTAACTCTGGTTCAGGAACCACTAATTCAAGAAGGTCCTATGCCAATACAGGATCTAAGCCAATCTGTAGCTATTGTAATACTCCAGGACATACAGTTGAAACTTGCTATAAAAAGCACGGATATCTAGTTGGCTATAAAGGAGGAAGAGGTAGATTTGGTTCAAAAGTTGCGAATTAGTAGATGAAGGCACAGATGTTCCAGATTCTTCAATTCCTAATTCTACATCTAGTGTTCATAATGGATTCACTTCAGCCAATAATGTGGCCACTTCTCCAATTACTTAGGATCAATACAATCAGCTCATGAGTCTACTTCAGCAAGTCAACTTTGCTCTTGGTTCTGCATCAGCACCTTTCTCCACACCTCAGGTCAATCGGTTAACATCAACCTTTGCTCCAATTGCTAATGAATCAGGTAAATTCATTTTTT
The DNA here is from genome assembly GCF_000365185.1 of Nelumbo nucifera. Next base: position 3,702,459 of record NW_010729128.1, read on the forward strand.
TCATGCACCATTGATGATAATAAGTCTCATCAAACACACTGAATTCTTGATAGCAGTGCCACTGATCATATAACCAATAGCTTATCCAATTTTTCAACCTATACACTTGTCACAAATACACATGTCATTTACCCAATAATCAAAAGGTTTCTGTTTCTTACATAAGAACTATTATATTCTCTTCCAATTTTGTACTTCATAATGTTCTTTATATACCTCATTTTTCTTTCAATCTTATATCTACTAACAAGCTTACTGATTCATATCCTTACTGTCTCATTTTTCAACACAATCTGTGTATCCTCCAGGGTCATCAACGTTGGAAGATGATTGGAATAGATAAAAAGGTCAATGGCCTCTACAAGCTTGTCCTACCTTCTGTTTCTTGTAACTCTTCTATTACTTGTAATCCTACCATTACTTGTAATTCTGTTTCTATTCCTTTTGGTAATAAGACTACTGCCACTAATATATGGCATTTTAGGATGGGGTATTTGTCCAATCCTCGATTGAAACTTTTGAGAGCATTGTATCATTCTATAACACTACCATCTTCAAATTACTGTTCTATATGTCATTATGCCAAACAAAGAAAGCTTTCATTCCCCATTAGTCAATCTACTTCTCCAAACTGTTTTGATTTGATTCACATTGATACATGGGGTCCTTTTTCTACTCCTTCATTTTATGGACATAAATATTTTTTGACAATAGTTGATGACAAGAGTAGGTTTACATGGATATACCTTATGAAAATTAAATTTGAAGCTAGACAACATATTCAAAATTTTTGTTTTTTGATTGAAACTCAATTTTCTGCAAAAGTAAAGTGTATTAGATCTGATAATGCTTTGGAATTTAACATGCTTGATTTTTATACTTCAAGAGGTATTGTTCATCAAACTACATGTGTATATACTCAACAAAATTCTATTGTTGAGAGAAAACACCAGCATATTTTGAATGTTGCCAGAGCTCTCAAGTTTCAATCACAACTTCCCCTTTCCTTCTGGTCTGACTGTATTTCTCATGCAGTCTATCTAATCAATAGAACTCCTTCCCCAATCATTTCAAACAAAACTCCATTTCAGCTTCTTTATAATACTGCTCATTCATTTGATCATTTGAAAGTTTTTGGATGCCTTTGCTTTGCTTCTACACTTGATACAGATAGAACTAAGTTTGATACTAGAGCTGATCCTTGTGTATTTCTTAGCTATCCTTCTGCCACTAAAGGTTTTCGTTTGTATAATTTCAGAACAAAAAATGTTATTGTCTCAAGAGATGTTCATTTCTATGAACACTCGTTTCCTTTTCGTTCTAATTCTTTTTCAACAGATAATTCAGACTTTGTTCTTCCCACAGAATATGCAGTTCCTTTAGCAAAACCCTTTCCACCTTCTTTTACATCTTCACCTACTAATCTTCCTCACATCACAACTTTACCTCTCACTAATCAATCACCACCACTTACCACTTCTGATAATACCACTGTTGATTCACCCCCTTCTACTAATGTTTCACCAGATTCTATACAAAGTACACATTCTGAAACTCAACCTAGAAGATCATCCAGACCTCATATACTTCCTTCATATCTTGATCAATATCACTGTCAAATACCAAATCTTAAAGCCAACTCTGTTTTCAAAACCTCCAATCCTCACCCCATATCTTCTACCTATTCCATTCACAAATTATCTTCTTTTCATAGGATCTTTGCTACTTAAATCTCCCAAACCAAAGATCCTAGAACCTATAATGAGGCTATAAAATCACAATGCTGGAATGATGCAATGACACTTGAGATTAAAGCATTAAAGCAAAATAATACTTGGGTTTTAACCGATTTACCTGCAGGAAAATGACCTATAGGGTGCAAATGGATTTTTAAAACCAAGTATCATGCAGATGGCAGCATTGAAAGATACAAGGCAAGATTAATTGCCAAGGGCTATACTCAACAAAATGGCATTGATTATCTTGATACTTTTTCTCTGGTTGCAAAAATAACAACTATTAGATCTTTACTTGCTGTTGCAGCTATTAAAGATTGGCATTTGCATCAACTGGATATCAACAATGCCTTTTTGCATGGTGACTTACATGAAGAAGTTTACATGACTCTTCCCCCAGGTTTTGAAACTTCTGATCCTTCAAAAATGTGCAGATTAACTAAGTCACTCTATGGTCTCAATCAGGCAAGTAGACAATGGAATAAAAAACTCACTGATGCCTTGTTGTCTCAAGGATTCATTCAGGCAATTTCTGATACTTCTCTGTTCACAAAACAAACTGGTTCTCATTTTATAGCCTTGCTAATTTATACTGATGATGTCATTTTGGCAAGTGACAACATTGATTTGATAAATGAGGTCAAAAAGTTCTTACATGATGCTTTTAAAATTAAAGATCTCGGCCAAATCAAGTTCTTTCTTGGCTTAGAAGTTGCCAGATCCACGACTGGCATTAATCTCAGCCAAAGGAAGTATGTGATTGATCTCTTGGAGGAAACATGTTTTATAAACAGCAAGCCAGTGTCTACTCCTATGATTACTTCTCAAAGACTTGATAAAGATGCCGGTACTCCTTTAACAGATGTTACTTCCTACAGAAAATTGGTTGGCAAATTAATTTATTTATGTAACACAAAGGCCAGACATTTGTTTTGCTGTCCAACATCTTTCTCAGTTTTTGGACTGCCCTACAGATCTTCATATGCAAGCTGTACATAGAATTCTTCGATACTTAAAAGCTAGTCCTAACCAAGGTGTGTTCTTCTCTGCTTCATCATCTCTACAGTTGAAAGCCTTCTCAGATTCAGATTGGGCTTCATGCCCTGATACCAGGAGATCTATCACTGGCCATTGTGTTTTTTGGGAGGTAGTCTAATATCTTGGAAATCCAAGAAGCAACAAACTGTTTCCAAATCTTCCTCTGAAGCTGTGTATCGTGCCCTTGCTGCTGTTACATGTGAAGTTCAATGGCTTATTTATTTATTAGAAGATTTGCAGATTCCTCAAGTTGCTCTTGCTCTTGTTTTTTGTGACAATCGATCAGCTCTTCACATTGCTCGTAATCCAGTTTTTCATGAGCGTACAAAACATATTGACATAGATTGCCACATTGTAAGGGAAAAATTGCAAGCTGGTTTGATTCGCCTGATGGCAATAGCTTCTGAAGACCAATTAGTTGACTGCTTCACTAAGCCCTTGCCACCTCACTCATTTAATAGTTCAATCTGCAAGCTGGGCATTCAAAATTTGTATGCTCCAATTTGAGGGGGGCTATTAGAGACTAAACTTGTACTTTACAGTTTTAAAAATTAATTACCATTAGTCAAGATTAGTTACAAGTTTGTTAGTTAGTTTTCCTTTTCTTTTTTTTTTGGCTTCTTCATTTGCTGTATATAAACCTCTCTTGTAATACTTTTCATATCAATAAAGAGAATTATCTCTCTCTCCAAATTCTGTTATATATGAAGTAAACAACAGGGATTCTAAAGCGCTAGAAAGTGAGGTGAATGTTCCAGAGCTGTCTACATTCAGTTTTAGTGGCATACAGGCTGTAACACACAACTTTTCTGAAACAAATAAATTGGGAGAGGGTGGGTTTGGCCCTGTTTACAGTAACTGATGGTGATAATTCCACATTGGGTTCCTCCATTTTTTTCTCATCAGTAAATTTCAGACGGGGTTAAAGGTTTCTTATGTTATAGGAGCTCCTAAAGCATGTATTTCCACTCTTGTAGGGAATCTTGCCCGATAGTCAAGAAGTAGCAGTCAAAAGTCTTTCTAAGGAGTCAGGACAAGGATTCGAGGATTTCATGAACGAGCTAAAACTAATCGCCAAGCTCCAGCACAGAAATCTTGTTAGACTCTTGGGCTGTTGCATTCAAGGAAAAGAAAAGATACTGATATACGAGTACATGCCCAACGAAAGCTTGGATAAGTTTCTATTTGGTTAGTTGTTATTCCTTTTGCAAGCTTTTCAGTAATTGGAATTTCTTTAGCATTATAGGCCCAAGCAGTATTTCTACATACATTTTAAACAAGGAGAAGCTATTTCTTGTCATGGAAACTACAAATTAAACTAATGTCAATTATTTTCTATTGGAAATTAAATGTGACTCAGATCCAACCAAACAATCAGATTTGGATTGGTGCATGCGGTATAACATTGTACAAGGGATTGCTCAAGGTCTTCTTTATCTTCATAAGCACTCCAGAGTAAAAGTCATTCATAGGGATTTAAAAGCAAGCAACATATCAGATTTTGGGATGGCCAGACCGAAGCAAACACCAACAGATTGGTTGGGACATTGTAAGTTCCATTTACGTGTGCTCGTAGTACACGGCCTTAACAAACGTTGAAGAAAACAAATTTAGTTTTGACTTTTGAGCATTTAATTTATTGCGTCTAATATTAATTGCTCTATATATTGAAATGCATGATACACAGTGGGTACATGTCACCCGAGTAGCTGAGGATGGGATCTTCTCTGAAAAATCAGATGTGTTCAGCTTTGGGGTGCTATTGTTGGAAATTGTGGGATGTATCCTACCAATCAAACCCTATCTTTAGTGGGATACGTAAGTATGATCGGAAACATGTTACTTGTTAGTTTGTAAATCTTTCTTTTTTTCCTAATTAATATACGCATGGAGTGACGGGACTGAATGTGTTGTAGGCATGGCAACTATGGAAAGAGGATAGACCGGTGGAACTGATTGATCCTTCAATTAGGGGGTCATGTATTCCGAATGAAGTTGTGAAATGTCTTCATGTGGGGCTGCTGTGCGTCCAAGAACTAGGGGTGTCATGAAAAATCAAAAAATCGAAAAATCAAAAAATCAAAAAATCAAATCGAATCGTAAAATACGGTTAATCAAATCGGTTGGTTCGGAATTTTTGAAAAACCGAAGGATCGGTTTGATTTTTTATTAATTTATAAAAAATCGATGATTAATTGAATCAATCGGTATATATATTTTTAATACATGTCACATATTATTTTATATAAATATATATTCATTATATATAAATTTATACTTGTATTATATTTATAATGATCTATTTACAAATATATTATATATTTTTAAAATATTTAAAATATATTTTATATTATTTATTATTTATAATATAATATTATACATATATTTATATAATATATATTATAAATATAAAAAATTGAAAAACTGAAGAATCGAATCGGTCAAAAACCGAAACTGAGACTGGTTAACTAGTGGTACTGGTTCAATTTCGATTTGGTGAAATGAAAAAACTGATACCACCGGTTTAATTTATAAAAAAAGACTATGGTTCAATTAACCGAATCGTGAGCACCCCGATCAATTGATCGACCAACAATGTCTTCTGTCATTTCCATGTTGGGTAATGAGAGTGCAATCTTGCCAATGCCTAACGAACCTAGAAACACTACTGTTCTTCTTCAAGCACGATTGACCATGATTCAATAAACGGGGTGTCAATGACCATGATTCAACCCCGATACGAGACATAAGATAATTCACTGTACGCCATTTTCATTGTTTTTCCTGTGTGGATCCGTATTTGAGCAAATTTCTCCACTACTAAATCAAAGTTCAAAGTATGCGACCTACCTCTGTGTATGGATACTTTAACTGATACACCCGTAAGCAAGCGTATTGGGCCGAAAGATTGTGTCAATACTTTGAACTTGCACTACACAATAGAAATACAAAATGCTTATAGCCCACCACAATGACGAAAGAAGAACAAAGTTATGTGAGTGATAATTAAATATGTAGTTTATTGTCTCTCATGCTCAGTTTGGTAGAATACAAATGCAAATATATAGAGTAAAAAACCTTTTATATTTTCTATTATTTTATATGTATTTGCGTTGTATATATTTGCATTTGTACTTTTTCCAAACTGAGCCTGAAAGGTATTCAATACAAATATGTTGTACAGTGCAAATATATAAATAAGACAAAATATTAGGTTTTGACGTTTTGTGCTCTACATATTTGTATTTGTATTTGTATTTGTACTCCTTCCAAACGCACTGTGACTTGATCTTGATAAGTGATTTCTGGTCTTGCAATTCCATTTCACTTATGATGAAGAGTTAATAAGCATTCTGTTGTCTTGCGTTCTGAGTAAACACTAGATATGTCCCAGTTGGCCAGTCCAACTTAATAAAACAATTATAATTGCTATATTTTTTTTGGAAGTATAATTACTAGCAACTAAAAGAAAGTAGGCCAATATATAAATTATTGGCTTATCTCTTTTTTTTTTTATAAATTTTAATTTTGTGCACGATTTAAGGATGAGTGGTTATGGCTTATCTTATAATAACTAATAAGAATATAACTATAAATTAATAATTAGCAAAAACTAAAATTGATCTAAGTATAATAAATATTAATATAAATTTATGTAACAATAATAATAATTAATTAATTAGTAACATTAATAAATCCATATTTAGTAAAACTAATAAAATTATAAAACTATGTAAGTTTCATTTCAAAATAATAATTTAAATTAAGAAAATTAATAAAATAAAAACTATTCATTTCAAAATTAATTTTAATCAATGTATATTCACTTTAATTACATTAATAAAAATTTAAAATTGTTTAATAGAAAATAGTGCAACTTGGATTTTGGTCGAAAATATGCCCAAAAAAAAATGCTTGAGTTGGGCATGGTCCAATTTGACTAACGCAATGCTCCTTATGCCACAATTTATTTTAACAAAACATGTGCATCGCATGGCTCTCAACTAGTAAATAGTTAAATCACTTAAAGTTAACCAAGAGAGAGAGAGAGAAAACTTTTCTCTCATCTAAATTCCATTTATTTGTTTTATATTCAAATTCTATTTAATTGGTTATTGTTAGAAAATTATAATTTGAAAAATAATAATTAAATTAGTAGCTCATAAATTAAAAATTAAAATACATTTGAATTCTATATAAAAATAGCTAATATTAATAAGATAATTAAAATTAATAATAAGGAGTAAAAAATATCAAAAGTATAAAACAAAGCATTTGCATTCCATATAAAGATTATAAAATTATTTAAAATAATAAAACTTATAACCGTCCAACTAGAAATGTCATAAAACTCGTACTTTGGGATGACCATTTATAACTTGACACAACTCGATTGGACCTACAAATTTTTATATTTAGCTGCATCCACAATCGCATTCGATTATTATGTTGTATTTTAGATTAGAGACAAATTTAATCTGCAACCATCTTATTATGTTTAAAATGACCAAAAAGTTTAAAAGTTTTAAAAGAAACTAATTATTTTTAAATTGTATGTATAATAAAAAGTCCAACTCTTAATCAAATGAAAATTCTAACATCCAAATCCATGATAATTGGATTTGGAGTCAAATTGGATATTGGACTTTCGAAGTCCATTGGCAGCCCTAACTAATATAAGCAACCCCTAAGCTCAACCTGGAAGTTATATATATAAATACATACTATTAGGGCCCCATGAGATGCACAGGAAAATAAAAAAAGTTGATTAATTTTATTAATTGATCATCTGAAAGATGTTAAGGGAGTATTTATTTTATTTTTTTAGAGGATAAAGTATAGGGGGAGTATTTATTTTATTAATAGAACAAATTTTATATTAATATATGGATTAATTTTTTAAACACTAACACACATGTCCTTGTCCCAGGCCCAAACAAATATTATTACGCTTTGGGTATGGGCCAGGTTGAGCTAGACAACCTTAAAAATTATTAAATCAGTATCAATATATGGCCTGAGATCCTTTTTAATTTGGTTCATCACTTGGCTATACAACGTAGTAGCCTACCCCCATAGTTCATTCAAGTTTAATATTAATAATTTTTATCTAAAAATAGTTAAAAACCTAAAAAAATGCATGCAAGACCTGTACTTAGTTTGGTCTAGTCCAATTACAAATGTCACATTGCTCAAGGGGTGTAGTAACTTGGGCGAGTTAGGTCAGGTTGAGGATCAACCCAAAGTTTTAGATCTCAAGCTTGGGTTTACATTAATTTAGTTATGACTATAACATCATTTTGTATATTTACACCGGTGAACATTCATCGGTGTAACAACTCCGGTAGATCGGCGGTGAGTCTTCTCTCTCTCTCTCTCTCTCTCTCTCTCTCTCTCTCTCTCTCTCTCGTTCCTCTTCTCACTTCTTCTCTTTCAAATTTCAGACATCGGCGAGGCGGCGAACACAGGCACTGGCGGCGGCGGCAGTGAATCCTCTCTCTCTCTCTCTCTCTCTCTCTCTCTCAAACGCAAACTGACTCTTCTTTTCATTGTCAAAATCGCATCTCACTGCGAAGTGAGCACCGGCCGGTGAATCCTCTCTCTCTCTCTCATAGACGCGAACTCAACACCAGAGAACACAGTCACCAGCGGTGAGTTCTTTCTTTTGTTAGGTTGGGCTTTGGGCTCGGGCTTGAGCCTAACAAAATCATGTTTATGAAGAGTAAAAGCCCAACCCAACCCATGAACAGGTCTACTCTCTACTCAAAGCTCATGGTTACTAAAACACTGAACCACTCCCTTCTTTATTTATTTCTTTTCCCTTTGTCCTACCTCTCTTTTTTGATCTATATACAATTGTTTCCATTTGTGTTCAAGGTAGAAGACATCAATACAAGGTATCTATTTCATTCCTAATTCCGTCATCCACCATACTCGTTGGCAGATGAGAGAATAGAATGAATAACAATTTGAGATTATTATTAATTAAAAAACCAGAAAACAATAGTAGTTTTACACCTCAACCGGTTCAGTTTCAAGGTATGTAGAAGACAATGAATGGTGTCTTCTTTTATTTGAAGGGTAGTTTTGATATTTTTAAAAATTTTAAGTTGCATATGTGATCACGTGATCAAATAATTGATGGTCAATTAACGATAGGGAGCAACTTAACACCTTTTGAAAGTTTGGGTACTGTAGTGACACATTTAAAAGTTTGGGTACTAACTTGACACTACCCCCAAAGTGTAGGGTACTAAAGTGGAAATTTCCCTTAATCTTTATCAAAATAAAACAAATAAAATAGAACAATAACAGATAATATGAAAAAATAATTCATTTATTAAATAATTAAAATAATTTATTTTTTGTTAAAATCTTAATATTGTTGATGCTCGGATTGACCAAGGTCAGTACTATCACTTCACTCCTAAGCCCGAGGGGATCCGAGGTGCTGGAAATCTGAGGACAAATGTGACCAAGGAGTGAAGTTTGAAGTAAAGGAGACCTGATCTCCGAGGTCCAGGGGCCATAGTGTCTGGTATCCAAGGTGAGGAAGGATCTCGGGGTCGGTTCTGCAAGGAAGGACAATATCGAAGGCCTTAAGTGAAGACTCGAGGCGAGGACTCCGATGGTCAAGTTAGTAAGGAGGTACGAGATGGACAAGGTTTGAGGTGTGAACGCCCAAACGAAGTTACAAGAAATGAAGTAGTCTCAAGAGCAAGAGAGAAAGCTTGAGTGTCTAATCCTTTACTTGGAAGGGGTTGCCTCCTATTTATACTTGAACTGGCTTGGAGGTAGGTGAGCTCGGATGGTGGGGATTGAGTCTGTACACGGAGTACATGGCCATCCCAGGGCACCAAGTGACCCCACACCATTGGTTCCCCACTTTGCGTCGAGCTAGGTAACGCACGCTAACTAATTGGCTCAGCCCTAATGTGTGCCGCTTGACACGTGTGAGCCCTGCGATTGGTTTGGGCCATTTGCGCCTACATCATCTGCCCCCCACTCCCGAGGTTGTGGAGGAGGTCTAAGCTGTGAGGGCTTTAGCTTCCGCCGAAGGGAGTGCATTGTCTCATGCTAGGAGGCGTTGATGGACTAGTGCGCGTCGTGGCCTATGGTGGTGTCGGTATGCCTTTGTTTTAAGAGGATAGTCGAGGTGCCCGTTGGACCTCGTCTTGGCCGTTCTTGTGAAGGGGGCTTGGCTTCAGCTCCGAGGCCGCATGGCGTGAGGACGAGGGGGAGGCTTAACCCCAGCCCTGTGAGTGCTGGGTGCGTCCCCTGAGTCCTCGGCCTCGGCTAAGGGTGCTAAGGAGGAAGCACTAGGCTGCCCGAAGCGGTGGTAGTTTTGTGAAGAATTCTGTTTCTACATTGCTGCGGATCATGGAGTAAGCGATTCTCGGAACCAGATTTGGGTCGCACGAGTCATGGATCCCCGAATCAGCGTGTTGGAGACCATTTTCGCAACGGGTTGCTGAGTCGCTACCATAGGCGGGATGAGATGTGGGTGAACCGGGCCACGTCTGTACTAAGTCAACACAATCGGGCGGACCAGTGAGTCACGGGGAGGAGAAGCATTGGTTCACCCAGTGTCGTTTCGTCTCCCCGAGGCTGGTAACACATGTTGTTCAGCGGGCGGGGTAGCAAAGGCGGTTGTTCGTCAGCCATTGTATCTGGCGCAATCTGTGCCATCCATTTTCCTTTAAATAGGAACTTTAGTTGCACATTCACTCACCATATGCTGATGTCCAAGAGTTCCCTGCTTCCCTAAAGCCCTTGGTTCTAGTTGCTTGCCTTTAGAGCTCCTCGTCTTCGTCGCCTTCATCTTCTTTGTCTTCATCTTCCATCCTCAGTAAACACCATGTCTTATTCTGACTCCGAGCCTGAGTGCTATGAACTCCAAGCCTCTTTAGGAGCGAACTCCTTCCACACCCCAACCCAAGTCAGCTCTGGCGAAGGATCGTCGGTAGCCAAGATCCCTACCTCACGCCAAGAGGTCGAGGTCCTAAGGGAGAGGACTACCCCCGGTTATGTTGTGTGTAGCCGAGGGGGTGAGGAATCAGCCTGTGAGAGTGTTGAGTCTGCGATGCCGAGGGAACCCAATGAATCCCTCATGGTGGTGGAGAGGGAACCGGTGGCCGAGCTCAGTCCGAGGAGGGTGGCGGAATACCCTACCAAAGGAATGAATATAGAGCGCATGCCTCGCTCGGAGCTTGACAGCATCTTACATTATGACCAGGTTAAGTCCTTGGCGAAGAGGTATCACATCCCTTGGTCTTATTCACTGAGGGTCCTCGACGTTGGTGATCGGCCATGGACACCGGAGTAGGGGGAAATTTGCACGTACCAACACTTCCTTGAGTCAAGTCTCAGGTTTCCCCTTCATCCTTTGATCCCCAAGCTGCTGAAATGGTACGGGGTCACTCTTAGCCAACTTGTCCCCAATGCCCCTAGGACCATCATCAGTATGCTGGTGGTGGCTTAGATCCAACGCATGGTCCTGACGTTGAAAATGTTCCAAGCCATTTTGTGCCGAGGAAGCACAACACCGAGGATGGCATGTACTATTTCCATCCTCGGAGAGGCCAACCCCTACACATCCCCTCGTTAGTCCATGACTAGAATGAGAGGTTCTTCTTTATCTCTTGTCCAGAGGGGTGGTCATTCAAGTTAGGCTGGGGGGAGATGTATTTTTCAACCGAGAAGCCCATGCTGATGCTTCGGGATGATGAGGTCACCGCAATGAACCACCTACTAGCGTTGGGAACACTTCGGGCCACGCCCTTAGTGGAGACCGAGCTCCCCTTGGTTTTTGTAGGGCTCAACCCTACTTTTCTCGGTAGGAGGAGTCCCAATGTCGTCTATTTCCCATGTTAGTTTTTCTTTTCTGCTTGATACTGACTCTTCGTTTTTGCTTGCAATGATGCTTGTGGATGCCAAGAGACTATTGTTGGAGAGCACCTTGGCTAGGAAGAAGGGCCAGGCCGAGGGCACCTCGGGAGGGCAGGCCCCGGGGAGAGTTGCCGAGGTGCCACATGCTAGGGAGGAGAGGGGGTCCGTAGCCATTGGAGGGACCCCTCAGCCCCAAGCTCCCGTTGGAGGGGGCGATAAAGGGAAGAAGAAGTTCGAGGAGAATCGGCCAAGGGATGCTGGCAAGAAAAGGCCAGTCGAGGTGCCTCCCGTGAAGAGGCCAATGCATATGGACCATCCAACCGAGGGCAATGAGTTAAGGAAGGGGGTTCCGACCGCTTGCAAAGGGACCTGCCACCGGGCCTTTGTCAGCTCCTCCTTCCGCTTCTGGGCCTACCAAGGAGGGGGATCATCTGAATCGTCTCTTCTGCCCCAAGTGGAACATTCACGAGGGGGACTAGGTTGATATCGAGGGCATCAAAAGGGCTCTCGTCAAGGGGATGGTCCCCCCGGGGGACCGCTTTGGCATGATGCAAGCAGACGCCCTCACCATCATGGATGAAGTGATGGACTTCTTGGCCAAGGTGAGTTTCTTTCTCTTTCTGTCTTGTCATTTGTTAATTTTTTGTTGGTTTTGCTGATGGAGTGCTTGGTGCAGGTCTGTTGTCACTACGTTGGCCTCAGTGATCGCGTCAGCCTCCTTCTCGAGCGTGTGGCTCAGCTCGAGAAGAAAAATGAGCAGCTATAGGTGTGGGTGGCCTCCACAGAGAGTAGTCGGGGTGAGGCCCTCACACAACTAAAGGAGGAGAAGCAAGTCTAGCTTACACTCGAGGATGACCTAAAGGCTGAGAAGGCTCTCACCGCCAGGGCCAAGGATAGGTTGAGGAGGTCCGAGGAGGATAGGGCTCACCTTGATGGGGTCGCTCTCGAGGCCCGAAGGGAGGTCACATATGCCAAGGCTCGGGCAGCAAAGGCTGAGGCTGTGGTAGTGGAGGCCAAAGCGAAATACCAGGATGTTGTCGCTGTTTGGCAGCAAACCCTAGAGTACCAGAAGTGCCTAGCACACTACGGGTCCAAGGCTACTTAAAGGGGATTGAGGACACCAAAAAGGCACTTTTGAAGATGGCTCCTGACTTCCCTATCGACCAGCTAGAGGAGGACAACGCCAAGGTTGCTGAAGCAGGCGGCAAAGACACTGCCATTCCTCTAGCCAAGGGCAAGGCCTAGTCGACTCTGTGGCTTCTTCTTTTTGTTTTTGTTTTTCCTCTTGTAGATGTGCTCGACCTTTAAGGCCAAAAATTTTTGTAAGCTAAACTGTTTAAAATGAAATGAGCATTTTTGTATACTTTGTGCCTTTGCCTCTCTTCTCTTCTTCTCTTCTTTCTTTTCCTCTTTTTCTTTTTTTGCCGAGGGATCCATGCCCCTCCCCTTTGAAAGGTCACAAGTAGACAAAAAATAACCTGAAGTGACTCGTTACTTAGACGCTTGCTTTAGGTAGTTAAAGGGTGTGGGCGAGGTGGAGTTGCATCATTGAGGTGTAGCTTGTTTGGCTCACTTTTATTCCCAAGTGTTGACTTAGGTGAGGCCGAGGTGATCAGGGTCACATGCCATGGAGAACCGCCATGGTGACCAGGGTTACTATCCTTTTTCTCTTGTCGCGCTAAGTGTCGTGGAGCCAAGGTGGCTACCTACTGCCGAGGTTTGGGGCGAGGTGTGTGATACCTCAACTGACCTAGCTCATTTTTTCTTTGGCGAGGTACTTAAGTTTTTTTCATTATAGGCTAAGTGCGTTGACCATGGTTTGCAGTTGAGGCCCCTTTCCATCCTTGCCTCATCTATAGAGGATGGACGGACGTTTGACTCGAGATGAGTCGATGATAGTCCAGCCCGAGCGCAAGTGCCTCGGAGGAGCTATGCGCGTTGGCTAGTCGTATAGCCAAGGGGTCATAGCCACTTATAATAAGAACACACAATAAAGATTGAGCCAAGGAAAAGCTTTGCACAATATTCATTGTTCAACCAATAGGAGATACAATCACTAGTAGTACATTTGGAGGTTCTCCGAGTTCCATGTCTGAGGGACTGGTCTTCCATCCAAGTGCTCGAGGCGAAAGGTGTCGGGGCTGACGATTTGTTTTACTTTGTAGGAATCTTCCCAATTGGGGCCAAGCTTGCCTACACTAGGCTCGGGTACCATAACCTTTCCGAGGACGAGGTCTCCTTCTCGGCAATGCCTTTCCTTGAATCTTGAGTTGTAGTAGCGGGTCACTCTTTGCTGGTATGCCGCTACCCTAATTTGTGCTTGTTCTCAAACTTCTTCCAATAGGTCTAAGTTTGCTCTAAGTGCATCTTTGTTCTCGACCTCATTGTACTCTTCGGTCCAAAGCGTTGTTTGGCCGATCTCTATTGAAATGACAGCCACGATGCCATAAGTTAGGTTGAAAGGGGTCTCTCCCGTGGCTGTCCGAGGTGTTGTTCAATAAGCCCATAGGACGCTACTTAGTTCATCTGCCCATAAGCCTTTTGCTCTATCAAGTCTAGTCTTCAGTCCATCTAGGATAGTTCGGTTAGTGACCTCGGATAGGCCATTCGTCTAAAGGTAGCCTACCAAGGTGTACTGTTACTTGATGCCAAGGGAGGCTCACCATTCTCTGAACCTCGCGTTGTCAAATTGCTTCCCGTTGTCCGTGACAATCATGTAGGGGAGGCGAAGAGGCAGATGATATTCTTCCAAAAGAATCTTTGCACTGCCGGGTTGTAATGGTGGCCAAGGGCACGACTTCAACCCACTTGGTGAAGTAATCAATGGCAACGATGAGGTATTTTCTATTTCCTGTTGCTTGAGGGAAGGGTCCAAGGAGATTCATACCCCATTTGGAAAAGGGCCAAGGGCTATTGAGGGCAAACAGTGTTGTGGCTGGCCAATGGCTGATATTGGAGTGTCTCTGGCACACCTTCGCACCAGCTCGGTTGTGTCTTTTTGAAGTGTCAGCCAAAAGTACCCTTGACTTGGTGCTTTTTGGGCCAAGGCTCTGCCGCCGAGGTGATTACCACAAATACCTTCATGAATTTGTTGGAGCATGTACTTGCCTTCCTCTTGATGAATGCATTGGAGGTAGGGGAGGGTGAACGACCTTCGGTATAGCTTCCATTCAAGCAAGTTATAGTGAATGACCTAACGTTGGAGTCGCTTGGCTTCGTTTCTATCATCGGGAAACTATTTGGTCAAAAGGAAGTTGATGATGGGATCGATCCATGATGGCTCGACCTGGACTGGGTGGACATGAGCTTCACCAGTAGATGGTCGAGCTAATTTCTCCATGCGAACTATGAGGCCAAGGGCAATGCCCGAGGTACTTGCCAGCTTGGACAGGGCATCGGCTTTCATGTTCTCGGTCTGTGAAACTTATTGTAAGGAGAAGTGTTGGAAGTGACAAGCTAGCTCTTGAACTTTGGCGAGGTATTTGGCCATGCTTTATTCCCTGGCTTTGTACTCGTTGTTGACTTGGTTCACCACCAGTTGGGAGTCACTGAAGGCCTTGATGTGCTGGGAGCCGAGGTCCTTAGAAAGCTGCAGTTCGGCAAGGAGGGCTTCATACTCGGCTTCATTGTTGGATGTTGAGAAGTCAAACCTTAATGTGTACTCCACTTCGGCGTTATCTGGGGTGAGAAGGATGAGGCATGCTCCACTTCCTTTAGAGTTGGATGATCCATCAATAAAGAGCTTCCAGGTGGGCCAAGGTCCTTCTCCTGCTTCGTTTTCAAGAGCTTAGTGGAGGCCTTGACTAAAGGTGCATTATTGCTAGCCTTGGTTGGTACTAGAGGTCAAACTCAGAGAGCTCGACAGCCCACTTCGTTAAGTGTCCAGAGGTCTCAGGCTTGATGAGGACTGCTTTGAGAGGTTGATTTGTTAGGACCATTGGACTGCATTGAGCTTCCTAGCTGAGACCACCAAGGCAAAGGCTAACTTCTCCACCTTAGGATACCTAGTCTCGACATTGGAGATGACTTTGCTGACATAGTATATTGGCCTCAACACTCAGTCTCTGATCAAGACTGAGCTAATGGCTTCGTCCCCAGCTGATAGGTATAAGTACAAGGTCTCTCTGGAGAGGGGATGAGTAAGGAGGGGAGGTGAGGTGAGGTATGTCTTTAGTTCGTTGAAGGCACGCTGGCATTCTTCCATCCACTGAAAGTCTTTTAACTTTTTGATGGCTCGAAAGAAGGGTAGGCATTTGTCGGCTAACTTCGACATGAAGCGATTAAGGGCGGCCACTCGGCCAGTTAGTCTCTGTGTCTCCTTCACCAACTGAGGTGGCACCATGTCCAATATGGCTTGGATCTTCCTTGAGTTGGCCTCTATGCCTCGTTGAGTGACGACGAAGGCCCTGAACTTGCCCGAGGTGACGCCGAAGACACACTTGCTAGGGTTGAGCTTGATATTGTACCTCTGCAAAGTGTTGAAGGTCTCAGCCAGGTTTAAGGTGTGCGCTTCAGCCTTTAGGCTCTTCACTACCTTGTCATCCACGTAGGATTTGACATTCTACCCCATCTAGTTCTTGAAGACTTTGTTGATGAGGCGTTGATAGGTTGCCTCGACGTTCTTGAGGCCGAAGGGCATGACCTTGTAGCAGTAGGTGTCGTGCTCGATGATGAACGAGGTCTTCTCCTCGTCCTCGGGGTGCATCTTTATCTAAATGCATCTGGAGAAGAAATCCATGAAGTTGAGTAGCTCGTACCCTGCGGTGGTGTCAACAAGGTGGTCTATCATTGGAAAAAGGAAACTATTCTTTGGGCCGGCTCGGTTGAGGTCTATGAAATCAATACAGATTCGCTATTTCCCATTAGCTTTCTTTACCATAACCACATTCAACAACTAGTTAGGGTAGTGTACCTCTCAGATGAAGTTGACGTCAAGTAGCTTGTCAACTTCCTCCCCTATGGCCTTTCAACGCTCTGGTGTAAAATTCCTCTTTCTTTGTTGAACTGGCCTAGAGCTCGGGTTTATGCTCAACCTGTGAGCAATGATCAAAGGGTTAATTCTAGGCATGCTAGTGGCAAACCAAGCAAAGATGTCGACATTAGTTTTGAGGAAGCTTACCAATTCGGATAGGCTCTCTAGGGGAAGATTGAATCCAACACGGACTGTTTTCTCGAGCTCGGCCTCGTCTATGGGAACTGAGATGAGGTCCTCAGCCTACTGGCCTTGGATCGCTGGTTCCTCCCTGAGGTCAAGGCCCTACAGTGGCAATGCTTCTTTATTCTTGCCCTTCATTGGTGCCACATAGCACTGGCGGGCTGCTTGTTGGTCCCCCCCAAATGACCTTGACACCGTGCTCGATGGGGAACTTAAGGGCGAGGTGGTAGGAGGAGATGGCTGCCTTGAGTGCGTGGAGGGTCAGCCTCCCATTGATGGCGTTATAGGGGGAGCCGATCTTCACGACCAGGAACTCGGTCATCCTCGTCACCTGCTGAGGCTCTATCCCTACCATGACTGGTAGGGTGATTCTTCACTTCGGCCGAACTACATTGCTGGAGAAGCCAACGAGTGGGACGTCGGTAGGTTGGAAGCGCTCAGGTGCTAGTTTCATCTTCTCAAATGCTTCGCAGAAGAGGACATCGACTGAGGATCCACTGTCTATCAAGATCCTTTTCACCAAAAAATTTGCAATGACGGTCGAGATCACCAACACGTCGTCATGGGGGACCATAACCCCTGGCCTCACTTCCGATGTACTGCTTGAGGTGGACACAACAGATGAGGGACTCTTATCTTGTTTTTCAACTCGTAGTAGTCCTTGGTATCATGGCCGATGCTGTGGTGGTACATGTAGTACTTCTTCAGGTTACCCCTCTTGGGGTTCCTCTTCATTTTCTCAGGCCACTTCACGTACTCCTCCTTACTAACGTGCATCAGGATCTGGGTTCAGGTGGAGTTAAGTGGCTTGGATTGACTGTAAACCAGGGCCGAGGCTGGTGGTTTCTAGTTGTCTTTGTTGTTGTTGTTGTTGTTGCCATGGTGGTATCCGTTCTTTCTCTTCTTCTCGGGGCCTCTATGGTGGCGCTTGACTTGCCTTTCTTGGGCCTTCTTAAGGAATTCTACCTTGGACTTTGGCAGAGTCTTGACTACCGAGCACTTTTGGGCCGAGCCAAGTAGGAGGCCATTGATGGCGGCGTGCATGGATACCATTGAGTCAAGGTCTCAGACCTCGAGTTCTTCCTTCTTGAAGCGATCAATGTAAGACCACAAGCTCTCGCCCCGCTTTTGCTTAACAAACATTAGCAAGATGACACTTTTCTTGCATTGCCTACTGCTGAAGAAGTGTTCGAGGAACAAGTTGGCGAGTTGCTTCCATGAACTGATAGAGCGAGGTGGGAGGCTGGAGAACCATCGCTGAGCTGCCCCCTAAAGGTCGCCTAGAAAGTCCAGCATGTCAGCGCGTCGGAGTACCCATAGAGGAGCATGAGCACCTTGAAACTTTTTAGGTGATCGTCGAGGTCCATCATCCCATCATACATTTCTTGCGTGGGAGCCTTGAAATGTGGGAGAGGGGCTCGGAAATGATGTCCGAGGTGAACGCATTCATCCTTCCAGTCGGATGGCTCTGGGTGGCCAAGGCATCAGCTTGGCTCTCTCTGATTTGGTGGAGCTTGTCCTTGATGGCCCCGAGTTGAGCATCCAAGTCCACAATCCGAGGGTCGAGGGAGACCTGTGCTCTGTCCTTGTCTTCATAGAGTTGGTGGGGGTCATCCCGGATCCTAGAATACTTGGACGCGGGGGCGTGGTTGTTCCTTTTGGAACAACAGTTGTTGAGGAGATCACGGAGGTCAGAAACCTAAGAGGGGGAGGCATGACGCCGGCCCTCGGCCTTGGAGTGGGGGTTGTAGTGG
The DNA here is from genome assembly GCF_000365185.1 of Nelumbo nucifera. The sequence goes on from NW_010729128.1 coordinate 3,721,031, forward strand.
CCATGTCATTTGCTTTCGTCTTGGGAGGTCTCTCTTCTTTGGCGGCAACGGTGTTGTTCGAAGTCCTTAAGGTTGTCATCAAACTGAGATAATTCCTCCCCCCCTTCGGTTGGAAGGTCTTGCGTTCCGAGGTGGCTGGATGGCATGTCAGCTACTACCTTGGAGGGCTTGGCCCAGTGGGAGTCAGCGGGGCCGGGGGCTAGCGGGTCTGTAAACTTGCGCTGCCCCTAGTGGCCTAACGCCCCGATAGGGTGACCACCTTGAGGATGGCCTCCTGCCTTGGGACACACCTCCTTGACGCACCGAACGAGGTGGTCCAATTAGTTGAGGACCGCTTGGAGTTGTTCGTTGGTGACTAGGTTCTGGGCATTCCTAGTGTTTCGTACCATGTTGATTAGATCTTAAGCATGTTCTTGATTATAAGTTAGACTGAAGGAAGTCTTAGCGGTGTTCCCACAGATGGTGCCAATTGTTGATGCTTGGATTGGCTGAGGTCAATACTGTCAATTCACTCCTAAGCCCGAGGGGATCTGAGGTGCTGGAAATCGAAGGACAGATGTGACCAAGAAGCAAAGTCCGAGGTCCAAGCCCCAAAATGTCTGGTATCTGAGGTGAGGAAGGATCTTGGGGTCGATTTTGCAAGGAAGGACAATATCAGAGGCCTTGGATGAAGACCCGAGGCGAGGATTCCGACGGTCAAGTTAGTAAGGAGGTATGAGATGGACGAGGTCTGAGGTGTGAATGCCTAAACAAAGTCACAAGAAAGCAAGTAGTCTCAAGAGCAAGAGAGAAAGCTTGAGTGTTTGATCCTTTACCTAGAGGGGTTGCTTCCTATTTATACTTGAACTGGCTTGGAGGTAGGTGAGCTCGGATGGCGGGGATTGAGTCCGTACATGGGGTACATGGCCATCCCAGGGCGCCAAGTGACCCCACACCATTGGTTCCCCGCTTTGCGCTGTGCAAGGTAGCGCGTGCCAGCTGATTGGCTCAGCCCTAATGTACGCCGCCTGACACGTGTGAGCCCTACGATTGGTCTAGGCCATTTGTGCCTACATCATAATCGGAATGGGCTATTCCTTGCATTCCTTCCTTGTAATAGTTATGAGTTTCTATTATTTCATTTTCTCTTGACAAATCTTGTACATCACATGGGTCCCACAAATATAATAGATGACGTGTGGTGTACATGTGTGCATGGTAAGGATAAATGCCCCATTTGGTTGGTAGGAATCTCAATCCCATTCCTACTAGAATGGCATTCCTCCATTTGAGAGAATGGCCATTCCCTCCCCCTCCCTTGAGAATGAAATCCCATTCTTGTTGATTCCAATTCCCATTCCTGTCTGAGCCAAACAGACTATGGGAATAAACAATTCTGATTTTGATCTTGACTGCCAACCAAACGGACCCAAAAGGATATTAACCTTATCATGATTTGATTTAAGTTATATGACATGGAGAAAGACTAAGGCATTTTCGGCTTTCTATAGCATAGATAATCACCTTATGTTTTGCATTATTGCATGGTATGTAGCCTAACACCAAGTGATTGGCCTTTATTGCATATGAAGCAAAATGAAACAATTGTTTGATTTCACTGTTTATCAAAAAATTGTAGAAAACTGAAATGCTTTGATTTTTGTGCATGGGGCTTTTGGAGAAACATAAAATTCTTGTTTCCCCCAATGCCCCAGCGTTTATTGAAACCATATGCTGATGTGGCACACTTTAACAGGTATTAATCTGAGGTGGAGAGTAAAAAACATTTAAAGCAAAGCCCAACCAAACAACAAAACCAAGAAATGTTTAAAGTAAAAACGTTTAAAGTGAAAAAGTATAAATAAATGTTTAAAGTGAAAAAGTATAAATAAATATTTAAAGTGAAAAAGTACATATAAACTGCCAAGTTATCTCTTAATATATCACACCTAGATTTCTATGTTGGAAGTCTGTAAGTGGCGCACATAGATTTCTATGTTGCAAGTCTGTAACTTCTAATTGTACGACTGAGATTGTCTCTTAAATATATCAATGCAATTTTGCATTTAAAAGGAAAAAAAAATCAGGTGATATTCATCAAAATTCATATGCAGTACTTTTTAAAAAAATAAAAAAATAAAAAAATAAAACCCATTGACTTGTCAAAAATAACCTAATCTAGGTGATTGAATCATGGGAGAATGATCAATCAGCACAGGGGGAGAGGGCTAGTAGTGGGGGAATGCATCCAAACCGTGAATTGATGCTTTGGTCGGCCCAATTTGAAGTCTGCCTTGACCTGAAAATGCCATGGCTCGAACCGATTGCCCAATCTACTCTTCCGGTAAGGTTATATTTGGTCTGTGGGATGGGATGAAAAAAAGGGAATATTTTAAAAATATTCTTTTTTCCTTTATTTGTTTTGAGAGAAATAGATGCATGGGATGCAGGATCTCAAAATTGAGTAATTGAAATAGCACCAAAGCAGTGCGACCATGCTGAGAAAACTCAATTGAGAAAATATTTCGAATTTGTCAGAAGAGAGAGCGATAAGAGATTCTTCTTCAATCTCGACCTGTTCCAATGGTCGCATCTCTGGCGATTTCTCTGGCCATTTTGTTCAAAGGTAAGACTAGATCATGGAAGTGGTTACGGTGGTGCAAGCAATGGTGGGGGTTGGACCAACAATTTCTCTCTGGTCTTCAGAACCACCACAGAAATGGATGGAGGAGGGAAGGTTGGAGATGATGCAATAGGGAAATACTAGAGATGGAGCAAAAAAGATTTCTTCCCTAAACAATCTTTCCAAAGTTGGTCCGCTTACAGGGCAGCTGTCTCTCAGACATGTTTCGGTTTGAAGGACCACCTTCTCAACCACTCAACCGAACTGAACGAATTCGATGTACTCAGGAGACAGAGTGAGAACGACATGAAACGCTGCCTCACTTGGTGTGATCTCATCTGGCGAAGCTTTGGTTTTGTTGTGGACACAATCATGCATCTTTGTTCTCACCGGCCAGAAAGCTCGCAACCATGCAGGCCCTTCCATGGTCTTATCTTACGCCACTTTTGGTATTTCTACATTGCTCTCTATTTTCTGTTACACTGAATTGGCTGTAAAAATTCCTATCGCAGAATTGGGAGAGTTCATTGCCTTCATTGTTGTCTTATCTTACGCCACTTCTGGTATTTCTACATTGCTCTCTATTTTCTGTTACACTGAATTGGCTGTAAAAATTCCTATCGCAGAATTGGGAGAGTTCATTGCCTTCATTGTTGTTGGTAATATACTCTTGGAAAACATTGTTGGTGCAGCCGGACTTACAATAGAATTGACCACTTTTCCCACTATTTTTTCATGTGTATAACCAAACAATGAAAAGTTAAAATTTCCCACTTTTTCATCCTATCCCATCCCACACAAACCAAAGGGAGTCTAAATGTATTTTCCGGCGTGATATTTCCCTAATAAGTGGAATGGATGCGACAAAATTCCTCGCAAGAATTGTCTATTTACTAATAAAGATGAGGGTCAACGAAGCCATCCGCGTTGCTAATTTCCTATTTGCGGGAAGCTTATATAAAGTTTGTAAAGGTTTTCATACCTTTCCCTAATTATTTTTCATATCCAACACAACTTAAAGTAGGTAGATCAAGTGGAATAATCATTGTTTGAAATTTAACAAAAGATGACGTGTCGGTGCTGCAGTCGCAGCGTCAAACATGATATGATTTCCGATTGTCAAACACCAAGCTTGTACAAGTTATTCGAAACTCACACAGTCAAACTAATCCAGCTAAATTCGATACACCTTCGTTGAAGTTGTTTTCAATTCTCATTCTTTTTTGCAGGTGCGGAACTGAAAACGAAAATCAAAACAGCAAACAATGGTATGGCCTTCTCCCTTGATTTCACTCTTCATCTTATGTTCATCGCTTCTACCACTGTGCAGCGGCAAGTACAGGATAACAGCCGGCGAAACCATAAGTGGTAACCACACTATAATCTCCGCAGGCGAAACCTTCGCCTTAGGCTTCTTCAGTCCCGGCAATTCTACCAACCGCTATCTTGGAATATGGTACAATAACATCCCCCAACAGACGGTCGTTTGGGTTGCTAACCGAGAAGCACCTCTTTTCAACAATTCTTCCGGAGTTTTCACCGTCGCCGACGATGGGAATCTCATGGTTTTGGATGGAAGCAAAAAAGTCTTATGGTCTTCTAATATCTCAGTTGCTGACGTTGACAAGAATAACACCATTGGATTGCTAATGGACTCCGGAAATCTAGTTTTGAGAAACAGTAATAACACTGCCGACTTGTGGCAAAGCTTCGATTATCCCTCCGACACAATCTTGCCCGGCATGAGAGTCAGCTTGAATCTAAAGACCGGCCAAAGTATCCATGCAACATCATGGATAAGCGAAGATGACCCAGCACCAGGGGAATTTAATTTAGCTATCGATGGTTCACTCCAGCTTCTCACCAGGAGGAGTTCTGGTACTTACTGGAGAAGTGAAACCTGGGATGGAAGGCTCTCTGTTGGAGCACTTGAGAACATTAACAACTATGCTTTCTATCTCACCTATACTGTTAACGATGAGGAGGCTAACGTCACATTTAGCCTCTCACGGGACTCAATGCCAGCAATGTTTAAGCTGGATCGAAGTGGGCAAATTGAGCTCTTGTCATGGTTCGAGAGTGAAAATCAGTGGAAATTGTTATCTTCGATACCAGAGGAGGCATGCGATTTCTTTAACCAGTGCGGTCCAAATGGAAGCTGTGATCGGAACAGCTCTTCGCTGATCTGCAAATGTTTGGAAGGGTTCGAGCCTAAAGTTCTGACCGAATGGGAGAAGGGGAACTGGTCTGGAGGGTGTGTTCGCCGAAAGAAACTGAGTTGTGACAATACAAATGGATTTTTGAGATTTGAAAGTGTCAAGCTGCCCGATCAATCTATTTCAATGGGGGATTTCAGTATGACAGAATGCAGAGCTGCATGCTTGAGGAACTGCTCCTGTACAGCTTATGCTTTTAGTAATTTTAGTGGTGCGGTTACAACGAGGTGTCTAAATTGGGTTGGAGATTTCAATGACTTTGTGCAGAACTACAGTGGTGGGCATGATCTTTATGTACGTCTTGACAGCTCTGAGTTAGGTATTTTAAATTCCTTTCCTTATTTTTTCCCCAAAGATATACCATAGAGGAATGCTCTGAGTTGAAGAATAACAGAGGATTAAAACCCAAGACCTTAAGTTTCCACTGAAGCTGGGATTCAACTCCAGAGATCTTGAAGGGTTCTGTACTTGTTTCCTAGATAGTCAAAAGGGAATCACATTATTTGCTTATACTGTTACTCTTCACTAAATGGATTAACTGTTTATCTTTCTCTTTCAGTTGGAATTGGTGAGACAAGAAATGTCATTGATAAGAACAGACGCAGAGTTATAATTGCGGTGGCAACAGTTGCTTGTGGGGTGCTTCTTATGGGTGCTTTGGGCTACTTTTTGTGGAGGAGAAGGCTTTCAAAGGAAGGTAATTGCTCTGTCTCCTAATAAAAATCCCTACCAACACATGGATTAGAGGTAAACTTCATATTCCTTTATATGGTACCAACACAATATTACTCACTTTCGCATTGAAGCAGTGCTTACTGTCTTATTGTGTTCCACAATAGGTGAAGAAGCAGAAAGTATTCTTGAAGTAAACAACAGGGGTTCTCAAGTACTAGGAGGTGAGGCGAATGCTTCAGAGCTATCTACATTCAGTTTTAGTACCATACAGGCTGTTACACAGAACTTCTCTGAAGTAAATAAATTGGGACAGGGTGGGTTTGGCTCTGTTTACAAGGTAATTCATGGTTTCACATTGGGTTCTGCATTTCAAAGATCATCTTTTCTTTTTCTCAGTGAATCTCAGACAGTTAAAGGTTTCTTATTTCATAGAAACTCTAACAAGTATATATTTTCAATCTTCTAGGGAATCTTGCCTGATGGTCAAGAAGTAGCTGTTAAAAGGCTTTCTAAGAAGTCTGGACAAGGACTCGAAGAGTTCATGAACGAAATAAAACTAATTGCCAAGCTCCAGCACAGAAATCTTGTTAGACTCTTGGGTTGTTGCATTCAAGGAACAGAGAAGATACTGATATACGAATATTTGCCCAACAAAAGTTTGAATAAGCTTCTATTTGGTTAGTTCTTTTTCTTTTTGCAAACTTTCAGTAATTGAAATACCAATTGTGAATTGCCAAACCAATTGATCTCAATTTTGTATTGGAAATTAATGTCAATCAGATCCGACCAAACAATCAGATTTGGATTGGTGTAAGCGGTATAACATTGTAGAAGGGATTGCTCAAGGTCTTCTTTATCTTCATAAGCACTCCAGAGTAAAAGTCATTCATAGGGATTTAAAAGCAAGCAACATATTGTTGGATGGAGATATGAATCCCAAAATTTCAGACTTTGGGATGGCAAGGATGTTCGGGGCGAACCAGACTGAGGCAAACACCGATAGATTAGTTGGGACATTGTAAGTTTCATTTACATGCATCCTCGTAAATGTAGTTTTGAGTATAGTTTATACTCGTAATGTTTTATTGAAATGATACACATACAGTGGTTACATGTCACCGGAGTATGCATTGGATGGGACCTTTTCTGAAAAATCAGATGTATTCAGCTTTGGGGTGCTGTTGTTAGAAATTATCAGTGGAAAAAAGAACACTGGCATGTATCCTACCAATCAAACCCTGCCCTTAGTGGGATATGTAAGTATGAAAAACCAGTTTCTGTTTCTGTTTCTTTATATATGATAGCAGCTATTGATCCATACATAGACTACTGATTGAGGGATTTAAATTTAATGTGTTGTAGGCATGGCAACTATGGAGAGAGGATAGAGCGGCAGAGCTGATTGATCCATCAATTAGGGAGACATGTCTTGAGAATCAAGTTGTGAAATGTGTTCATGTGGGGCTGTTGTGCGTCCAAGAAGATCCAGTTGATCGGCCAACAATGTCTTCTGTCATTTTCATGTTGGGTAATGAGAGTGCAATCTTGCCAATGCCCAGGGAACCTTTATTTTCTGCAGTGAGGAGATCCGCCACTGTTACTTCGTCTTCAAACTTGAATGATTACTCAATAAACCAAGTGACATTGACCATGGAACAACCCCGATAGAAGTTCAGACCTCAGATTAGGGGCAAATTCCATCACTGTACCCCAACAGTTAAATAGAAAGGGAAATCCTGCCAAATTGCGCTTCATTGACATTTTTACATTCATTTGTTTAACTGGCCGGTTGGAAGGACGATCAAGTTAGTAGGCGGGTTAGCTAGGGCCTAAGGGTGCATGGTTGAATTGAATCTATCCGTCTGAAGAAAACAATGGTATTCCATTCTCAGATTTCTCGTCCTCTTTAATTCGACACTGCAATATTCCATTTTTCTTTCTTTTCTTTTGGTAATAAGAGTAAAACACCTCCTCTCTACTTTGTAAGAAAACCATAAAAAAAATAAATAAATAATATGTATTAATGAGTGAATAGATTGACATAATTTCATAACTTGACATAGTAAATGAACCTTTTTAGTGGTTTTGTGCATGTTTATTTTAGTATGTGTTTGGAATGGTGGGTGTTTATTAAATAAATGCTGTCATATAGGCGTTATTTTAGCATTTTCCCCATTATGCAAATCCGTGTACATAAAGATTCAAAACTGATGACCTTGATTTATGTGTGTACTTACCATTTGGTAAAGTTATGCATTTATTCACTGTTTGACTAATATTAGGCCGTTAAAGTATCATTTATATTATTACTTTTTTTTTTTTAATTTTATAACCATATTAAATACAAAAGTTTAATAAATAAATACCCACGGTTACAAATACATACATAAAGTAATACCGTCGTAATGGATTTTGACAAGGACTAGAGTGGTTTTCGGACGACCAATTGTCCTATGAAAATTAACAATTTGGAAAGTGATGATAACCAAGTTTTATAATAATCTTATTTGAAGAGGAGGACAACGATATTTCAATGAAGGGACCCCCGATGTCATAATCACCACGGTCATTCACGGATATGGAGGGGTGTTCGTGTTTCTCGTCCTCAATGCGTATTAATTAGCCTTTTTGTCAATTCATGCCCTTGTATTGACCATTGAATCGAGAATATTAACAACCTCGAATGGTAGAATCTGGGTATGCCGTGGAGGGTACGGAAGCTTGGCCTACTAGTTAGCGGGCGGCCTAGCTAGGCTACAAACACATCACCACTTCTACATCAATATTGACCATTGTATGTGTATGTCTCATTTCAATGAAGGGACCTCAATTAAGGGCTTGAGGTTTTTGGTTGAACTACTCTTTCAGAATTGAAGGATGAAAAAAGCTAACCACAAGGAAATGAGTATCTCTTTCCTTGTTCACACTGTAGATGACCAGACGATGACTTTAGATTTGGAATGACTGACAGATTTTTGTCGTTGTTGGTAGACACCCTTGGGTGTAGTACGTACGCGAGCTATTATCATGGAGAGTATTATACAATGTAGAATGTTGTCTTAATTGTTCAAAGCAAATCATATCAAATGCATTTATATAATTAAAGTCCAATTGCCACAACCGGACAGTCCTCTCTCTCTCTCTCTTCAATTATGTTCAATGATTCATGAACCTCTCACTAAGTGGTGGCTTCGTTTACGCACCGCATCTATTATATTCTCCACCTGGCAGGATTTAGATATGATGACCATTAAGTGGTGCTACAATCTTCCATGTACTGTGATTGTTTTCTTTTCTTAATAACTAAATTAATAATTTCAACGGATGGCTTTATCTTATTGTGCATTACCATTTTGGATATGGCAATTGTTTTTGTCTCAAAACAACAAAAGGATAAATTGCTAAAACTTTGTTTATACTTTTTCACGGTTGCATTTCGCTACTTCACTTTATATTAATAGCATTGTCCTCCCTAGACTTTCTAACATTGTACATCCTTTCATTATTTTCAGCTGCTGGAAGCAACAAAAATTACCAAAATACGTAATTTTGACTGTTTGAATGGTAATTAAATTGGCTTCTATATTTGCCCTTTTCTATTACACTGATCACAAAATTCATAAAATTTGTGTTTTTTTTTATAATTTCTATATAGTTTGTTGAATTATATATATATATATATATATATATATATATATATATATATTGTTATTTTTTATAGATTTTATGTATTTTCTACATTTATACTTTTTTATTGAAATCTATATTTGATTTTTTTTTATCATTTTCTTTGTCTTTCTATATTTTTTGCCTTTTCTTACTTGATTATATATATACGAAAATGTTATCATTTTATGATTTTTTTTTTTGCAATTCTAATTTTTGGTTGAAAATATATTTTTGAAAAAGATAACATTTTTTATTTTTTAAATTTTAGCTTTTTGTTAATATACTTGTTTAATTTTTTTATCAATTTTTGTATCTCATACAACTTTTTTGTGTGTTTTGAGAAAAAATATTGAATGTGGTGGATATACAAATCAAAGTAGGTGGATTAAGGTGGGTGAGGGTTAGGATGGATAACCCACTATATTCAAGTAGGATATAAATGACTTTTTAGGGTATTTTGGTTAGTGTAAATCCACATGTTTTTATCTAAGGGCAATATTGATATTTAAAATTGTTGAGATAATGACAGCAGCAATTTCAGTTAACATTCTAACATTGGATTTGGATTGATGGAGGGAATGTAAATGTAACAATGTCAGGAAATTCATTGGCGGACATGCAGTACATGCTATTAGCAAAAATAGGATACTGATCCCGTGAACCGCAACTGTGGAAAAATAGAGGTTTCAGCAATTCACCCAAAACAACATTATACTTATTATTATTGGTCATACCCACCCCCTTATATATTGGCAAATAGATGAGATGGTCTCAAGCGAAAAAAGGGAAACATATTGATAAAAACCAGTTTTTCTCTTTATTTGTACCAAAAAAAGTTAAAAACAAAAAAGGTAACGCTTAGGAGGGTTGGGTTGGGTTAAGGGAAAGCCTACGATCAAAGGCCGAGTTTGTCAGCTCAAGCTTAATTTGAGCTAATTCTTCTTAATAATTTCAATGCACAATGTACATACATACAAGGAATGAATATATTATAGGTCAGGCAAGCCTCAGTTGTTGAAGTGGGCTCACTTTGGGGAAAAACTAGGCGAAATCAAACAGGATTTCCTATTCACTTTTCCTACCAATTCTCTACCCATCATAAATTGCAGCCATATATCTCTATTATGAATTGAGAGATGTGTGGCTGCAATTCACAGTGGATATAGAGTGGGTAGGAAAAGTGAGTAGGAAATCTGGGTTTTGCCCCGATGCATTTGAGTTGAAGCCAAAAAGCTAAATTTTTAGATTCATGTATACTTCAAAGCTAAAATGTAAGTCCAATCTACGCAAAAGCTAAGGTTGTATTGGATTGGGCTTCCCAAGTTGATGCTAGCCACAAGAGGCATATAATTTGACTCATTCCCAACAGCTGGTTTAGAACCCTTTTATCATATGCAATGAATTGGACGATCAGTGAATCAGGTAATCCTCCCTTATACCTCATCAACCCATGGTGGTGTTTATAATGGAAACAAAGATCCAGTCAAGGAAGACCACCAAATTACTACAAAGAAAAGGAATTTTCAGGTTTTATCGCAGTAGAACCAGAAGGTTTAAAAGGAGGATTAGTCCTGGCATGGAAGATGGAAATAGAGGTGTCATTAACTCAAAAAAAAAATGCTGAGTCTATCCATACTATTTTAGATTGGGGAAGGGAGGAGGTAGGTTGGAATTTTATTGTTGTATATGGAGACCCAGTAACAAAGTAGCGATGTGAGAGGTGTGGTGTTGTCTTAAACAAATTTCAAATACAATGACAAATCCCTGGCTCCTTTTAGGAGATTTTAATGAGATTAGGAATTGGGGGAAAGTTGGGTGGTAGGCTTAGGCCTGAGAACCAGATGGAGGAATTCAACAAAATTGATGTAGCGCAATTTGGTCGGTCCTACCTGTCAACGATCTTGCCTCTGACTGGAGCAAAAGGTGCCTGAAATGGGGAAGAAAGCGAGTAGTCTCCGGGGAGGAACCCGGTGAGAGTGCTTCAAAACTCAAGTTAGTATTTTCTCAAAGGCAAGATAAAAAACCAGATGGTGCAAAATTATCACGTACCTCCATTCTTGGGGGGAAGAGGGCCTTTTATAACCACTTCGTGCACTCACTCCCAAGCTACTGTTAGGTCGGGTATCATTACCTCTGCACTTCTGCCAGTTCGGGTGTCGTCACCTCTGTTGGGGCAGCAACCGCCACTGCTCTCTTTGTCAGAGTCGTCTCTGTAACTGGAGGTGGCGGTGGCAGGTGGCCGTTGAAGTGCGGCTATCAAACATTAGATCCTAAGTCAGTCAGGCGTGCCACCTCAGGATACAGACTCCTCTGGTATTAGGTACGGTTGTTCAGTTCGGTGGCCTAGAGACGAAGTGTCGGAGTGGTATGCGAGGTAAAGTCTTGAGTTCGGATAGAAGTGTGGCCCGAACTGCCCTAGGGTGGGCCAGTTCGGGTTGTTGCCCTTTGCGCTCCTCGCAAGGCTTGGGGTCAAAGGGAGAGTTCGGGCTCCTTTTGGGGAGCTTGGGTCACGGGTTCCTCTTGGGGGAGCTCGGGGCTCCTCTTCTTGGAGCTCGCGCCTTGAGCACTGCTGTGCCGAGCTGTTGTTCCTGCCAGGTCACCCTCGGTTGCTTCCACCTGTCAGGTGGCCAAGAGGTCGGGCCAAATCTATCTCCATCAATTGCCCCCCACTCCTTGCGCTAAGGGTTTTTGCTCTAGCGCGGGGAGTTCACGAGGTGACGGGTGGATTTGACTCGTACTTCAAACCGGTTGACAGATGGCGTGAAGTGTGCATACGTTAGGAGATTTCCGGATTCCTCGAGCGCCAAAAAGTCAGAAAATGCGCCAATCCGCCTTTAAATGCTGGGAGACGTGACGGTGAGCGTTATTTCAAATTCAAAAATCGCACCACTGCTGCCTTTAATGTTGTAAGACGTGGCGGCGGGCGTTATTTCAAATTCAAAAAAAACTGTGCCACTGTTGCCTTCAATGCTGGGAGATGTGTGCCAACGCCGCTTCAGTTTCCAAAGACGTGCGGCCAGTCACGTCTCGGTCTTAGGAGGCATGCGGTCAGCTTGATCGCGAGCCATTGAATTTGCCTCGATCAGAGCCATCAGTTTTCGGTCACTGTGGGTATAAATAGTGGGGGACCACAGTCGCTTTCCATCGCCATTCTCCTGCGTTCGCTTCTTGAGCTCGCGTCCAAGTTTTAGCTCGCGTCAACCTTCCGTTAGTTTTTTCCGGGTAAGTCAGTGCTTTCTTCCTGGTTTTCCTTTCCTCCCTATGTCTAGCTCGGACAGCTCAACAACACGAACCAAGCTGCAGCCCCCGACAGCCTTAGTGAGCTTGAGGTGGAGCCTGAGGTATAACTCAAGGAAGAGTTCGAACCCGTAGGCTAAGTCGCCTCAGGTAGTTTGGCATCCTCCTCCCGTCAAGGTCGGACGTTAGACAAGTTTGGGTACTCAACCATGACGCCTGAGGGACTTTACTCCCTTATCATCCAGCTCAACCTGCCCGGGGAGTATACTTACTCTATACCCTCGGGCGATTTTCCTTGGGAACACGGTCCGAACGAGATCATGATATTCCGGGAGCAGCTCGTCGTCGGGCTGCGCTTACCTTTCCACCCTCTTATCGTCGAGGTCATGAACCACTTCGGCGTCACCGTCGGTCAGCTCCACCCGAACTCTATCCGTAACTCAGTTGGGAGTATCTCCCTCTTTTGCGAACACATTCTGCCTTTAGACCTAAAGATCTTCTTTTCTATTCTCATGCTTAAGAAGCAAGCGAGTCCCCTTCCCGGGCGTAGGCGGGCATACTACCTGTCTCCTCTCTCGGGGTTCAAGCTTTTACACGATCTTTCCAACAAGGTCCCAGCGTGGAAACGGGACTACTTCGTGGTACGAAGTTCAATGGGGTGGCCGTTCTCAACCGGGTGGGGGTTGGCTGCCCCTAACCCCGGTGTTACGCTAGATAGGGAGACAGTGAAGGGCCTTTGGGATTGGGCTCGGCTCGGGCTAAAATGCCACCATTATCTGACGGAGGCCAAGCTCATCCAGGCCGGCCTAAGTTCAAGTAGGTTCCTCGCTCAGAGGCTTGCCTTTGTTTTTGCTTTCCATTCTCTTGTTTTCCTGATGCAGAGCTCTTTTTGCAGGTGTGATGGACGCAGAAAAGACTCACGGTGAGAACCTGTTTCATGTCATGAAGAGGAGGAAGTGAGTTGCCAAACGGGTTCGTGTCGAACTGCCTTGAGATGTGGAGCTCGAGGTACCAAGCTCTCTGCCCAGGGAGCCCGAGATGGCCCCTCCAGTACAAGAAAAGGCAGGGGCCCCTTACGCCGAGGCTGCTTATACGGGGGCTCCTTACGCTGAGGCTGCTTATACGGGGGCTGGGCCTTCAAGCTCGAGAGGCCAAGGCGAGTTCAGGAGCATGCTATCGCCGAACCACGCTCTTAAAAAAAGTAAGGAGGTCGTTTACCCTGAGGAGGTCGCGGCGTGGGCCGAGCTTCCTTTGAATAACGTAGTCGGGCGTGCTGCCTCTTATGCCATGGTGGTAAGTCAGCGACTTCTTGTCGGGCTCCTTGTCATTACCCTTCTCATTATTACTCTTAACATTGTCATTATTTTTTTCTCACGCTGCACAGGCCAGGTTGGCGAGGTCTCAGAGAGACACCGAGGCCATGGGAGTGGTGGTGAAGCACATGGCGGACCTGAGGCTGGACTTGCAGCATCAGGCCGAATACCTTCAGGAGGATATTAGGGAGAGGACTGAGATCTTTTCTCAAGGCATTGAGGATGCCAAGAAGAAGGCCGCCAATGACTATATCGCTTCACCACGCTTTGACGACCTGATGGTGAACTCGTACAGGAGGGGTTTTAAACTGAGTCGGTGGATGATTAGGAACATGTACCCCAAGCTCGATATCAGCGCCATAACCACTTCGCGCATTACTCAGGAGATCGCCAACGCGGCTAACGGTGAACCGGATTCTGAGGACAAGGCAAGACCCTCGGGTATTGTTGAAGTGCCTTCTGATGGTGAGGAAGATGTACCTCTGGGCCTGTGAGCTCGCTTCTGCTGTTTTTTTTTTTTTTTGGAATGTAAACAGAGTATTTTGTAATGAAATGTTCTTTTGGTTAAGTGTTTTGTCGTCTTCTTCTTCTTTGCTGAACTGATTATATTATCGGATTGCTGGGATTAGGACCTAGGGAGGATTAACATAATAAGGCTATATGCCCGAATTGACTATATTGTTCTGTCGAGAATCATACTCGTGCAGCCGCTTTTGGCATCAACACTTAGCCTCTGAGGATGAGATGCCGAGGTCCTTATCAGCTCGTTGTTAGCACTTTTCCTGTCAGCTTGGTGTTAGCATTTTGCCTTTGTTTGCCCATGCCGAAGAGGTGACAAAGTCTTATGGTGCCGAGGTCCTTGTTAGCTCGGCATTCTAGCCCTTAGGCTCTGGTAGCGACTCCTAGTCGACTTCGCTTGGTGATTTATAGGTAGTATTGTCTTAAGTTGACGACGTTCCATGCCCGGGGTACTTGTTTGCCCTCTAAGGTTTCGAGCTCGTATGCTCCCCCGAGCGGTCTCTTTACTCGGTAGGGCCCTTCCCAGTTCGGTCCAAGTTTGCCAACGCCGGGCTCGGGTGCCATGATCTTAAGGAGAACCAGATCGCCGACGCGGAAGTTTTGCTTTTTTATTCTGGCATTGTAGTACCGAGCTACTCTTTGCTGGTAAGCTGCGGTCCAGATGTACGTGAGGTCTCTTACCTCGTCGAGTAGATCGAGGTTGGTACGTAGCTCGTCTTCGTTCGTTTGATCGTCGTATGCTTCTAGTCGCAGTGTGGGTACTTTGATCTCTGCCGGTATTACTGCTTCGGTGCCATAGGTGAGGTTAAAGGGGGTCTCTCCCGTGGCGGTTTTTTCCATAGTTCGGTGAGCCCATAGAACACTTGGTAGCTCGTCCGCCCACAACTCTTTAGCTCGGTCTAGTCGCGCTTTCAGCCCATGGAGGATAGCTCTGTTCATAACTTCTGCTTGACCGTTTGCCTGCGGGTGCGCGACCGATGTGAAGTTTTGCCAAATCCCCATATCATGGCACCATTCCTGAAATTTGATGTCCTTGAACTGCTTGCCATTGTCGGAGATCAGTACCCGAGGTAACCCGAAGTGAGATACTATGCTCTTCCAAAAGAAGTTTTGGACATTTCGAACTGTGATTGTCGTGAGAGGTTCAGCTTCTACCCACTTTGTGAAGTAATCCACCGCCACTACTAGGAACTTCCTCCCACCTGTTGTTGGCGGGAATGGTCCTAGTAGGTCAATGCCCCATTGTGCAAAGGGCCACGAACTAGTGAGGTACTTGAGATCGGCGTCAGGCTGATGGTGGATATTGGCGTGCCTCTGGCACTTGTCGCATTTTCTAACGAGCACGATGGCCTCTGCCTTCATCGTTGGCCAATAGTACCCTTGTCAAAGTGCATTCTGGGCGAGAGCCCTGCCCCCCAAGTGTTTGCCGCACAGACCCTCATGGGTGTCGTGTAGTACGACTCGGCCTCGGTAGGTCGCAAGCAATGCAGATAGGGGAGCGTGTAGGATCGTCGGTACAGCCGTTCGCCTATTATGATATACTTGGTTGTCTGGTGCTGCACCCTTCTGGCTGCATTGCGATCTGCAGGTAGGGTTCCATGTAGCAGGAAGCTCGCGAGTGGGTCAATCCAGCTCGACTCTGCTTCAAGGATGGGAGCGACCTCCTCTGCCCCCCTGAGATTACTACGCTGAGGTAAGTCCTCTATATACACGGTTCTCATGGTGTTGTCACTAGTGCTAGCTAACCGGGACAAGGCATCGGCCTCAGTGTTCTCTGACCTCGGGATCTGCCTGATGAAGTGTGACTGGAAGTTGAGGAGAGCCTCCTTTACCTTTGCTAAGTAGGCGATCATGGTTGACTCGCGAGCTTCATATTCGCCGGTGACCTGGTTGACCACGAGCTAGGAATCACTACAGACGACTATGTGCTTCGCTCTTACTTCTTGTGCTAGGGCTAGCCCGGGTATCAAATCTTCGTATTCCGCCTCATTGTTTGATGTCGCGAACTCAAAGCATAGTGCGTACTCCAGTTTTATGCCACTCAGGCCGCGAAGAACTACACCGGCTCCGCTGCCCTACTGATTCGAGGAGCCATCTACGTGAAGGATCCAGGGCTCCTCATCCCAGTTCGCACTTGACCTAACCAGGAGAGATACCGAACTGGGTACGACCTCACGGTGCTCGGACCCGACTTGCCTGGAAGCACCGAGCTCACCCGAACTGGGAGCCTCGTGCTTGACCGGGCCAGGGGTCTCGGAGCCGAACGTGCATTCTGCAACAAAGTCTGCCAAGGTTTGGGCTTCGATGGCAGTTCGGGACTTGTACTGGAGGTCGTTTTCACTGAGTTCGATGGCCCACTTCGTCAACCGTCCAAAGACCTCGGGTCTAAGTAATACTTGCCTCAAGGATTTGTCGGTGAGGACGATGATGGTATGAGCTTGGAAATACGGGCGGAGTTTGCGGGCCGCGATGACCAGCGCATAGACTAGCTTTTCTATCTCTGGATATCTTGTTTCTGCTCCCTGCAATATCTTACTAACACAGTAGATGGGTCGTTGGACCCGATCTGCTTCCTTTATCAGTACCGAACTGACCACTTCATCGCTTGCCGAGAGGTACAGTTCTAAAATGTCGCCCTCTTCGGGCCGGGTCAACACTGGGATGCTGGCAAGGTATCTCTTGAGCTCGTCAAATGCGAGCTGGCAGTTCGGGTTCCACTTGAACCCTTGAACTTTTATTGCCTTGAAGAAGGGTAGGCAGCGGTCTGCTGATTTAGACATGAAACGACACAGAGCGGCTATCCTATCGTTTAGCCTCTGAACCTCTTTTACTTTTCGTGGTGGTCTCATATCTAGGATGGCCTTTATTTTGTCCGGGTTAGCGATATACCCTAGGAACTTACCCGAGGTGACATCGAAGACACACTTGTTTGGGTTTAGTTTCATGTTAAATTGACGGAGAATTTGGAAGACAGAATGCAAGTCTTGTATTAATTCATGCGAAAATTGTGTCTTGACGACCATGTCGTATACATAACATTCTATCTTCGTGCCAATTAAGGGCTGAAACAGCTTATTCATGAGTCTTTGGAAGATCGCCCCAGCATTTTTCAATCCAAAGGGCATGACCTTTGTAGTAGTACAGGCCGAACTCGGTTATGAAGGTGGTTTTTTCCTCGTCAGTTGGGTCCATCCTGATTTGGTTGTAGCCCGAGTAGACATCTAGGAAGCTTAGCAGCTCGTGTCCCGAGGTCGCGTCCACTAGGCGGTCAATCTTGGGGAGGGGGAAGCAATCTTTCGGGTAAGCTAGGTTCAGGTCGGTGTAGTCAGCGCACATGCGCCACTTGCTGTTTGCCTTTTTTACCAGAACTGGGTTGGCTACCCAACTCGGGTAATGAACTTCCCTGATGAAGTCTGCTTCGAGGAGCTTCTCGACCTCTTCATCGACCGCCCTCAAGTGTTCTGGGGCTAGGTTGTGTTTCTTCTATCTAATGGATCTGACTACAGGGTCAGTATTGAGCTTGTGAGTTATGAACACAGGGTCTATGCCGGGCATTTCTGCCGCGGACCAAGCAAAAATATCTAAATTTTGAAGTAAGAAACTTACCAGTTTGGATTGTAGAGATTCTTTGATGGAAGCACCAATCTGTAGCATCCGAGCTGGGTCTGTCACCGAAGTCGAGACCGTGACCATTTCTTCTGTGGGCGCAGCTCGCTCTTCGCCTTGCTCCGTAGGGCGCTCTAGTTCGAGTTCGCCGGCCACCTTGGTTTTTCCCTTCAAGGCGGCCACATAGCATTTGCGGGACTCGAGTTGGTCTCCCCGCGCTACTCCCACATCGAAGTCCGTGGGGAACTTCATCGCCAAATAGTAGGTGGAGACCACCGCCCGTAAGACATGGGTGATTGGCCGCCCTATTATGGCGTTGTATGGGGAGGGGGTCGTGACCACCAGGAAGTCGTGGTTGAGTCTGACTGCACAGGGCCACGTGCCGACCTCGACGGGTACTGTCACTTTCCCAAGGGGCCTGACTTCTTCCCCACTGAAGCCCACCAAGGGAGTGTTCGCGGGCTTCAAGTCACTTCCCCACAGTTGAAGCTGGTCAAACGCTGATTTGAAGAGAAGGTCTGCCGAGCTGCCTGAGTCGACAAACACGCGCCTGACTTCGAAGTCGTTGATCCTCAGCTTTATCACAAGTGCATCGTCATGAGTAGACCTGTTCATGGGTCGGGTGGCCCGACGGGCCGACGGGCCGACCTGGCCCCCGGACGAGCTTGGACATTCTTATAGGCCCGCGGGCTTAAATTCAGGCCAAAAAGCCCGGCCCGCAATAAATTCGAGTAGAGCTCGGGTTCTGTCAAAATAGCCCGGCCTGGCCCGACCTAATATTAAACATAAAATTAGTTATGTGATTATGTCCATTTGAATAAATTTTTTGATTTAATAATGTAAAATTGTGTTTTAAAATATAAAAGAAAGGGAAAAATACCATCTTGTAGGCCCATTGTTCATTTAAATAGAAAAAAAATACTATCTGAATTTTTAATTCTAATTTGAATAGGGAAAATTGTTTTTTTTTTCAATTAGGTCGGGTCGGACTCGGGCTCGGGCCTAGTATATTTTCATTAGTGACAAGTGAAAGCCCAGCCCGAGCCCGGCCCATGAACAGGTCTAGTCATGAGGGTAGTAGACCCCTCGCGCATCGTCTTCTGTGAAAAGAATTGGTTCTTCCATCTTCGGCCTCTTTGGAGGATTCTAGTCTTCTCGGGCAGCTTCGCGAACTGACGTCTGGGCCGCTGCCGAACCTCCCCCTATCACGTGGATGGTCCCCCGAACCGGCCTCTCTTCCGGAGGCTGTCTCTGTGGCTGTTCGGCCGGCCTGCTGCTAGACTCGGGAGCGTCCTTACCGCGCTCCCCTTGCCGACCTGTCTTATTATTATTACTATTATTGTTATTACTATGCTGTACAAAATTTCTTAAGTACCCGCGACGGATGAGTTACTCTATCTCGTCGCGGAGATTATTACAATTTTCGGTATTATGACTGTGATCTCTACGGAAACTATAGTACAAGTTTTTGTTCCTCTCGTTTGGGTTCCCTTTTAGGCAAGGTGGCCACTTTACGTACGGGGCGTCTTTGATCGTCATCAAGATCTCAGCCCACTTCGTGTTCAAGAGCATGTAGTCTGTCCAACCTGCCACGGGAGCTGGGAACGGCTGGCTCGGTTTCGGCGCTCGAGCTGGATCCTTCCAGCTGTCTCCTTGGTTGGGGAGTTCTTCTCTCTTTCTTTTTTCAAACCCGCCCCCAGTCCTTTGATTGATCTCCTCCTCCGTTCGCATGAACTTGTCCGCGAGCTCAAGGAATTCAGCGATGGTCGTGGGCTGGTTGGCCACTATGTGCCACTTGAGCTCCTTGTGTGTCGCTCCCATCTTGGCCGCCGCGAGCTGAACTGCGGGGTCCAGGCATGGGATCTGTAGGCATGCGTCGTTAAACCGCTTGATGTAGCTGCGGATGGGCTCCCCTTCCTTTTGGACCACGCCGAGGAGGCTCTCCTCGGTTCGGGGGCACCGCTTGCTGGTGACGAAGTGTGTGGTGAAGATCTGCACGAACTGGGTCCAGCTCCTTATTGACCCGGGGGCCAGGTTCCTGTACCAGGTGCGAGACACTCCTCTGAAGGTGGTAGTGAAGGCCATGCACATACAGGACTCGCTAGCCCTCGCCAGGTGCATCTGGGACTAGAAGGCATCGACATGGTCGCTGGGGTCAAAGGACCCATCATACTTGTCAAGTGGGGGGAGTTTGAAGTCTTTGGGCATAGGAACTGCAAGGAGATCTGATGACAGGGGGGAAGGGACTGAATGGATAGGGGCAGCTTTTTCCTCGTCCGAGCTCGCTTCTTCTTTACCTCGGAGCTCAGGCAGAACGCGGGTTGCAGTTCGATGACTTCGCCGGCGGCGCCTCTACTGCTTGGAAGGCCCGGCGCTGGCACTGCTTGCCTCGGTGTTCCCAAGCTCAATGGGCCTGAACTGCTAGATGTAGTCTGCGGCTAAGGCACTGAACCGGTTTTTGGTGTGCAGGAGCCCGTCCTGAGAGCGCCGAGGTGATGCTGACTTGATAGATCGGGTTCCTGATCCGTCGGCGCGTGGCGAGGCGGGGGTAGTCACTCTCTCTCTCTTGCCAGGGGATGAGGTCTGGCTCTTAGAGGGGCTCCGAGCCTGGGAGGCCCGAGCTTGGGGAGCCCGAGCTTGGGAAGTCTTCTGGTGGGG
>NW_010729128.1:3748569-3773650 GCF_000365185.1 Nelumbo nucifera
ATTTAAAATCTAGTTATGTTAAATATTTAGTTATTTATGGAATTTAATTATCCATAAAATCATAATTTATACTATTATAACATAATTTCATTATTAATTTTGTAATATATTAAATTATTATTAATTTCAATATTATGTTATAATTATTTTTCTGCTTTAATGATTTTTTTAATTTATTAAATAATTTCGTTATTTTAACTATTTAAAATCTAGTTATAATAAATATCTATTTATTTAAATATTTAAATAATCTATAAAATATTTAAAATTTGTTGTTATTTGAATTTTATTTATTTAAAGCTATTACATATTATTAAATGTTTGAAAAAAATTTAAATTGATGATTCAGAAAAACTTAATTCAAATTGCTAGTATATAATTTCGTGATATATTTTGTAAAAGTATAAAATTATTTATTAGATAATTTTGTTATTTTAACTATTTAAAATATAGTTATGATAAATATTTAGTTATTTAAATATTTAATTAATCTATAAAATATTTAAATTTTATGTTATTTGAATTTTATTTATTTAAAGCTATTATATATTATTAAATATTTGAAAAGCATTTAAATTGATAATCCAAAAAAACATAGTTTGAATTGTTATAACATAATTTTGTGATATATTTTGTAAAAATGTAAAATTAGCTTTTGTGTTTTTAATAAATAATTTAAATTTATTATATAATATAAAAAGTAGGGGAAAGGATAAATTAGAATTAGAGATAATTTAGAAGAGAAACTCTCTATAAAATTAGAGATAATTGTGGAGATAAATAGAAATTAGATATAATTCTCGAGATAGTAAGGAAAGAAGTTTAGGATAAATTTTAGGAGAAGAGATTATTTACATTATTGGAATATATATATATATATATATTTACATATATGTATATATTCTAATTAATTATTTAACCCTTTAGCATTAATTAATTATAATGTGAATTAATTACATTTATGTGGTTAATGTGCAATAATTACATTGACACAACATTAATCAATTATCATAGCTTAACATAAAATCTGTCACCATTTAACATTGATAAACATGAATGGAAAAGGTCAAATGCCCCTATGCGAAGTTAATGGGACTGATTGTACCGGAAGGGTCGGTCCTCGACGTCGCCATTGTTGAAAAGTTTGAGACCTTGGTTGAATTGTTCATTCTTCCTTTTCTGATCTTACATGTGGGATCTCCATCGACGTGTTCAAGATCCAAAGCATGAGTTCCTTTGCAGAATTCCTGTTCTTCCTCTTCACGGGATTTGTGGGGAAGATGATGGCAACGGTCTCAATTCATTGTAATGCAACGATCTCAATACCCTAAAATCATTCACCGACCTTTGTTTTGTTTATGGTTTATTAATGCTAAACAAACAAGAAAGGGTGTTAAGAAAACCGAAAAAAAAAAATTCACTGACTTCCGTCGGACCTCCGCCATTTGGTATTTGCAGCGATTGCCATTGGTGGCAATGGCGATGGCAATGTCGAGCCATCGATGGATGGTGTTCCTCCCTCCTCTTTCGGCAGTTGGGGCGAATGTCTAAAAGAAATTGAGTAAAGTTAAAATTAGGATAAAAATGTAACTTGGCATAGGGGTAAAACGGGCATTTGATCTTTTCGTCCATTTTAAGGGTTAAAGGTACATTTAGTCAATTGTCAGAAACAATAAGGGTACACTTAGTCAATTTTCAAACAGTAAGGATAGAGCTAGTCAATGAGGGGGTGTTCTATAGTGTGGATGAGAAATTAATGGGTGTACCCTATGGCAGGAACCAATCCATACCATACCATAGTCCATAGTTGTTTTGAACTGTGGACAAACTATGTGGACTGGATCAGTCCACACCCACAGTGGCATTCTATATTGTATCTAATGTACATTTTATAAATGATATACACAATTAATCATAAATATCTAATTTTTGTATTTTGTATGATAAATATTTAAAAAAAATACATCAATGAATTAATATTAATCAACAAATATTATTTTTTTATAAAACAATAGTAAAATAATTAAAAAATTTATAAAATATATATTAGATATTTAAAAAAAAATCTTATTTCATTGATAAAAACATTAAAAAAATTAAAAAATTAAGTAAGATAATTAATGTTTTGTTGACAAAATATTAAAAATAATATTTAAACAATTGATACAAAAAATTTTTGCAAGATAAGCCCGGTAGCTAACGATTTATGCAAACTAATAATCCACTGATTCCTGTACTAGTTGTAAGGCAAGCATAATATTAAAATATTGTTCAATTGGTTTCCTACAATAGTGCATGGATAAACCACCACACTTACAACTAGTACTTAAATAAAAATAAAAGGACCACCACTATAAGAGAGATAAGAAGAAGAGTGCAAAGTATGTTGCACCCACAACATGCAGGTAGCATAATATTCGACTTGTGGAATTTGGTATGCTTTCGTATTACATGTTGATGATGGGTCGTATAATCTCTGTATGGGGCTATTTGAGCATCATGTTCAATTAATTCATTTACCCACTAAAATGAATTTGGGTGATTCTCCCATTTTGGGTAATAAAAGAAACCACCATTGATAATTGACATTGGTTTTTGCCATGACTAGTTCCATCGGTCCCTTACCGCATGAACACATTGGGGTAGGCATATGACCGGCCATCACTGTACCAATTTATCAATATAAATACAATAATGAGATAGGATTACTTTACACAAATAAAGAAATCAAATCAAATGTACCACAAATAAGTTCAAAATGTTTCAAACATATCCAATATCTTAATCATATTATCTGAAATTCGAATTGAAAATAAAATTGGAATGGTACAATTTCGTGTTGCACCCACATCATATTTACTATATTGTCCCTAATATTGTTTATTTGTATATTTGCTTGTTCATTCTCCTTATCAGTATCACTCTCATTGGTGTTGTTTGAATCCTCATTAGTAATGTCTTTAACTGCCCATCGATCGATGTCTTTGTCGTGAATGGCTTTCTGTTTTATAAAATTATAGGTGATGAAGCATGCCATTACGATGTATCATTGCATTCGTAAGTCGAAAGATGGCATATTCTATAGGATAGGAAATTTTTCCTTCAGTATCCCAAAGCACCTTTCTATAACATTTCTTAGTGATGAATACCTATAATTAAATAATTCTTTTTTTATCGAAACTTTGTTCTTTGCCCTCTATAGTCATTTAGATGATATCATTCACCGGAATAAGGTGTTAGATATCCAAGCCCACTAGGAAATCCATAATCAATAAGATAATATTTCCCTACAAAATCTGTATGCAATCGAATGCATTAGACATGAGTAAATAGACATATATTAAATATCAAAATAAATTACCTATAGGAGAATGTGGAAATTCTAAATGTGGTTGAGAAATAGTTTTTGCATATACCCTAGAATCATGGATAGATCCTTCCCAACCGACGTAAACGAAAGTAAATTTCATGTCAAACGAGCATACAACCAGAACATTTGGAGTGCAACACGACTTCCTCCCCCTATATGGAATTTGCTCGTCCAAAGGAACCCACACACTTATATGAGTACCATCAATTGTTCTAATACAGTCCGAAGTGGTGATATACGTGACCAATATATAACTAATACATGACATATATAGATATATAAGACACCAATGGAATACTTGAAACCACGGGTAATATTTCTCCAAATGTCTGATATGTAGTTGCACATCTTCAAATGATGGTGGTTGAATCAACTCTCTCCCAAGCCTATAAATTGCTTTGCAAGTCCTCCTAAAGTGAGTATTAATAGTACTTTTGGAGTGTTGAAACCTACTTGCAATCAACCAATATCTTTCATTGTGACTAACTGTCATAAGGAAAATAGTAAATGATTCATCCACTGTGATATTTCAACTGTTGGATAAAAGGCTACAGTTTCTCAAGAGATTAGCAAAATTTTTAAATTCATGTCTCTCCATCCTAAATGTGTTATATACTTTGTCAAAATGCTCTAAGTCGTCCAAACACTCTACGACAAATGCATGTCCACTCATCTTTGATGTGCAATATGGTTGTTTAACAAAGTATGTACTGTAGTATCTTACCACTCCATTAACGAAGATAAGTTTGAAGAACTTCTTATTGTCTTCATCCCATACATTAAAAGGGATGTTGTCTATTTCATTGATATTCATAGAATTCCTATAAACATACACACATTGCTATACTAATTAAGATATGAAGTATGATGGAACATGATAAAACATAATGGACATATAAAAAATTAACATAAACTGTGCATAACAAAAATTAACATAACTAAATTGCCAAACATAATAAAAAAGCCATACTGATAAGATATCCAATCACTCAAAAAAAGTCAAACGTAAGCAACAAACAAGTAACCCAAAGTTATCCATATCTAAAGATTCTTCAACCACTCAAGTTGACATTCATATGTAAACTTCATAAACATTTGTCTTCAATGTTCCTCCTTAAATATCTCAGCTACTTTCAAAACTTGTTGGACACTAATAGGTTCGATCATCAAAAAGTCATTCACAACATCCATGCATTCTGCCATAGGTACATCTTTTTTTCATTGTTCCTCCTTCTCTTTGTCCTTTTCTATCTCTCTTTATTTGAACTTCTAGTAGTCTCAATCCAGCTTTGTGGAACTCTGCCCATGCATCCATTGCAGGCAACAAATCAATTCCCCATCTGATCCTCTTCCCTTTCCTAAGAGAGATGGGGAGTGAACTAGTGCTTCAACATTACCTATAGATGCATTTCCTATAGCACTAGTTCCAGAGAAGATGATCTCCAACTCTTTCACATAGGGGCAACCCTTTTTCTTTATCTACTTTACCCACTTATACTTTTACATGAAGTATAATAGTTTGGTGTTAGCATCCTAATAATTAAAACCCCTCAAATAAACATAAATAAAAGAAATATATAACATCCATACTGCAATAAAATAGTCCCAAACACTCTTGCTAGAAGTTGGTTTTTTTGTTAGTGAATCTATTGTAACTCATGTATGTTTGCATATTTGCTGGTAATTGCTGAATCGCTTCTTTAAGTTATGGAATTTGTTTTTGAACTGCTCACAGGTATATGTCTTGTTGTGCATGTTGTTGAATTTCTCAACAAGATATTTCCAACCATCATTGTTAAACGTTGAGACTGGTCTATTGTGAGCCTTCACTTGATCTACCATCAATTCAATGATGGCCCGTTCTTCAGCCTTATTCCATGTGGCAGACTCATTGGTCTTATCCTCATGCAATAACTCAAACTAAGAGGCCATATATGTCTACAGAATAGGATATAAATGGATTATGTGAAACAATCAAATTCTAACAACATGAAGATGGAGTCCAATTCTAATGGAACACCCATCAAACTTGAGCTTGATGGAGCCATAAAAAGGGGGAGTCCAGTCCTGTACAAGTTTGTCTTTCAAAGTAAAATAAAATGCAAGAGCCAACCAGCCTCTACAATGAACCACTCTAATGATGATAAGTATAGAACCTAGGGTTCCCAAGTCATCCATGAGTATAGAACCACTAGAAGATAGCCTAGAATTACAAAAACCATATACCTTATTGAATTGTATCTCAATTCTTCTTCATTAGAAATCAAGATTGATTCCACTACAGACACAAGGTCGACACTATTGGGTTTCCTTGATTCAGTTTCAGACAAAGTTACCATCCCCAACTCTATATGATCCACGGGATTCGTGGGACTCATAGACTCACTACTTATAGAACCGACTCTGCCATGGATCCTGGCTCGATTCCTTAACTTGTACTTGGTAAAAAGAAGCCCAAACATTGAAACAAAGACCTCCCCTCCTACAAACATTAAAATGGTGAGAAACACAAGTTGGGTGTTGGAAAAGACCTCCATTTCGATAGTAGACATGCTGGAAATAATTGTCGCAGACACTGAAGTGAAGAATATATCCAAGTCCTTGGGTTTAAAAGAATCGGTTATTGGATTCAAAAGTTTCAGAATTATAAAACCTACAAGGGAAACAGAGACGAAGTAACAAACAAGAATACGAAAAGGGTTTGCCCAGAAGAATAGTGATGCAGCGTGATGCGCTCGACCGGGCTAACTATACAAGCACCTGGACAATCGAGTCGGCTTCGGACTTGAAGCCTCGCAAAAGAACTAGGCGTAGAGCCTTTGAAGAGAGAGAAGTGAATGAAGAAATTCTGTGTGTTATTAAAGCTCATAAACAAGAGTATTTATAATAGACATTGGTAGACTCGTAGCGTAAAATAATTACGTAATTCAGACTTGTAAAACAAGTAGGAAATGTGACTTGTCGTCCGATGTCAATGCCTTAGATGCCCACCGTCCGATGTCCACTATCATCCAAGGTCGGTTGGCATAAGGAGTCTATCCTTCTAATCTTGAGCTGGTGCCGGTTGGTTCGGTGGGTCCCGCACTGACCCTCAATCATTCTCCCCCACTTGGAAAGAACTCGACCTCGAGTCATGATCAAGATAGGCAAGCGTTGCTTCCGGCAAATAACGATAAAGATCAGCAATATTAAATGTTTTGGAAATACCCATGTGATCCGACAAGTCCACTACGTAAGCGTTGTCATTGATCTTCTTAATAATCTTGTATGGGTCGTACTTCCGAGGCCATAGTTTGCTATGTTTCCCAACGGGTATGCGTTCCTTCCTTAAGAACACCATGACTTCATCACCGACGTCAAACACTTGGTACCTGCGATGCCTGTTAGCTGCAAGCTTATACTTTGCATTGGTCCTTTGAAGTTTCTGTTGTACTTCCTCCTGTACTGACTGGATCTGTTCTGCCAGCTGCTCTGCAGAAGTGCTGAGGCCGGGTACTCTAGGTAGCTTCACTAAGTCCAACGCATGGTTAGGTACCTTCATGTAAACAATTGAAAACGGGGATCTACCTATAGAGGTATGAACTGCATTGTTGTAGGCGAACTCTGCCTGTGCTATGGCAAAATCCACGGCTTTGGTTTCTCCCTGCAGATACTGCGGATCAAGTTACCTAGGGTTCGATTCACCACCTTTGTCTGTCCATCTGTCTGTGGATGAACTGTACTGCTGAAATTCAATGATGAGTCAAATAGTCTCCACAGGGTCATCCAGAAGTGACTTAAGAACCTCGTATCTCGGTCCGACGTGATGGTCTTAGGTACCCCATGTAAACGGACAATCTCCTTGAAAAATAGCTTAGTTATCGTTGTTGCATCTGTGGTCTTCTTACATAGGAGGAAATGAGCCATCTTGGAAAGCCAATCAACCACTACAAAGACGGAGTCCATATTTCTTGGAGTCTTCGGTAAGCCTAACACGAAATCCATGGACAAGTCTTCCCAAATCGTAGTAGGAACAGGTAGAGGCATGTAGATGCCAGTATTCTAGGTCTGTCCCTTAGTTGTCTGACATATATAGCACCTACTCACAATAGTGGTCACAACCTTAATTTAGGCCAATAGTAACGCCCCTTGACAGCCTCAATCGTCTTGTCCCTCCCGAGGTGTCCTGCTAAGCCACCCCCATGCAGATCCCTGATGATCTTCTCGCGGAGGGAGGTGCAAGGGATGCATAGTTGGTCCTCCTTCATAAGAAACCCATCATGTATGTAGAAATCACCTACTAGCTGTCGATTCATGCAATTTTTCCAAACCTGTTTGAAGTCCTCATCTTGGGCGTACAGATTTAAGCACTCAAAGCCTACAATTTCAATATTGAGAGTCTTGATGAGGGCTACACGCCTACTTAAAGCATCGGCCACTATGTTCTGTTGCCCAGCCTTATACACAATTTTGTATGGGAATTTATCAATAAAAGTAGACCACCTTGCATGCATATCACTCCTTAACTGTTTTTGCTTACTTAAGTACTTAAGAGCTTGATGGTCAATGTAGAGGACAAATTCTTTAGCAATCAAATAGTGTTCCCAAGTCTTTAATGCTCTTACAACAGCATAAAATTCTTTATCATAAATGGATCACTTCTTCCTGGCTTCGCATAGCTTTTCACTAAAGAAGGCAACTGGTCTTTTTTCTTGTGACAACACAGCCCCTATGCCAACTCCACTGGCATCACATTCAACCTCAAATAGTTTGTCAAAACTTGGTAGTGCTAGGACAGGAGCGGTGCATAATTTCTCTTTTATGAGGGCGAAACTTTGCTCTTGTTCCTCTCCCCATTGAAACTTTCCCTTTTTCAAACACTCAGTGATGGTAGCTACGATACTACTAAAGTGTTTGATAAACCGCCTATAGAAAGTTGCTAACCCATGGAAACGTCTTACGTTCGTGACATTTGTTGGGGTCAGCCACTCCACAATGGCTCTCACTTTTTCCTTGTCCACTTTAATGCCGTCTTTACTTATAATGAACTCTAAGAATAACAAATTATCGCTCATAAAAGTTCACTTCCTTGAATTAGCATATAATTTGTTCTCCCTTAATGCACTCAATACCTCCTTGATATGTCTTAGGTGCTCAGTGATAGATTTGTTGTAAATCAAGATGTCATCAAAATATACCACAACAAATTTACCAATAAAAGGGCGTAGTACTTGATTCATTAGCCTCATGAAGGTGTTGGGTGCGTTAGTTAGTCCAAAAAGCATGACTAACCATTCGAACAATCCATCTCTAGTCTTGAAAGTTGTTTTCCATTCGTCTCCGGGACGGATCCTGATCTGATGGTAATCACTCCTGAGATCGATTTTGGAAAAGACCACAGCCCCATCAAGTTGATCCAGCATGTCGTCCAGCCTGGGAATGGGAAACTTGTAGCCAATAGTGATCTTGTTAATTGCTCTACTATCGACACACATCCTCCAACTCCCATCTTTCTTGGGTGTTAATAATGCTGGTACTACACAAGGACTCATGTTGACTTGGATATGCCCCTTAATAATTCTTCTACCTTCTCCCGTAAGATCTCGTTCTCTTTAGGACTCATCCCGTAGTGTGGTAGATTAGATAGGCTAGCACCAGGGACAAAGTCAATATGATGTTGGATATCTCGCATGGGTGGGAGCTCATTAGGTAACTCATCAGGAACCACATCATGGAACTCATCGAGTAGACCTTGTACTTCCACTGGGATTTTGTTCCCCTCCAATGACTCATTCAGGCTCTCTCCCTTTACCAGCAGCAAGTGGACCTCGCGGGTATCCTTACATTCTTTTACAAACTTAGAATGGTGATGTTATGGTAAGGAAATTTCTCTCTTATGCCTTTGGAGCCTTGTGTTGGTTCTTTTCTGCCATGGGTAATAAGGTATAGCGTACACCCTCTTTCTCGAGCTGGTATGTATTCTTCCTACCCAGGTGTTTGGCATCTGCATCAAACTGCTAAGGCCTACCAAGCAAAATATGGCAAGCATCCATGTCCACAATATCACAATATACCTCATCAATGTACTTACCAATAGAAAATGGAACCTTGCAGCGTTCCTCCACACGTATGCCCCCGACTTCCTTGATCCACCCAATTGTGTATAGGTTCGGGTGCTTCTCAAAAAGTAGTTGCAGTTTCTGTACCACATCCCTGTAGATAATATTTTCCTAACTGCCACTATCAATAATTAAATCAAATAATTTACCCTGTACAGTACACCTAGTGTGAAACAGTCGGTGTTGTTGAGTGGTATCTTTGCTTATTTGAGATAGCATTAGCTTCCTCACAACACATGTGTATTCTTCATGTTCATAGGTACCTTCTTCGTCCTCTCCATTGGGTCCACAATATACTTCATCGTCAACCTCTTCTTCTTCCTCCCTCTCCACCATGTTAACTGTCTTTCTTCTGGGACAGCCACTAGACTTATGCCCAACTTCATTGCACTTGAAGCACTTAAAAGGAGCAGGTTTTGCATAGGGATTACTGGCTTTAGGAGGGTTTGAAGTGTTACCTCGAGTGTTTCCTCTTGTGGCGGCCTTACTGGCGTTAGCTGTATTCGGCGGATGGGAGAGTTGTACTCCTAGGGCTGATTTGCTCTTGTCGACTGCTGTCGGCCTGTTGTCGCTCCCACTGTACCGTCGATAGTTATCGGCTCAGGTCCTTTCTTGGAACATTAACTCAGCCTTCAAAGCTAAGTTCCTTGCTTCCTGCACACTTAGAACCATCTGGACGCCAATCTTATCTCTGATAGCAGGTCTCAACCCACTCAAGTAACGGGCTGCCTGTTGATTGTCACTTTCTAATAACTGGTTCCGTTCAGCCAATCTCAGAAATTCTAAGGTGTACTCATTCATGCTTCGTGTTCCCTGCGCACACCGTTGATATGACTCAAACATATACTGCTCATAATCAGGAGGTAAAAACCTACCTCGTATTAATTGTTTCATACACCTCCATGTTCGAACTGGACCTCTTCCTTCTCTGATCCGAGTCTCTCTCATTCGTTCCCACCAGACAGATGCTCCTCCCTTCAGTCGAAAAGCTACTAATTTCACCCTTCTTTCTTCTGGGATCTCCATGTACTCGAAGAAACGGTCGACCTCGGTAATCCAATCCAGAAGGCCCTCTATATCCAGATCCCCACTAAAAGTAGGAATGTCCACCTTGAGTTTAAACTCATCATTATTTCGACGGTGATTAAAATTGCTAGGATTTCGCCAATTCCTACCGTTTTTGCCATTACCGGGAATAACTGGAGCAACGCCGAATTCTAGCTCGTCGTCGCTATCATCATCAAGAATAGGATCGATGATCGGCCTACCGTGGTCGTCTCCTCCAGCTTGGTGCAATGCGTGATCCCTATTCCTTGGAACATCCTCTCGTAACAAAGTCCGTAGTTGTCCAGCGATCTCTGCCAACTATTGCTCAATGTTACGAGTGGCTGTACGTTGCTCTTTGATTGCTCTCCAAACAGCTTGTAACCCCTGATCTCCGTCACAGGGTTGGTTGCGACTGCTACCGTCTTGATTGGCCAACTGACTGGGCGAACTCCCGCTCTGATACCACCTAATGCAGCGTGACGCACTCGACCGAGCTAACTATACAAGCACCCAGACGATCGAGTCGGCTTCGGACTTGAAGCCTCACAAAAGAACTAGGCGTAGAGCCTTTGAAGAGAGAGAAGTCAATAAAGAAATTCTGTGTGTTATTAAAGCTCATAAATAGGAGTATTTATAATAGACATTGGTAGACTCATAGAGTAAAATAATTAAGTAAAACAATTAGAAAACGTGACTTGTCATCCGATGTCAATGCCTTAAATGCCCACCGTCCGATGTCCACTATCATCCGAGGTCGGTTGGCATAAGGAGTCTATCTTTCTAATCATGAGCTGGCGCCGGTTGGTTCGATGGGTCCCATGCTGGCCCTCCATCAAATAGGAAGGGAAACAACAAGATCATTAGACTCCAAATGGATCTACTAAAACAAGCTAGCTTCATGCATGAACAACTACAGAGATGGCTTAAAGGTGTACATCTTATACTATTGACAAATTAAAAGATATATCAATTATTAATATAAGCTTAATTAATACTGCCCAAGAAAGAATAAAAATACACCTTTGAGACACTTCTTTAAAGAGGTTCCCACTTTATTTTATTTTGGACCACCTGGGCCTCTTGTATGCATGTAGCCATATATCTCGGATTGAATTGGGCCTAACAAAGCTCCCTTTGATATTGTACAGGGGTCCATCAATCACTGATCAACTCGACCCACGTGTACTTGAACAAAACTTGGAAATATTTTTAGAAGACAATAATTCTAGTATATGTTTCAATTTCTAAGTAAGATCTCCACAGACACACATGGAGTGGGTTCACTATGTTGAATTATTTAGCAAAGAAAGCTGAATGACTAAAGGGGAGAGGGTGTTAGGCAATATGTATGGCTTTGGTTTCGAAAACAAAATTTTTTTATCATAGATCAACGCAATTATCATCAGCATTCATAAAAAAAATATATACTTCTAAAGCCAAAAGAATAGAGATCCTTATAATTTTTCTTTAAGGCAAAAGAACAGAAAGAGAAAATAGTCTTTGACATTACGATGAACATCTAGCTATCTAACAAATCTCTTTTTAAGTTCACTGCAAATAGAATACCCATCAAGGATTTGCATTACAGACCAAGCTAAATCAGTGGTAGTTCTAACAAATCTCTTTTTAAGTTCACATACCAGCGGAGCGATGAAGAGCTTGGACGGTTTCAGTGGAGCATAGCAGAGGAGACCTTCGGTGGAGCGGTGAAAAGGTTGGACGGAGGAGAGAGTGGAGTACAGTAGTGGAGACCTTCGATGGAGCAATGAAGAGGTTAGACGGAGGAGAGCATGGAGCACAGAAGAGGAGGAGGAGAGCGTGGAGCACAGTAGAGGAGACTTTCGGTGGAAAGATGAAGAGCTTGGACGGAGGAGAGCTTCGATGAGCACAGCAAAAGAGACCTTCATTGGAGCAGTGAAGATCTTAGACAGAGGAGAGCTTCGGTAGAAACATTCGGCAGAGCACAACAGTTTCTAGTGGTGGAACACTTCGGTAGAGAAGACCTTCAACAATAAAGAATGTAGGGTTTGGATAGTACGCATGAAACATAATAGCAAAGGTAAATCGTGGACCAACCCCATCAATGAAAAAATACCATTGACAAGAAATTGGAGTGTGGACAGGGCTGATCCATGAGATAGTGTGAATCGATCCCACCCACAACAAACCAAACGATAATTTCATCTCGTAGCATGAACCGAAATGGTCCATCTACGAGATAAACACACTACGTAGCAGTACCTTAGCTAAACCATAACGGTACTTTAAAAAATTTACCCTTTAATAATTTAATAGGTTTAAAAAAATCAATATGATTTAATGGCTATCACAACATAACCAATGCAGCATGATATTAATGAAGCATTTCTTGTAGGTGACATGACCCGACCCGTTAACCCAGATGTGGTCGTCTATCTTCACCCGATGTAAAGAAATGTCTCATTTTCAAATTCTGAGTGGTCCGAACATTACAAAAGAGATGCCACAGTTTTCTGAAAATAGTTATTCTCAATAAATGTAATGTAATTATTTTCAATAAATAAATAGTTTACTATAGTTACGGTTAATAAACATTTTATTTAAACAATTTTTCAAGAAAATAGTTTATTGTAATTATGGTAAAATAATTTTTAATTTAAACAAATTTTTAAAACAAAACAATACTATAAATAGTAAATAACATAAATGGATCGGAAATGAGATGGACATAGCAAAGATCCGATCCATTTTAATCATCAGTGTTACCCGCATTACATCTACAGTGTTCGCTCAAATGGGCGATCACAGTAGGTGAACCTGGTCTAACAGAATGCGATGCATGGACCTGGTGATGATTTCCATTTCCCAGTGATTTCCAGTGATTTCCAGTGATTTCCAATCGGTAGAAGGATTCTAGTTGTGATTTCCAAGTGTAGTACTCCGAAATCGCTCAATGAACAATAGGGTGGAGGTATGGTGGCAGTTCAAATTAATCGGACTGTTGAACTGCAAGATAAGAAGATAATACGTTAGCAATACAGAGGGGCTCTGCCCCTGTTTTGCTGCTTATAAGGAGAAAGCCGATGCCCCTGTTTTTGCGAAATAAAATTTGCTTACCTGTGGCAATATTTCAGAGCACAATCGGGTGGACTTTGTACAGCCACTAGTCTACCTTCAAATCTGTTTATGGATTGAACTATAATATGAGAATACGATAAGTTAGAAAAACAGGGTGGAGCCCCTGTTTCGTTGCATAGAAGGAGAAAAACAAAGAAAATTCTTGCCTTACCTTTAATATGGGTCCTCTCTACTGAACTGAAGGAAGAGAAGAGGCCGGTGTTTCACTTGGAAGAGAAAGAACACGGGAAGCATCAGGAGTGGATATGGAATTATGGATAGCTTAGGAAAGTAGGAGTGTTTCTAACTTAGTGGGCTTTCTTCCTAAATTAATGGAACAAAACAGGGGAGATTGCCATGTCCTATGGCAACTCCATGCAACTCCATGAGCTTTGAGAGGGAATCTTGCACCCCCTCTAGAATTGCTTAGTTTGGGTAACAGAGCAAGGAGAGGATTATTGACATGGCAAGTTCTACTTTAGTATATACAACCGGGACCTGTGCGATACAAAGGCTTTGTTAAGCAAAAGCTAAACAATAGAAATATATGAGTATTCAATTGTTTTATATTTTAACTTTTAATAAATAATTCGATCAAACTTGACTCAAGTTAGTCAATTTTCTAGTATTTCTGATCGGTTTTGGTTCAACATTTTTTCAACCCGACCAAGTTAGGTCAATTTCGGTTTGTCCATTTGTAAATCAACCAAAACTGAACCGACTCGACCATAGATATATATTAATATTTTATATTTTTAAATATATTTTTTAATGCAGGAAGTGGAAAATTTCTCATATTTTTTAGTCTAAAATATTATATATCATAAATTTATTTTTTAATAATACCATTATAAATTAAATTTAAATTTAATTTTTAAGTTTAAATCTTTTGAAAAAACAAACCAAATCGATACAATCCAAGTTAGCGGGTTTTCAGTTTTCACTAATGGTAAGTCAGTTTCGGGTGACAAACTCCCGACATGACCAGGTCAATTTGGTTGGCAAAACAATCTACAATCGAACTGAATTGATCATTAAACAATCCTAATTACAACTAAATTAATAGTCTAATCTCTAATAAATAACAATAGTTTAATCTCTAATAATTATTGAAAATTTATAGCAAAAATACACAACTATTGAAAAAAATTTATAATGGAAATACAATAGATATATATTTAATAAAAATACAATAATTTCAAAAACACAATAAATACTAAAATATATTAATGAGTCAATAAATAGTGTAATCTCAAATAATAGTTTAATCTCTAATAAATATTAATCAATAAATTATAAAAATACATAATTACTAAAAATAAATTTATAAAAAATACAATAAATACAATAAATTAAATTTTAAAAGTTAAATAATAGTTTTTAGGATGCATTTGGCATTCCTTATTTTAAGGACCTATCTCCGTTTTTCTCTTAAAAAATCAGTGTTCATAAGGGCATTTTAATTTTAAAAGGAGATAAGTCCTTAAAATAAGGAATGTAAAATGCAGCCTTAATCTCCAATAATAATTGACAATTTAATGTTAAATACTAAAACAATTGTAGATTTATAAATAATTATTGAAAACATATTTATCAAAAAACACAATAAATAATTACTAAAAATAAAATAAATATTAATTTTTAGTATATATATAAATATATAATGAATATACACTATTATTGTAAAATTATTACTAATAAATATTATTTTTTTGAAAGTTATTTTCTATAATTATTAATTGATATAAGTGAAATTATTTATTTACAATATTATTTAGTTTTGTAAATGATATTTTTATTTAAAATTTTAAAACATTAATTATTTATTGAATTTAATAATCTATAAAATTATAATTATTACTATTATTACATAATTGGTCATTAATTTTGTTAAATATTAAATTATTATTAATACGAATATTATGAAATCTATTATAAGTATTTTTCTACTTTTAAGATTTTCTTTTTAGATTTATTACATAATTTTGTTATTTTAACTATTTAAAATTTAGTCACGTTAATTATTTTCTTATTTAAATATTTAAATAATATGTAAAATATTTAAAATTTTTCATTATTTGAATTTTATTTATTTTAATATATTTACGTAGTTTTAAATATTTTGTTATATAATTATTTAGCTATTTTTAATATTTTGTTATTTAAGATATTTAGTTATTGAAATATTTAAATAATGTTTGATTTTTTTAATGTTTTATTTTTATTATCTGAATAACATTTTAATTGATTAATTTGTAAAATTATAATGTATATTGTTACTACATATTTTCATGATGAACTTTGTAAAAATATAGAATTATTAATAATATGAATATTATTAAATCTATTATAATCAATTTTTGTGTTTTAAATAAATATTTTAAAGTTAGGGCATGTTCGTTTCCTCTTAACTCTTATCTCTTAAGAAGAATCTTTTAACTTTAAAAGAAAATTGGTTGTTCATTCCCTCTTATCTCTTATCTCTTAAAGTGCAATCATACAACTTTTTGTTTTGCAATGATACCCTCAAAAAGCAAACAAAAACTCTCATATATGGGGTCAAAATGGATATTTGATAGTTTTCAAAATTCAAAATTCAGAACAACACTCTTTTGCATTCAGAGTTCACAGGAAAGAAAAGTTCACCAATACCAATATACCTTTCAGTGTAATTATTATACTTTCAGATGTCAAACTTCAGAGAAAACAAACAGGCCCTTAGTATATAATTTCCTTATAATATTTAAATAATTCTGATATTTTTTAACTGACATTTTCTTTAGATAGATGTTGATAAAAAGTGGGGGAGAGGATAAATAGGAATTAGAGATAGTTTGAGGGAACCTCTCTACTAAATTAGAGATAAATTAAGAGATAAATAGGAGTTAGAGATAATTTAGGAGATAAATAGGAATTAGAGACAATTTAGGAGAAAGTGGTGCCACTTGGTTAAACATTAGAAAATCAAATCCCTCTTTCTTTATGATTGTTAGAAATAGTTAAGTCATTAAAAATATTAAAAAAAAGGAAATTAAGAAGGGGGTTTGGAGCAAGGAAAGGCATGGTGACATGTACTGTCTTGCTATATATATATATATATATATATGATGAATTTAATTTTAATGAGTTGTTTGGTAATAGGAAGAAAAAAACGTGTAGATTGTGTGTACTCGTCAAGGATGCAACCTGGGCCAGGTGCTCGAACCCAACCCTAGCCCAACCTAAAAAAAATCGAGTTGGGTTGGGTCGGGTTGATGCTCAGGTTAGGGTTAGGGTTGAAATTTATGAACCTGACTTTACTTCGGATTGGGTTAGGGTTGACCCCTCGGGCAACCCAACCCAACCCGAACCCAACTCTATAGTGCATATCATATATAAATATATGTTATATATATGATATCATACATTGATTTGTTTATATGCATGATAGTTGTATAGCCCCTACTACATATTATCATTTATTTCTTTTAAGATAATCACTTCACTTAAATTCTAATTAGAAATACCAAAACCTTAATAACATTTTTTTATGTTTTTTGAATATTTTATTCTTTATTTCCTCTTTGTTGTTTGCCATCCATAGCTTATGGCCCATAAAAGATCTATTATAAGCTATAACTCATAATAAACTATAATCATTTCAAACACTTGTTTTTTTTTTTGAGTTTTGTACTTAAAAGATCTATTATTAACAAACAAATATTAATAAAACATAGGATTAATATATGTAGTAAAAGTTGAGCAAAGATCTGAAATTAAGAAGTTCTACGAGATTTTAAGGAATGGGAACAAGGTTGGGTTGGGCCCCACCCGAAGTTGACTTCGAGTTGAATTGGATTGAGTTAGGGTTGAAGAAATTTAGTTAAGGTTAGAGTTAGGGTTAAATAGGTCGAACTGGATTAGGATTAGGGGTTTAGAACTTAATATTAAACTAGGATTGGCCTTAATCCCACCTAACCCGGCCCGATGTGCAGCCCCAGTAGTATTTCAATGTTTCTAAATTTATTAAGAAGTGAAGATTTGGTATGGGGATTTTACCGACCTCAATGGTTTAGTCCAATAAAATAGAATATTTTCAAGTTGCACTTATGAAGCCTGATGGACTTTCTTTAACAGCCATTTTGGGTCAAGTATGACGCTTATTAAACTAATAAGCCCGGCTTAGTCATAAATGAATTCCAAGGTCCATTAAGCTAAAGAGGAAGGAAATCACACCTAACCTTTGATAAGCCAATCCCACCATATCCCAATTCCTTTTTTTTTTTTTGTGTTTTTCTTCTTTGGTGATTAACACACCATCCCGTTTGAAAACTAGATATCCCTGTAGTACTCCATCTTCCCTTATTTACGCTTGAAAACTAGCTCCCCAACATATGAAAGGGTTTGCTTTCCAAAAAAAAAAAAATGGAATGTTTAAACTATAAAGTGAATAAAAAATAAAAAAAATAAAAACTCAGGTAATGTAGTGGGCCTGGGCCCATGTTTTTTTATAACTTCGTCAGTTCTATTACTATTTAATAACTACCAAGCCCGCCCCATGCCTTTCTCGTCAAATCTATTCGTAAAACACAGAGAAGACCCTGATGCCAGCATTCCACCCTGCCAGTCCAGTCACGAAAGATCAAATGTCCTTGAACATGAAGAAATATAAAAGGAAAGACATTCGCCCAAAGAAGGCCACTGACTGAGAGAAGAGGAAAACATGAAAGCTTTAAGATTCAGTGGCCACCTTCATCTCTGCCTCGTTTCCATCGTTATTTCACTGACCTTTTTCACAGAAATTTCAGTTGCAGCTGACACCATAACTCAGGCTCAATCGCTCAGAGACTCCCAAACCCTTGTTTCCTCCGGTGGAAACTTCAAACTAGGGTTCTTCACTCCGGATAATTCGAAATACAGTTACGTGGGGATTTGGTACAACAAAATTTCGATTCGAACAGTGGTTTGGGTTGCAAATAGGAACGACCCAATAACAGATTTAACTGGAGTTCTATCATTTGGCACAGATGGAAATCTTGTTCTTCTCAACCGACAGGCGACCGTCCTCTGGTCGACAAATACATCTAAGGTACAAAATCCGATTGCGCAGCTTCTTGACTCCGGGAATCTTGTTATCAGGGAGGCCAGCGATCCCAATCCCCAAAACTATCTATGGCAGAGCTTTGATTATCCCACCGATACGTTGTTACCAGGTATGAAGCTGGGGTGGAACTTGAAGACCCGTTTGAATCGTTTTCTGACATCTTGGAAGAGCCCAGACGACCCTTCAATGGGAGATTTTTCTTTCAGGATAGATCCTCATGGATTACCAGAAATATTTCTGATGAACCGACTGGACACGGTGTACCGAAGCGGGCCTTGGAATGGAATCCAATTTAGTGGAGTTCCAGAAATGAGGCCCAGCGAGATCGTAAGCTTTGATTTCACATTTAATGAGGAGGAGGTTTATTACTCATTTACAATCAATAGTGACTCAGTTTTTTCAAGGTTGATGGTGAACTCGACTGGTTTGCTTCAAAGGTTCACATGGCAGCTAGGCGTGAACAGTGACTGGATCCTTTTCTGGTACGCCCCAAAGGACCAATGCGACGACTACAAGAACTGTGGGCCTTATGGTATTTGTGACAGCAATGCTTCGCCGATCTGTGAGTGTGTGAAGGGATTCAAGCCGAAGAACCAGAAGGCTTGGGATCTCAGAGATGGGTCTGATGGCTGTGTTGTGCAAACCGAGTTCGTGTGTCAGAAGGACGATGGGTTCTTAAAATTGACGGGGATGAAACTGCCGGATAGTTCTCGAGCATTTGTAAACCAAAGCATGAATCTTCAGGAATGCGAAGCCGAATGCCAGAAAAGTTGTTCTTGTACAGCTTATGCGAATACTAACATCACCGGAGGCGGAAGCGGCTGTGTGTTTTGGATCGGCGATCTGATCGATCTCCGGGAATACATCATGGACGGCGGCGAAGATCTGTACGTGAGAGTGGCAGCTTCAGAGCTAGGTGTGTACTGTAAACTGGTTCTTCTTCTTTATGCTTTTTTAGATTTCTTTCCTATCGGGTTTGTCAGTGAGTCGACTCGCAAGAGTTCACTTTTGCGACGAGCGCAAGAATAAAACCTTGAAGGCTTGAATCATGTGGCCTTCTATGCATTGGCAACGTTACTCTCATTTAATTCAAGGTGTAGCCAAATAATACATGGAATGGAAGGCTTAGATTTCGTGGTTTTAGCTAAGCGTGAAAGGACTCTTAAGTCTTAACCCAATTGGTGGTTGTGTTAGGACTTAGGAGTTGTTTAACCAATCCAGCTAATTCGGACTCTCTCAGCCGTTTGATCTGAGATCGGGGGCTTGGTGTTAGGTGGCCTCACCGATGATATATGTTGTGAGCCCGGATAGATTATTAAAAATTGCTGATGCAATTACATTATATAGTTTTTCCTCTTCTTTTCTTTTCACCCAATTCTTGCCCATATGCTACGTTCAACTGCGCCGAGGGATTGTGTGACAAACAGAAACAAAAAATAAACTTTTAACTTTTGGCAAAGCAGAGACGGCCTTATTTAAATATAAATCATTGACAATATAGCCTTAATTATGAGTTTATGTCACACAGTCTAAGATATTCATTTTTATGTATTTAGCAATCTAAGTTTTCATTTGGTTCGTGGGAGTAAGGGTCTCATTTTTATGTATTTACTTTTCATCAAAGCAATTTAAAGTTTCATTTGGTTCGTGGGAATAGGAGTTTGTAATCAGAATTGGAATATGGGCTATTTCGATTTTAACTGTTTTGTTGAATAAAATTGAAATTTCATTTCCATCCCTATCCTTTTTTCTTGAAAATGAAATCCCATTTCTGTTCATTTCTTTCTAAATCAAATAGACAATAAGAATGAACCATTTGGATTCTGATTCCCATTCTGATTCCAACAACCAAACAGACTCCAAAATATATTCAATTACTTGCTTTATCAACATCTTTTTTTTTGCTTCTTGTTTCGCTTCCCTGTTTTAGTGAAAGGAGGCAGACCCACAGAAATTAGGACTTTATGATGGGCTTTATAGAAAATTTTCTTCATCAGGAAATTACAGAAAAGGAAGCACAAATGATATGATTTATTTATAAAAAAAAATTGATATTTGATTTGTTGTTGTCAAACGTCAACAGCCGACATTTCTGACTTTGGTTTTGTATTCATTTGGTTTATAAGGACAAATTAATCGTTTCTTTAAAATGAGAGATCTGATGTGGCAAGCAACGGCCATGCATGTATGGTCAAGTCTGGCAGACTGTAGTAAGGCCTCTCTCCATTGGTGCTTATTCCCTGTTTTCCTTTTTGTTTTCTATATTCTTTCCTTTCTTTCGTTAGGTAGGAAACCAGGAGTATAGCATTAGAAAAGTTTTCCAACATAATTCCAACCCATCTACGTTCGTTATCTTCTATTGACTCCGAATCCGTCCAGTCTGGTCCAACTGGGCCTACTGATGGCTCCAAATAGAATAGAAACCGCCCCTACATACCACCTAATTTACAGGGTCAATTTGAGCCACCAGTTTGTCCGAATAGAATTATATCAATCAAGACAAGGTAAACATCTAACATAATTGGACACAATGAATGCATTTTCCCCATGTTAAATAGAAGAATGTATTGATGATGTCCCTATCTATCCCAAACAAATGTCTTGGTATTAAAACTAGTCTATACTGAGTTCTACATATACCCAAGTTTTTCTGAATCATGGAAAGCATTTTTTATCTTAAAATTATGAGTAGATTTGTATTGATAAAAAATTATGAGTAAATTTGTGATAATAATAAAAAGGAAAAATTTCTAATCAGTATCATGTACTTTGGTTTGAGTGATAGTTTGGTTTTCAAACTTTAAAATGTGATAATTCAGTATTCAAACTTTTAAAATGTGACAATTCAGTAGTAGAATTTCCAAAGTGTGACAATCCAGTATCTGTCGCTAACCAGGCCATTAATCAACCATTAAGTGACATTTGAAAAATCAAAAATGTCTTAAGAATGCCATCTAACCCCTTTTGTTTGTCTCGTTTAGAATCCATTTTTATTCTTCATTVTAATCCAGTTGTTAAGACAACTAAAATGGTGTTTCCTTGTTCCGGGATCCTTTATCTTTGCTTTGAATCATTGGGTTTAGACATTACTTCGGTGATCTTTAATCGTTTCAAAATGGCAGCAACATACCTTTTGTGATTTMTTTCTATCGAAGAATCATACGAATAATTGATTCCCGCGTGATACACTTTTGATCGARATGGTTTTACCATCTAAACGTTGATAATAAAATGAACAGTCCCAAATTCTAAATTCTTCTAAACAGGCAACAACTTTTTTGAATAGAAGAGGCTAGGATTTGGGATTGTGTTCACTTTTTTGTCAATGTTTGAATGGTTGATAAAGAGAATTAGATGGCATTCGAAGGGCATTTTTGACTTTTCAAATATCACTTAATGGCTGATTAGTGAACTGGTTAACGGAAGGTACTGAATTATCACATTTTGAAAGTTTAGGTACTGAATTGTCACATTTTAAAGTTTGGGAACCAAATTGTCACTCGAGCCAAAATACAGGGAACTGATTGAAAATTTTAATTAATAAAAATATATAATATTTTTTTACACTGATACTGTGAAATACCAGTCTGGATCTCTTACTCACGACGATTCTGGCCACACCTATCCACGTGAGATTATAGTCACACATGAGGGACATCTGTTCCTGATGCACTTATATGTTTGGAGATGTTCCCAATTCACGGAGGCAGTGTTTTGTGGGTAAGTGTGGTTAGGATTATTGTGATGTAAATATTGCACCATGACACTGATATCGGTGCCGAAAAACAGAAAGATGCAACATTATTTGTATTTGTTCACGGTGATATCGATGCTGAAAAATGTATTTTTGTATCTTAGAATTTTCAATTATTAATCTCTCATTTTGAAGTGGTTAATTATGAAGTGTGATTGAAGATTAATTATTTACGCCTACCTTCAGGAGGAGAAGCGGAGGGCTCCAAATCTGACAACAATTCGAACAAGAAAAGACTAGTAATTCTGGCTACTAGCATCACCGCCAGCCTTGGTGTTCTTGCATTGGCGTTGAGTAGCATTTATCTCACTTGGAAAAGGAGGACAATCCGCTCCTCTGAAAGAGGTTAGATAGCATTGCAAGTCTGTTTTAATTAATTTCTTGAAAACAAATAATTAAGCATGATAAAGAAGATGCATTAATTTCCTCAACTTCGTATTTGCCTTT
Source organism: Nelumbo nucifera (assembly GCF_000365185.1). The sequence continues at coordinate 3,771,465 of NW_010729128.1, forward strand.
GACACACAGGTACAAGGGAGAAAAGTCAGGATTTGCAACTATTGGACTTGGACGTCGTAAAACCAAGCAACATGGATTACTCTGATCAAAGCAAAATGGATGAAATTGATCAGTTACCTCTATTTGATTTTTATACTATAGCAACTGCTACTGACAACTTCTCTGATGCAAGGAAGCTCGGCAAAGGAGGTTTTGGTTCCGTATATAAGGTAAATTCACAAGGTATCAATCAGCTCTATCTTGATATATCATTTACAATATGCGATATTTGACTTCAGGAGGTGAAAATTACAATTGTTAGGGTGAATTGGTGGACGGAAGAGAAATTGCAGTGAAGAGACTTGCAAAGGATTCGGGGCAGGGAACAGAAGAATTCAAGAATGAGGTTGTTTTAATTGCTAGGCTTCAACACCGGAATCTGGTTAGGCTTTTGGGTTGTTGCGTCGATTGCCAGGAAAAGATATTAATTTATGAGTATATGCACAACAGAAGTTTGGATTGCATCATCTTTGGTTCGTATATATGTATATATATTTATATTACCATGCATTAAAGCTTAATTAATAATCAACTAATAAGTCGTACGTAGTAAATTTCTCGACCAAAATTCCAATGCAGACAAGACGAAAAGCACAATACTGGATTGGCCAAAGCGTTTCAGAATTATAGGAGGTATTGCTCGGGGAGTTCTTTATCTTCACCAAGATTCTAGATTCAGAATTGTTCATAGGGATCTCAAAGCGAGCAACATTCTACTAGATGGAGAGATGAACCCCAAAATTTCTGACTTCGGAATGGCTAGGATTTTTGGAGGGGATCAAACTGAAGCAAATACAAATAGGGTGGTTGGAACATTGTAAGTATCATAAGTATGTTAAAAACATTCAGATATTTACATCACAACCTTAACTTACTTTTGTATCTTTCCTCCATGCTGACATGCATGCAGTGGTTATATGTCCCCCGAGTATGCCATGGACGGGTTGTTCTCAGTGAAATCTGACGTTTTCAGCTTCGGTGTTTTAGTGTTGGAAATAATAAGTGGTATGAAGAACAGAGGATTTTACCACACCAACAACCAATATAACCTTCTTGGGCATGTAAGTAGTTACCATTCTCTATCTCTATCAAATTAAACGTTTCTAGGCCTTCTCATGTAGTTAGTTGCTACTGTTTCAATTAACCACAAAGAAAACGTACGTTTCAGGCATGGGCACTGTGGAGAGAAGGAACGACCTTGAAATTAGTGGATACATCCATGGGTGAGTGTTATCACACCTATGAAGTTTTGAGATGCATACAAGTCGCCCTTCTGTGTGTGCAAGAACGAGCAGAAGATAGACCCACCATGTCAAACGTGGTTTTGATGCTCAGTAGTGAAACTGCAACAGTACTGCCACAACCAAAAGAACCTGGGTTTTGTTTGGGAAGGAGTTTGCTTGAAATAGAATCATCTTCCAATAGGCAAGAGTCATGTACTTTAAACCAAGTATCGGTTACAATGCTAGAAGCCCGGTAGTTGCTGCTCTGGCCTTTCATACAGTGTAATCCATATTGCTATATACTCAAATTCCTTTCCAATAAGATAGAGAGAGATTAATTGAAACTGATGAAAGCAATACCCTATGCAACTGTCCTGCAACAGAAGATCGGCGGACTACTGTAGTCTGTAGTGTAATCTCACCAACCAATACCATTAGTAAGCTGCATGTGGGCTGCCTCCTGCCTCTTGGGTGAACCCAAACTGAACTGACTGAAGGAAAATAGGGCCAATCCATCCTAAGGATTAATCTAGCCATGCCCAGCCCAGTAATTCAGGAACACAAATACAGTCATACCTTAACTGGGCTAAGACCATCACCGAGCAAGAAATCAAGACTGGGCTGATCTCGGCCCATAGTAAATCGAAGCCTAAGTTAAATGCCAACCCTGCCTACTATATTGCAGGTTCTCTTGTACTTCCATTTTCATTGGTATATACCGACTCTTTGAACATACACGGCGTATATTATACTTTTCTTTTTTTGAAATAAAATCCTTTGATTTAAACTTAACTATGTTAGACAGTTTTGTATGCCCTTAGCTTCAATCCGATTTGATGTACTTTTGTTATTTAGTGGAAATAAATAAAGTGCATGTTTGATTCATGTTGTTTGGTTTAATTCTGTGTAAGACCCTAAAACTGG
>NW_010729128.1:3780959-3805249 GCF_000365185.1 Nelumbo nucifera
TAATGGGCCAAAAACCCATTTCGAGCTGGGCTGATATGATCACCCATCTATGGGGCGAATCTGAGATTAATGTTCGTCAAAGGATTGGGCCTTTAACCTTATCCACTCCAGGAGACCAAATTCAAATTAGATTTGAATTTGGTAACCTCCTGATAAGATCAAGAGTAAACTAACTTAATCTGCAGAAAGGATTAAGATAATCCCCTATCCAAATACAGATTTGGATTGGGATAACTCCTAATTAGAATGTTTCTTAATCAAGAAGAAAGGAGGAGAAAAGATAGAAACACATCAGAATTCGAACCAGGGTTTGTGAAAAAGAAAACCCCCTGCGAATTGAGATTAGATCTCATGCATACTCTAGAGAGAAGAGAAGCAGTTCAGCCATCTTCGACCCTAGAGTTCTCCTCCTGTCGCCACCATTCCCTCTTGCAAGATTCGATCTTTGCAGCAATAGGAAGTCAAGAAATCAGTTCTTGACATCAGTCTTGCAGGAAAGACTGAAGAAGATTCGGTGTTCAGAGTTTCTAGAGGATTCTTGCGAAGGATCCAGTGTGTAGGATGCACCCTGCTGGTTCCGTTCCATCCACAGCTGTGTCATCTTCAGCAGGAGCGGATCTTGGTTTCTTCTTGGGCGTGAACACCAACTTTGGGAGATACTGCTTCTCCGGATCAGGTATATTCCCCCCTTTTACCTTTTGGTTCAGAACTGGTTCGATTATGGTTCAAGTAAGATCCTTGAATATGGTATTCTAAATTTAGGGATACAATTTCCAATTTGAGGAAGGTAGAAAAATTTTTGAAATTCACCCACCCATTCCGCAACCTTTTTGGCGTCCATTAGATGGATCCTACCATTCCTTCAAACTACTTTCCTAGCAATACTATGTATGAGCCATGTTGGTTTCTGTATCCAGTTTCTTGAAGTGCATTTTTGTTTTGAGAAGTTATAATAAGCCCTTTAGTTTCAAAAGACAATTCATGTTTCTGAAACTATCCAAATAATGGTTCTCGAAACAGAAACCAATTTTAGAATGTTGACATTATGTGATTTACAAAACCTGACATTAAATCACTAGATGAATACAAAACATGTTATTTTTAACCAAAAATTCAAGAACACTTTTCTTTTTAGTTGGGTTGTGTTAGATGGATGCAGATGGGTCATCTTATTAAAATGGGTTGATGGGATGTAGCCCACACCCAGCCCATTCACATCCATTCCGTTCCCACGTCTGCAAGAGACAAAAGCTATGGTTTAAAGAGGGCTAGCTAGCTGTATGGATGAATTGATGGTTTCGACGGATGGGCTGCAACAAGTCAGCCCTAATAAGTTTGGCAAATAGTTATCCAGCAAGTTTTGTCATATATGTGTTGATCTTGTGATGAGAGGCCAAGTCGTCAAGTAGGGTTGTTCACGGGTTGGGTTGGGTCGGTTTATTGAGATTTTTCCAATTGATCTGACTTGGCCGGGTTATATAAAATTGAAACTGAAACCCACCTTATGTTAAGCAAAACCGATCTGGTCGGTTTGAGTCGGGTTGGGTCGGTTTGGGTCGGTTTCAACTCTAAGTTTAACCGTCATTGAGAGTCAAATTGTATTAGAGGTTGTGCTTGAGTTGAGGGACTAGGGGAGCGGACCAAGTTAGAATAGAAGTTATCAAGAAAATAGAAAGTCAAACTGTATTAGAGAAAGAAGACTGAAATTTAGAATAGAAGTTATCAAGAAAATAGAAAGTCAAACTGTATTAGAGAAAGAAGACTGAAATTTGTATATTTCAAGAAACCTTCTAATCTAAGTAAAAAATGACACCTAATTATAATTGTAATTGGTTGCCTATTTGGTGTAAAAGACCATAGAAATTAGGATCATTTGATTCTTTTCTTTAAACTTTTCCAAAAAAATTCCTTGTCTAGTTGTCTTACAATACTTGCCATTAATGTCATTCCTAACTAGAAGACTATAAATTAAGTTAGTTTGTAACTATGATAGAGACAACTTAGTTAAGTAGGAACTAAGTAGGTTGTAACTACTAACTAGGAACTAACTATTAACTACTAAGTCGGTTTGGTTCGGATCGGTTTCTGTTTTCACACATGAAAACCGAAACTGACCCGAACCATCGGTTTATAATTTTTTACAACCCAAAACCGACCGGTATTGAAGAAAACCCAACCAAATCAGGTTGGGTCGGTCCAAGTTGATCGGTTTGGTCGGGTTGGGTCTTCTTATGAACATCCCTACCGCCGGGTATTGACATTATGTAGCAGAGTAGTAGAACGAACATGAGTTCTTTGAGATAATTGTGTGAAGTAGGAACTCTAAAAAGTATAAAAACCTTTGCAAGGGATCTCGCTAGTTATTTTCAAAAACTTTCTTTTGCCAATTATTGAGCTGCGTCCATATCAGAATTAAATGAAAGACACCAGTGATGTGGGGCCGACTAGACCATGAAGCTTTTGCAATGTGCACCATTATTAGGCTGTTTGGTCATCATAGAATTTTTCTTTATATGTATGTGCAAGAGAATTTTGTTTTATCAATGTGCATAGTTCAATCTATGTTTGGTACATAGATATCAATGACATTCCACATGGGGGGAGTCGGGGGGTGGAATTCTTTTTTTTTGGATTTTAAGCGAGGAAAGTTGGTCAATGGAATTTTGGTTTATATTGACAAATTATACCATACATATTTTTTTTTCAGATTTATGTGGAGAGGAGAGAAAGTTTATTTTCATATGTATTGCTTATCCGCCCATCTCCTAGGTGGGTAAATAAAATTTTCACCTAAGGGAAAAGTTGTCAATACTTGAATGGAACAAAAAATGCACTTTTTAATAATGATTTTTTTTGGCTAAAATGCTCATTGTCTTATTTACATGAGAAATAAAAGAGCATGGGTAAATACACTTACCTGAGTAAATGTTTCGTAGGAAAAACATACCCAAGTAGTTGCATTTACCAGGGTAAATATTTACCGAAAAGCGAACGGGGCCTCAAGGATTTTAAAACCGGACCAGACAGGGAACTATTCTGGGTTCCTAGATTGAATGGTCCGATCATCCGGTGCGAATGGATGCCCATTCTGACAAAAGATAAAACTTTTAAAAATTTAAAAAAACAAAAAAATGACCAAAAGCCGTTCCCATATCGAATGGTTCAATAGTTTGACCACCCGAATTAACAGTTCACTGATCAAACCAACAGTTTTTGGCGGAATAAAACAGAACTGGTCAGATGAATCCGATCCTCAGTTTTTCCGATCCGACAGCTTGATCGGTCGGTTTTGAAAACATTGGAGGATTTGATAACGCAGCCGATGTGTGGCTTAGACTAAATGACATATTGCTGCTATGAAATGGCCCATTGTTAGGAAGAAGAGCAATGGCGTAGGATCAAGATTACCATGTCCATGTCATGGCATAATTACAATTAGAGAGATGGGGACACTATAATTTATACTTATATGGTTCTGTGATATATATATCACAAAGCTTTGGCCTCCACAGTGTTTTATCCTTGATAGACGCGCGCAAAAGAAACTTTGGTGCTTGGAGAGGCTCTGGCTTAGTTGGATTATGCTGGTTGGGAGAGGAATATCATATTCATATGCAGCCTTGGATGATACTGAGAGACTGTTGGCAAGGATAAGTCATTAGTGCGTCACACTGTCGTCCAATAGAATCTTCCGCCAACAATGACGCGTTGCATTGTACTAGATGTACCCATCCGACGTCTCTGATTTCTCTTTAGCAAATTGACTTTGTATGCACAACGCGACAACACAATAATCCAACATGGGTCAGCATTTTGACCGTGGGCTTCTCTACATATTGTTTATGTTAGATTACATGCGTTCATATGTATATACCTCATTCTGGACCTATACAGACCTAGATAACCGCTCCTTGATTTTTTTTTTAATTTTTATTTATTAACGACGTATTCCTCAGTCCTCGCTCGTCCATGGATGATGGACCCCATCGTCCAGATCTAATTGGGTGAAAATCAATTTCAATATAAAGCTTAACAACCGCTTGTTGCTGCTTAATCAGTGTTTGGTGATATGAATGATATATAATAATGCTAACGTTAAATAAGTTTTAAAGTAATGCATGCAAATTCTACTTTCGGTAAGCCTTATTAGATTCAACTAATTGGGTCTTGATATTCTAATAAGACATGAAGATTCCGGATGGACGAGGGAGCACAACTACGTACCCACCATATTCACCCAGAAAAACCTATGTTTATCTTTAGACTTACAGCATGCATCAATCATGTTTCAAGCTTTTGACTTTTTTATTAATGGAAAAACCAGAAACAGCCTATTAAGATAATTAAGGAAATTAATTTGAAATGTATGAATTTTTCGTCATTATAAATACATCGACAAACACAAGAAATGAGAAAAATAAATGGGACAATGGAGGAGACCCTCTGGTTTCCCATCTTGTGCTGTCTTTTGATGATCTCATTCTTCTCACACAACTCCTTTGCCACTGGCACCTTGACTCCAGCACAATCTATCAGTGACGGCGAACGCCAAACCTTGGTTTCATCTGATGAAAGCTTCGAATTAGGTTTCTTCAGTCCCGGCAATTCCAAGAATCGCTACTTGGGCATCTGGTACAGGAATATCCCAGAGACAATCGTGTGGGTCGCAAACAGAAACAACCCAATTCTGGATGCAACAGGAGTTTTAAAGATCACCGAAGACGGAAATCTCGTCCTACTCAACAAAACTTCAAGCGTTTTTTGGTCTTCTATTTCATCATCATCGACGACAGCAGCAGCAGCAGCCAAGAGCCCAGTTGCACAGCTTCTAGATTCCGGAAACTTTGTTCTCAGAGACGAGAGCAATGGTAACTCAGAAATGTATGTGTGGCAGAGCTTCGATTTCCCATCAGACACGCTTTTACCAGGAATGAAACTGGGTTTGAATTTTAAGACAAATTTGAGTCGCTATATGACTTCGTGGAAGAAGGCAGATGACCCCGCACTCGGGGACTTCTCTTACAGCATCGATATTTCCGTGTTACCTCAACTAGTTATCTGGGAGGGATCAATCGAGAAATACCGAAGCGGGCCATGGAATGGAGTTCGATTTAGCGGTGTTCCCGTCAACACCAATGCAGTGTTCAGACCCATTTTCATCTCCGACACCGATGAAGTATATTATATGTATGAACGAAACGACGACTCCACTGTCATGAGGTTTACTCTGAACCCATCAGGCTCTCTCCAACGCCTTGTATGGAATAAACAGAGACTGGCGTGGGATCTTTTGTATGAGGTTCCGCAGGAGCCATGTGATCGATATGACCAGTGTGGTGCTAACGGCCTTTGTAAGCTTAACTATTGGCCCATCTGCGACTGTTTGAAGGGGTTCACCCCCAAATTACCAGGAGACTGGAATCTACTGAATTGGTCCGCTGGGTGTGTAAGGAGAACACCACTGGATTGCAGAAAGGGAGAGGGGTTTGCGAAGATTAGTGGGGTAAAACTTCCCGACTTGTTGCAATCTTGGGTGAACGAAACCATGAACCTCAAGGAGTGCGAGGTACATTGTTTGAACAGCTGTTCTTGTGTGGCTTATGCCAGACGATACGTAAGCGAAGGTGGGTGTGGCTGCATCCTCTGGTTTGGAGACTTGACCGACATTAGAGAGTTTAACGAAGAAAACGGTGAGCAAGATCTTTACGTGAGGATGGCATCTTCAGAAATGGGTAAGAAATTAAAAATGCTTTATACTTATCTCGCTTTTATTACCTAGTGTCTACTATAGTACTACTGTGCCAGTGTGTCTTCGTCCCCATTCCTTACTCTCTCGCCTTAGATCTCCGGCCCGTTTCTGGCCGCGGCCTAACGTTATTCTGATTCCTCCACCTAAATCTTACTCTAGGTTCAATGTCATGTGAGGTGGTGCTATAGAACTGAAAATCCATCTTTCTTAATTTAACCGTCAAAATTTAATATTGAGAATGAAAGGAGGCAGCAAAGAATACAGAAGTAGTTCGAAGCTGATGAACCGCAGAAGTGCTGATTTACCAACCCAATGGCAACTGGTTAACAACCAATAATCTATGACGCAACCAATGACATTATTTTGGAGAGTCAGTAGTTCAGTTCAGAAAATTATTACCAGTTCCTGATTTTCAACTACGTAAATGGTTAGAACGCGCTAGCTTAGCGTTGACATCACCAACCACGCCGGAGCAACGTATTGGCTCTGGGTCCGGGAGTGCATTATCTCTCTAACTTCGATTTGGATGTGTATTTAACTTGCCGAATTTCTTGACTTGGTGGACGTTCGAATGAGTGGGAGTTTCTATTCTCACTTTTAAAGAGTACTGGAAGCTAGGTCAACAGGATGCAGGCGAGGGATGACTGATGAGGTTGGTAATTTCATATTGGGAGAGGGTTCCCACATCCCACCTTCAATTTGCCGAATGCCGATATTGTTATATATATATTTGGTCAAACTTCTCAGATAAGAAGGCGATGAGCTGTAGAATTTTATGGTACTTAAGCTGATTAAGTTGGTTGATTATGAAAACAAAGTTTTAAAAGAGGATGAAATGGTCAATCCAGGATCCAGCTAGTAGTCAGTCGACTCAGTCCAGGCCGATTAAACATATATGGCTTATCCAAGTCCACCAAGTATTTGTTGGTTTTCTTCATCATACGCGTTAAAAGTTAATAGAGACTTCTGTAGTTTCTGGTCATGGGCTTAAAAAGCTGTGGTTATCTATTTGGGTCATGCTAGCATCTTTGAATTACGTAGGCTTGGGGCCAACGGCCAACCTGAGCCTGAGGTAAAAAACTATTGGCCAGCCCAAGCTCAAATCGGCCTCCGCAAAATGACTTTGACAGGGCTCTTGGCTTCTCGTCCATATTTAGAAATACAAGTAAAGATGCGTACACACATATATACATAAAATCCTGGGTATTAGGTATATTACATATAACTCAGGGTATATTCTAGTGTTGTATCAGAAGGTCAGTTAATTATACACATTAATATGAATCCAATTCCAAATCTCAAGTTGGGTCTGGTCGGGCTTAGATAAACTACTGTTGCCAAAATGAACTTGTCTTTGCACCCAGTATAATCCTAAGTAGAAGAGGCCTTGTTAAATTACCCACCCAACCCAATAGGAATAAATGATAAATCCCTTTTCTTTTTTATCAATTACCATTTTTGTCTATGGTATACAGTGTAAGGATATCCGGGTTGTCACAATGTTGCTTCTGATGTACTGATTGAAATTGTGTTTGCACCTCAAAAAAAGAAAAAAGAAAATCAAATCTACTAGCAACAATTAAATAATGGATCGTCTAATTACAAACATCAGTTAAATCTCCACCATATATCCTAAATCTTTCTTTCTTGTTCTTCTTTTTCTTCTTATTGGGGATTGGGATGTCAGAAGCCAAATGGTCCATAACCTCATTATTTTAAATTTTGGTCCATAACCCCAACAAAGGATCAATGTACTTTTTAAATTTTGGTCCAAACGGTACTAAATGAAAGAGTAAAAATGGGCTTGAAGACAAATTTTCAATTGGTAAAAGTGAGAGTCATAGTCGAACCATTATTAGAAACATGCTTCATGCCACATGAAATCGTCTCACTTATCATTTTAACTCACGAAGCCCCCATTTTGATGGGACTATCCCAATTTCTTTTAGTGAGTTAATTAAGAGGCCGCATTAGACTTTAGACTTAGGGGTACTGCCACTATTCAAACTAAATTTATGATTTGGTGGATTACCATAACCTCTCTTCATCTGTTGCTAGCCTTCGGTTTGAAAGGAGTACAAATACAAATACAAATTTGTAGAGTGTAAAACCTTGTATTTTGTATTATATTGTATGTATATGTACTCTTCCCAAACTCAGCTTGGAAGGGGTGCAAATATAAATATGCAGAGTGCAAATTGTTGTATTATTTTGTATGCATTTGCTCTCTACATATTTGATATTTTGAAATGCAGAGAAACTAAGTAGATTGCTTAAAGTTACAAATATACTTGTTAGCATTACAGTTCAAGGACTCTTGAGTGTCACTAATTATTATTTGATGACCTTCAGGAGGGGAGGGCAAAATGTCTGACAAGAATAAACGAGTAGTAGTGATAGTTAGCCTTGTAGCTTTCTTAGGTACTTCTGTATTGGCACTGAGTCTCTATCTCCTATGGAAAAGCAAGAAAATTACATCACTATGGAAGAGGAATACAGTGCACCCTGTACTGAGAAGGAAGACCGAAGACAGAGGTACCAAGAAATTCTATTCTCTTTAGAAACAAATAAGCATGAAGATGAACTTTCTCAACTTCATTGTCATCTAACATTTCTCTTGTTATCCTACCTAACAACAGGCATTAATAGGGAGAAAAGCAAGGATTTGCAAATGCTATTTGATATGGTTATACCAAGTGCAAGAGATCACCTAGATGAAAATTTTAACGATGACACAGAGTTGCTTCTATTTGATTTTGATACAATAGCAAATGCTACCGACAATTTCTCGAATACAAAGATGCTTGGGAAAGGTGGTTTTGGTTGCGTTTATAAGGTTAGTTCACAAACATTAGTTTGCTTCTTGCTAATGTTAGTAGAATAAATAGTGTATAAATAACAATACACAGAACTAAAGATAATTAATTAATGGAGATGAAAACCACAACTGTCAGGGTGACTTGGTCGATGGACAAGAAATAGCAGTAAAGAGACTTGGAAAGAATTCAGAGCAAGGAGCAGAGGAATTCAAAAATGAAGTTAGGTTAATTGCAAAGCTTCAACACAGGAATCTTGTCAGGCTTCTGGGTTGTTGCATCAGTAGAGAAGAAAAGATGTTGATCTACGAATATATGCGAAACAAGAGTTTGAACTCCATCATTTTTGGTAAGTGCACCCCCCCAACAGTTGGTTTATTAGGCTGAGCTAGTTCATTTTACTCATACTTTGAATTTTGCTTTATATGACTTTCATATTGAAAATTTCATTGCAGACAAGACAAAAAGCACTATATTGGATTGGCAAAAGCGATTCGACATTATCGGAGGAATTGCTCGGGGACTTCTTTATCTCCACCAAGATTCGAGATTTAGAATTGTTCATAGGGATCTCAAAGCAAGCAACGTTCTACTAGATGGGGAGATGAACCCCAAAATTTCTGACTTCGGAATGGCTAGGATTTTCGGAGAAGATCAAACTGAAGCAAACACAAGAAGAATAGTCGGGACATAGTAAGTAATGAATACAGACATAAATACGTATGGAGCTTGATATGATATCTAGGTCAGCACCTTAGGTTTTTCTTCTTTGATGCTGGCATGCAGCGGTTATATGTCTCCTGAATACGCAATGGACGGACTGTTCTCAGTAAAATCTGATGTATTTAGCTTCGGGGTTCTAGTGTTGGAGATAATAAGTGGCAACAAGAACACAGGATTTTACACTCATAGCCAACACAACCTGCTGGGACATGTAAGTGCCAAGAGAGAGAAGCTAATCGTTCTTCTTCATCTTAAATTTCGCGTCTACTTGTTGGTCATGTTCTTTAGATAAACCGAAAGTCATATTCTTTTTTAAGGCATGGAGACTGTGGAGAGAGGGAAAGGCCTTGGAGTTGGTAGATTCATCAATAGGTCATTCATATAACGCAAATGAAGTTTTCAGATGTATAAAAGTTGGACTTCTGTGTGTGCAAGAGCATGCAGAAGATAGGCCGATAATGTCTTCTGTAGTTTTAATGCTCAGTAGTGAAACTGCAACACTGCCACAGCCAAAAGAGCCTGGTTTCTGTTTGGGAAGAAATTTCAATGAAACGGATTCATCTTCAGGTAAACAGGAGCCATATAGTGTGAACCAAGTGACGGTTACACTGTTGGAAGCTCGGTAGTGGAGATGAAAAAACATGGTTTCTGTATGTGTACTTCAAAAACATGTAAATTGCTGTTGTTCTTCATGCCATTTTCTAATTTTCTATTATTAGTGGAGATGAAAATAGGATGGTATCTCCGGTTGTATATTTTCTTTTGTTGGGCATTTCACTTTCAATGGTGTCTTAACTTTGATCCTCACAGGGGTTCAATAGCATAGCATCGTTATCTTTCTAGGCTTCATGTCAAGGAGATGCTCTTATTCACCCAGTACAACATGTCAACCCCAGATGCTCTTATTCACATGGTTTTCCAACCATCGTTGACCTGGATGGTAGGACTATTCGGCCTAGAAACTGTCTAGGCAATCGGTTCCATTTCACCCTTAACCCGTATCTTGGCAAAAAACTGTTGATTTGATTGATGACCCACAGGCAGTTGAATCATTGACCTGTTCAACCCTGACAACTGTTTCGGCCATTTTTTATTTTTAAATTGGAAGAGGCCATCTGTTCTACCGCTGACCCAATACCAATAGTGGTTCTGAGTTGGTTTTTAAAACATCAATTAAACAAAATGACTTTCAGTCAATGACCACATTATTGGGTTATAACAATCAGGAAGGCCCCATTTGGGATGGATGGCGTATAAATTTGACGTGAGTTGTATAAATTATGGTTTTCAAACCGTTATTGACCCAGATAGTTGGACCATTTAGCCCGGAATCCATGTAGGCAACCATTTCCATTTCACCCTTAACTTTGTCTTGGCCAAAAACCGTTGACTTGGTCAACAACCCACTGACCCAAGTGGTTGAATTGTTGACCTCTTTGACCCAAACAACAATTTTGGCCATTTTTTATTTTTTAAATTGGAATGGGCCATCTGTTCGAACCGGATGCTCAAACCATTGACCCGGCTAGTGGCCAAAGCAATTCTGGTTTGAGTCAGTTTTTAAAACATTGGCATTAATTTTGCCATAGTGGTTGAATACCCATGTTCTAGATAAGCTATTTGGAGTAGTTTCATGTATTATAGTTGTATCTTTTGAGTTTAGATTGCCAATATTGGCTTCCCGGATTTTTACCAAACATAGTGTTTGTGGGTGCTATGTGAGATCCATCTTTGAACACTAGAAGCCACATCCCAAAATCCCTTCGAAATAGGCACAAAGCACCTCACCCTCAACGGGCTCAAACCAGTAGAATCTGTTAGATTTTTTATTGGCAGCCAAGAGGTCCCACCTAGGAGTGTCAATGGACCCCCTTTCAACTAATGTTATGCATCTTTATTCTTCTTAAATATAAAAGTTTTTTTATTAAAAATAAAGAAAAAATGAGATCCCCTTTCCTCTTCATCCTCTTCCCCTTCCTCCTCCTAACCCCCTCCTCTTAAGGAGGCTTACATTTGGGAGGCTTAAGCCTCTTGCTTTCTGAACTACGCCTCGTGCCTCTAGGTAGTGGAACACCTCGTGTCATGCCTCCAAGTTTTAAAACATTGATTTACACTTTTGAAGCATGCTTGGGGTTTTGTTCTCAAATATCTTATGATTGTCATTTCACTAAATAGTCTTAAAACTAGCTTTTCCATTTATTGTTGAAGGCATGTAAGTTCTTTTAGTTTCCAATCAAGTAACAAAATCCTCTTGGTTGGATGATGTTGGGATCATATATTCTCACCTCAATTCTCCCTTATTGGGTAATTTGTCCATCGTTTGCTCCCTCCATATGATGTAGGTTAAGAGGGTGGATGCTGCAAAGAAGGATGCTAATCCAACTTTGTTAGAGTCAGACCAGAGACAAAACCAAGTTCACTTGGTCATGCTTTATTAACCCATGAGACCCTGAAAGCTTACTGATCACCAGTTCAACCATCTGATCAATCTAGTCTGGTTCTAACAACACTGTTATAATCCTGGCAATATTTTGGCCAACTTAATTTCAATCATCCCTTTCCATGTGGAGTACGACTCCAAAATGGAGGCAATGAAAACCAAGCCTTAGCTTGTGGGGCTGAGAGGAAGGGGGTAGACCAAACCTAGCTAACCGGCCTTCTACGAATGGTATCATTTTTCTTAGTGAAAAGGCTATTTTGTTAACCTCCCCATATCATATCATAAGGATGGGTTGAATTTGAAATGGTCCAATTTGAATCCAAAACATGATCAAAGGTTGAGGACAGCATATGACATCAAAACCATTGAACTGAAATTCAATCAAAGAACTGATGTCATTATATAAAAATTTTTATAATTAAATGTATGAATGCTATGGTCGTTCCACAAATGAGGAGAATTAGTAAGTCTATAATACTTGGTGCCCATTTGAGAGGGTTTTCATATAGAGGCGTCTAGGCTTGCATGAGCTAAGAAACCTAGAAAGCCAATAAACTTCAATTGATGAAAATCGGGAAAGTTGAAAAATGGCTTGAAAGAGCCATAAAATTGACTTTCTGAAGAAGTTAATTACAATAAGTAGCTTCTTGGAAGCAACTCTACCAACGCAGCTCAATCACTGCACAAGCCCTCCCAAATAGACTATTGGCTTCGAAAGTCCCTCAAGTCATGAGCATGATGAGAAACATGAGATGCAGCATGGGCATGAGGCTTTGGTCTTATACAGGTTCACCAAAGATGAAACCTCCCAATCTGTTGCCAAGAATGGCTGCCTGGACAATTGGCTATAGCGCATCTTATTATTGTTCGAGTCATTTCTCTCATGATGTAGCCCCTTCTAATAACCTTTTTTTTTTTTAAAAAAAAGGCAGCTTCAACACATTCATTAATAGCTAAACATTACATGAGAGTTCTTGCTAGCTAGAGTTGTAATTAGATATTACTCTAGCTTTACAGGCTGTATAAGCTAAGACATAAGTTGTCTGGTTGTGGTGTCTATTTACAAAATAAAAAAATATTTGATTGAAATTCCTTAACAATGCATTGATCCTCGATTGGTGCAGGCACTCTATCCACTTATTTGTAGCAATAACTTGATTCTACATGAACAATGACAATTGCTTACAGTTACTATATAAAATAAGCCTATCCATTTTTTTTATCAATAACAAGATGCTTTATTAAATAATAGAATTTGTGAAACTTTAAGTACAAGAAAGGGGAGGTAAGCTATCTTAACTCCTCCACAACAAGGAACAAAGAAGAAAGCTAAATTGCCCAAAATATAGATTCCTTAAGCACCCCTTGCTTGACTAACCCATCATCCGTTGAGTTAGTGCGTCTCTTCACCCAATTGTACTTCACCTCAATATTCCTACTCAGCAATTTTAATTTTTTCTTTTCATTTTTGTAGCTCCACAATCCATTGTTGTCTTCCTTCAGCCACCTAATCACCACCTCTGCATCTCCTTCAATGACCAAGCATCAAATTTTTAATTCTCTTGCTCTTTGGATTCCTTCTAGAACTGCTAGAACCTCAGCCCTAAGAGAGTCGCCCTCTCCAATTGGGCCTGAGAAAATAACATTAATAATCCCACCCTCATTCCTGAACACTCCCCCAATCTCAGAAGGCATAGGATTCCTTAAGCTAATACCATCAAAATTCAATTTTATGAATCCTGAAGGGGGGGGGGGGGACCAAGAAGGTCTAGAGGTTCTCTTACATTGGGCCGAGGTAGCTATTTCTTTCCACTTTCTCAATATGTCAGCCATGGAAAAATCTAAGAATAGCTCTATAGATTTCAGCCAGTGAGCTACCCTTAAGTGTATCAATTCAATTAAGTTCTCCATGGTTCTTTCCTTGTTTGAAAAAAGTCATGAGTTTCTCTCTTCCCATATGGACCAACACACTACCGCCTAATGCTTCTCCACATGACGTTCCCTCTTTTCTTAGGCCATCTTGAGAACGAAGGAGAAAACAAACTTTGCACACTTACAGGGGGATTCCAAGTACATCCAAAAAGGGAAAAAATCCTCTCCCAAATAGTTTTAGTAACCAAACAAGTAACCATAAGGTGGTAACCCGTTTCTCCATCAACTTTGCAAAGAACACACCTATTATGAAGTAAACAATAATTGGGTCTCTTTCTATGAAGCAAGTCATTTGTGTTTATTCTTTCCAAGAAAGTTTCCCAACAAAAACTACCAACCTGAGGAGGAATGGATTTGTTACAAATCTCTTTAATAGGGAAAGGACAACCCAAACGGAGCAGGAGGTTGGAGTAAAGTCTCAAAAAATGACGTACAAGAAAAGGACCCAGAGGAGGAGGGGGTCCAAATTCTGGAGTCATCCTTACTCAAGTCCAAGAAAACATTTTTAAAGATGGCTAGCAAAGATGAAATGCAACCCATGTCTGTATCCCTAATTGTTCTTCTCAACCCTAGATTCCACCAAAAGTTGGAAGTAGAATCAGAAAGAACTAAGAAAGAAGAAATAGGTTCATTTTTCAAATTTGACAAAGCATACAAAGAGGGAAATTGGTCCATCAGAGGGAAATTGGTCCAAAGTTTTGTAAGATTACTAGAGTTTAAATCATACCTTATCCAAGGGGAGAAAACCAGAAGCAAATCATGAATGGTTTTCTAAGGGGAAGCATCTATAGCCCTTGCTAAGATTTCTGGATCCCAGTCATTGTCTTCCAGCCCATGTATGCTAGCCACTATCTTCTTCCATAATTTGTCCCTTTCCATTGGAAACCTCTATAACCATTTCCCCAACAATGCCATATTTCTTTTTCTGATATTCCCAATCTCAAGCCCTCCTAGCTTCTTACTTCTAGTTACCACCTCCCAACTCACCCTGTGATCTTTCTTCTCTTTTCTTAGTTCACACAAGAAATCCTTCATTAACTTTTCCACCCTATTTGAGACCTTTGTGGGAATCTTAAACACCGATAGAAAGTAAATAGGAATGTTAGATAGGGTAGACCTAATCAAAGTGATTTTTCACCCTAGTGAGAGATAACTTTTCCTCCAAGAAGCAAGCATTTTTTCAAATCTTTCCAATACCGGGTTCCAAAAGTTGTCCTTCATGGGATTATTTCCTAAGGGGAGGCCTAAGTAAGTTAAAGGTCAATCTGAAATTGCACACCCTAACTAACCTACATATTCACTTACTTCTCTTTCCTCCAAATTCACTCCCACCATACAACTTTTATCAAAGTTCACTTTGATATTAGATATCTTCTCAAATAGTTGTATTGCCAATTTCAAATTCCCTATCCAATTTATGTCCCCGCCTTCACAGAATATAATTGTATCATTTGCAAAATATAAGCTGTAAGTGTGTAAGTGATACCTGCTCCCTTCCTACTCTCCATCCTTTTACTAAGTTCC
Organism: Nelumbo nucifera; assembly: GCF_000365185.1. Next base: position 3,796,144 of record NW_010729128.1, read on the forward strand.
TCAAGTCAGATCTATGAATCAATCTCTCTAAAACATTTGCAATCAAAGTGAATAGGAAGGGAGAAAGTGGATTTCCTTGTCTTATTCCTCCCAAGCCAGGAAAGAAATCCCTCACAGTTTCATTCATCAAGATAGAATAGTGGCATCTCCTAACATAACCCCAAATCCATTTATACCATTTATTTTCAAAACCAAAACTTCTCATCACCTAGACCAAGAAGGACCAATCAACTAGGTCATAGGTCTTCTCTAAGTCTAATTTGCAAACCACACCCTTCTTGGATTTCCTAAAGCTTTCCAAAATCTCATTTGCAATCAAAATTTGATCAGTGATCTGCCTCTCCTTCACAAAAGCTCCTTGGTTGGGTGCAATAATGGTGGGAAGAATTTTCTTTATCCTTAGAGATAACACTTTTGTAATTATCTTATACAAATTATTCACCAAACTGATAGGTCAAATCCTTTGGTTGTAAAGCCTCTTTCTTCTTTGTGATCAAAGCAATAAAAGTGGAGTTTAGACCCCAATTAATTATTCCCCTTCTGTGAAATTCCTCAAAGACCCACACAATATCCTGCTTCACAATATCCCAACAGTCCTGATAAAATGCCATTGTGAACCCATCTGGGCCTAGAGCTTTTGTCCTATTCATCGAAAACACTACTTCCTTTATCTCCTTTAGATCAAAATTTTTCTCTAACCCCTCCCTATCCGCTCCACTTAGAGTAGGGCAATCCAGCCCCTCTAGCCAAACCCTCTCATTTACTAGCCTTCTAAAAATAGCTTTAAAAGGATTTACAAAGGCTTCTGCTATTACTGACTGGTGGGAAATGACTGCACCTTCAACTTCCAATTTTGAAATGCAATTCTTCCTTCTCCTACCATTTGCCATAGAATGGAAAAACCTCGTGTTTCTATCTCTCTCCTTTAGCCATTTACATCTAGATTTTTTGTCTCCAGCTTATTTCCTCCTAAAACAAGAAATCTTCCATCTACCTTCTCACACTCCATCTCAGCTCCCTGTCTTCCTCCCAAAAGATCCCCTTTCTTCCTTCAAATCCAATTCCTTTATCTATTCCATCAAATTCTACTTTCTCTCCTTCAATCTTCCAAACTCCAGACGGTTCCACTCCTTTATCTGGGATTTTAGGAATTGAAGCTTCTTGTGGAATTTCATACCCTCCCACTTTACTAATGGATTACATTGCTCCCACCATTCTCTGGTTTTCTCAATGAAGCCCGGATAGGCTAACCACATATTCTCAAACCTAAAGGGGGTAGGTCCTTCTCCTCTTATTTCCTCACACATTATTATGGGCCAGTGGTCTGAAGTGAGTCTAGGGAGTACCCTAGAAGTCAAATTCCTCTAATGCTATTCACAATCTGTTGAGAACAAGGATCTAGCTAGCTTAGAGCATATCGGCCTTGATTGTAGGTTGGACCAAGTGAAATTATGACTTAGGAGTGGGATTTCTTTAAGCTCAAAAGTGTCCACAAGTTGGTTGAAATTCCTCATACTCGTGGTCACTTTGTCTCGGGTTGTTGGGGCTATACATTTGTTAAACTCTTCCCACAATTTCTTCCTCTGCCTATAGTCGTTGGGGCTATACATTTGTTAAAACCCATTCAAAACCATCTTCCACCTGCCTGAACTTCACAGAGACTGAATGGTCTCCTATTAATTCCTCCAACCCTATCATCACATCTTTCTACAAAGTTACAATTCCACCTGAGGCTCCCCGTGATGGAGCAGTCACTCATCTTATCCCCCTTGATCTCTAGACACCTCTTTTCCATCTACTATTGAAATTAGATCTCTTGGATTCCTGAATTAATACCACATTCGGGTCAAACTTCTTGATCACCTCTTTGATAATTGCTCTTTTCCTTACACTACCCAATCCCCGCACATTTCAACTTAAGATTCTCATTTCAACTTTAGGAGACAACCCTAACACCACCAGAGATTTACTTAATCCCTTTCCTTCTCTCCCCTCTCACCCTGAAACTTCTTATCCCCCTCAATATCTCTTTTTAACCTCTCAACTTCACTCAATTTTCTTTTTTAATCTTACTCTCCTCCTTTTTTTGTAGAAAAGCTTTTAGATCATTTGGGTTCTTCAATTTACACCCTAGCTTTCCAACAAATTCTGCTATTGAATCCTCCTTACTAGTCTCCCCTCTTTTAATATCTTTGTGCTCTCCACTCCTAGCCATCTCCTCAACCTTGCCCTCAAACTCCCCGTTGCAAACCATTTCTATCCCATTTGTAACATTCCTCTTTAATTCATTTATTTCAATTTCATCCATTATACTTTCAATGATTCCCCAAATTCTTTTATTCCTGCAAGTTTCCTCCACCCTCTCCTTCCCTTCCATCTCCCCTAATGTTTCCTTGTGGGCTTTTCTGACTCTGAACTGGGAAGAGAATCTAGAACAATGGACACAGAAACCTCATTAGTAGCAAAAACTGAATGTACAAAGTTGACGGAGTTACCTGAGCTCGACTAAGAATTTAAAGCGAGGTGCATAGGAGGACAAATGGTTGTCAAACCCAATAAGGAATAGTTAGAATTTCCTGTCTCCTTGCTTTGGAGGGAAATATTCCCCGTGATTTGGTTCACACAAAAACAACTTCTCTTACCCGAATATTTACCTCTCCGTGGTGTATCCCTATTCAGTTTTGGGTTAACGTGAGTTAACGCCTTCTCGGTTTCTTACCTAGCACTAAGGCTTAGTGAAGGCTTATCCACTTGTGGGCCTTGAATATGCCCCCCATCTTTTTGGGTTTGAGCTGCTCTGTTGGCGATTTCTGTCTTGCTCTTCCGTACCTCCGCGATATCCTTTTGTGCACCCTCCCAATCTCCAAGAAAGAGACACTCCAAATTTAATGTCTCCTTGTTTTCTTCTTCTTGGAGTTTTTCATCTTCCAAACTCACTACGCTTGAGGTCTCTCCTGAACTCTCCTCCTCAACTTCGTTCTCTGAATTGCAGCTTAACCAACCTTTATCTTCCTCTTCCCTTTCTTCTGTTCTGCCCCTCAAGTAGCGTGGATTAGGGCGATCTACTGCACGAGAAGCCTGTTTGTCAACGTCTAGCTGAGAGACCCACCTCAGAGATCTTGTTTCTCTTTCTGTTCGCCGCCTCTGTACCAGGTTCGTTTTAGCCGCGCCTACCTTGGAAGATGATAGATGGGAATTCTCATCTACCATCTCCCTCTCCCTTACCCGACCCACGTGACAACTTAAAAAGTCACGTGGCCCGCTATGAGCCTCCTGTGGTCTAATAGTTGGCTCACCCCTTCTCCCGACCGGCTCGGTTGAGACCAATCGAATTAATTGTCTTTAATTCAAAATATTTTGAATTAATTGCCTTAAATGGGATGCTTCGAGACTGGTTAACCCCCTGTGGCTGTTCCCCTTCTTTTTCAATTCTACCATTCTTCTCCTCCTCCATTCCTTTCAGGCCACGTGTCCTCTAACCCGCCACCTCACCATCGTCCCCAACCTCTGTTCGTCTTCCCCAGAGTGACGCCTCAACTTCTGAAGGTAGCCAAACCTTGTACCAGGCGCCTCCAGAGAAGATTTCAATTGAACGAGGCACATTCACCGACTTTATGCCTACAACCTTGATCTCCACAGCTCGCAAGTTCCTCTGGTTTAGCTCCAACAATACTCCACCTAAGGTTTTTGTGATTTTTCCCAGAATCAGTTCATTCCAAAGGTTAAAGGGAAGCCCTAATAGTTTAATCGAAAAACTGCCTTCTTCTGGTTCTACTTCATTGCAGATTGGAATCCAGTTTTGAATCTGTATCAATCCACCATCAATTCGAACCATGTTGAAGCTCAACTTCTCATTACCTACATCAAAGATTGCTTTCTTCTCAGAAAACGGCAGTAGAACAACGTCACCATCTACTCCCAATCTCTCCACCACTGCATCAAGAACTTTTGTCCAATCCCTTACCACCCTATCTGCCTTTAATACCATTATATGCTCCCAGTTGCTTCTCTCTTCTTTGAGTGTTATCTTCCGATGTACAGTTGCACAATTTATCGCGACTTCTTGATAGAGCCGGATCTGCTCCTTGCTCGACTCTGGGAAGCAGTGGGTGGTGGAGTTACTTACCAATGGGCTTCTAATAGGCTCTTCGACCTTCCTCTCAATTCTCACGAGGAAAGCCTGACGGTTGCTAGCAAAGGAACTCCAACCTTGCTCCCTCTGCCCTTCCAGCACGCAAATCATTTGCTTCTTGTTAGGGCCAAAGTGCTCTGTTACTGTGAAGAACAAGCCCCTCATTCTTTATAAGTACTGCGTCAAATCTTCTTCCACCACACTTCAATGAATTTTTCCATCCTTCTTCCCTGATAGTGTCGACTATTCCATCGACAAAGCCTTTCAACCAAAGGCAAGCTTCCTATGGTAGAAAGATCATTGTCCTACTACCTTCCCTGATTTTCAAATGCGATTTACCCTTTGTCCGCCCTTGCTCGAATAGAAATTTCTTTGTTTCAACAACCAGCTCCACTCACCAGTTCCCCACCTGCATGAAACTTCTCTCCATTTTTCGGCTTGCAAGGAACTCCCCTCAGTGCTTCAACATCTTCCACAGAAGAAAAATAAGCCTATCTATCCATATTTTGTGTTGAAGCTTCTTCCAAGCCTGTTATTAAGGCCCTCAATTCAGCATCATATGGGTTAATAGCCCTGCTGGGATTTCCTTCACAAATAATTTTTCGGCCTCGTGCTTGTTGGAGGATGAAAGCTTATCCTGAAACCTGAATTGCCTGTAGAAGGGTGATAAGATCATCCATCAATTTGTAATGAATTAAAACCATTTGGTATATCTTCTTCCCTTTCCAGTACCATAGCTAGAAATGGTTCTTGGCTGAGATACACTACTAGATGAATAGGATTTCCATTTAGCTAGTGATGATGTCCATGGATGTAATTTGCATTTATTCATGATAAGCTTCTTGTTCCTTGCTTCCCAGATGAGGTAGAACAACATAAATCCTCTTCTAAAAGTGCAGAGTGCTTCCTGTTATTTGGGGAGTTGTAGTGATAGTTGATGAAATCATTAATGGAGGAGAATTTTCTGGTGGAAGGATTGTGCGTTGATTTTTTTTCTGAGTTGATCCCTACTTGTGCCTCGAGCCAGACTGCTTTCGAGAAAGAACATTGAAGGTGCATGGATTCTACCTCATTGCTGCAGAAAATGCAACCCAGTTCGATCTATCCGTGGCAGCCATTTCTTACATTTGTCTTTTGTAAGTATCCCATCCCATAATATTTTCCAAATAAATAATAGGAATCTGTATGGCACCCTTCTAATAACCTTATATCCCGAGATTGATAATTGATTGACGAAATGAAATTGTCCCCATGGGCCTCATTCAAAAATTGATGAAAGAAAACACGGTACACATTAATTTACTTTGACATCTGTCGTGTATTAGGTTGGTCTGCATTATTTTTTTTATTTTTATTTTTTTTTGTATACGAATCTACAAGATGATCCGCTGATGGTGGATCAGTTGACAGGATTTCTGACTCGTTGTAGCGCAGTTCCAAGTCCATCCATGCAAATACATTAAAATCTTAAGGTCAAGAAGAAGAAGAGGTCCGAGGATAGAGTAGAAGGGTCTCCAGCCTCCTTTGCAGAAAAAAAAGGGGCTAAATAATCCTTTTAAATATGAAAAATGGGTAGGTACCCACTATAATTAAAATCATATTGTTTCCCACAATATATTTAGAAAGTCAGCCCATTACCATATCTTTTATTATTCACAAAACAAGTTTAATTTAATTAGTTTAAAGTCCATCACAAAGGCTGTCAAAAAACTTTCAATCTCTTTAAATTGCAGCTACACTCAAACATAAATTGTGGATCAAAAGAAGATATGCAAATCATAAAAATAATTGTCCTATGGGATTATTATGTAGATATAGATAGTGATGAAGGAAGATTTGGCCCGACCTTGTAACCATTCAACATGTGGCAAAGGCAACAGCTCGGCACAACAGTACGTCCAAGGTGCGAGCTTCGAAAGGAGGAACCAGCGGTCCGAACTCCCTACAACGAGCCCGAACTCCCCATAAGGAGTCCGAGATCTCCCTTAGGCCTCGAGCCTTACGAACACAAAGGGCAACAACCCGAACTGGCCTGCCCCATGGTAGTTCGGGTCACACCTCTCTTCGAACTCAAGACTTCACCTCGCACGCCACTCCAGCACTTCGCCTCTAGGACGCCGAACTGAACAACCGTACCGTGCCTGACACCGAAGGAGTCCGTATCCAGGGGCGGCGCACCTGACTAACTTGGGATCTGACACTTGACAGCCGCACTTCAACGGCCACCTGCCACCGCCATCTCCAGTTACAGAGACGACTCCGACAAAGAGAGTAGTGGCGGTTCTGCCCCAACAGAGGTGATGACACCCGAACTGGCAGAAGCGTAGAGATAATCATACCCGATCTGACAGAACAAGGTATGTGAACTTTGCGCCATCTGGTTTTATCTTGCCTTTGAGAGAATACTAACTTGAGCTTCAAAGCAATCTCACCGGGTTCCTCCCCAGAGATTCCTCACCTTCTCCGTTTCAGCCACCTGTTGCTCCAGTCAGAGGCAAGGTCGTTGACAGATAGGACCGGCCAGATTGCGCACCATCAATTGGTGCCGTCTATGGGAACGCTTCTAAAAGCCTCCCTCTAAAACTCTCATAACCTCTTTTTCCAAAAAACCCCAACACTCATGGCTTCTTCTAGCAATGCCGGACGTGGCACGGAGATGAACACCACCGTGGAACAACTTCAAGTCTCCGTGGTGTGCATCGGACAGTTCACCATCCCCCTTCCGGTGGATGGGATCCCCAGCCTGAATGCAGCACAAACAGTGGCGCCCATAAACCTTTCCACCATGAACGTCCCCTTTCCTCTCCCTGTCGAAACAACCTTTACTGAACCAACTGCTGTCCCACTGGCGACCAGCCAGAACCAGTTTGACGACCTGATGCAATGCATGCGGGCAATGCAAACCCAAATGCAACAATTCCAGCAGCATCAGCTCTAGCAGCACCAAGTACTGCACCACATCTCTTAGTATCACTATCAGCAACAGTTCCCCCAACTGCCTCTGAACCAACCACTGCTTCCACCTCGGCACACTGCTCCAAAGCCGGTTAAGCCCTCCCCTCAAGGTGGACGCCATCACCGAGGAGAAGCCTCCCAGCTTCAGAACACCCACAAGAGCCAGGCCTCATCCCCGGGCCGAGGGGAAAGAAAAATCACCCCCGCCTCGCAGCTCGCCGGCGGGTCGGGAACCTCGCCCGCCAAGTCAGTATCTCGACACTCCAAGTCTGAGTTCCCGCTGACAGAGAATCGATTCAGCATCCTAGCGGCAGACTACCAACAGTCTGGGCCCATCGAGCTTGGCAACACAGAGGCCAGCAACGCCAGCACCAGGCCCACTTAGCAACGAAGACGCCGGCGGAGTCGGAGAACTGCCACCCGTGTCCTGCCCGAGCTCAGAGGTAAAGACGAGACAAGCTCGGACGAGGTAAAAGCTGCCCCTATTCTCTCAGTTTCATCCCCGCTCTCATCAGAACTCCTCGCAGTCCCCATGCCCAGAGACTTCAAGCTCCCCCCTTTAGACAAGTATGATGGATCCTTCGACCCCAACGACCACGTCGATGCCTTCCAGTCCCAAATGTACCTAGCCAGGGCCAGTGAATCGTGCATGTGCGTAGCCTTCACCACCACCTTCAAGGGGGTGGCCCGCACTTGGTATAGGAACCTGGCCCCCGGGTCAATAAGAAGCTGGACCCAGTTCGTGCAGGTCTTCACCACACACTTCGTTACCAGCAAGCGGTGCCCTAGAACCGAGGAAAGCATCTTCGGAGTAGTCCAGAGGGAAGGAGAGTCCATCCGGGGCTACATCAAGCGGTTCAATGATGCATGCTTGCAGATACCGCGACTGGACCCCGCGGTGTAGCTCGCGGCGACCAAGAGAGGAGTAGCACACAAGGAGTTCAAATGGCACATGGTAGCTAACCAGCCCGCGACTGTAGCCGAATTCCTCAAGCTCGCAGATAAGTTCATGAGAACAGAGGAAGAGATCAACCAAAGGACCAAAAGCGGGATTGAGAAAAGGAAGAGGGAAGGTGAGTCCTCCAACCCAGTTGACAGAAGAAAAAACCCAGCCCGGGAGGCGAAGCCGAGCCAGCCGTTTTGAGCTCCCTTAGCAGCTCGAACGGACTACACACCCTTAAACACGAGGCAGACTGAGATCTTGATGATGATCAAAGACGCCGCCCCATACGTAAAATGGCCACCTCGCCTAAAAGGGAACCCAAACAAGAGAAATAAAAACTTGTATTGTAGTTTCCATAGAGATCACGGTCATAGTACCAAACAGTGTAATAATATCCGGGACAAGATAAAGGGACTCATCCGTCGTGGGTACTTGAGAAATTTTGTACAGCATAATAATAATAATAATAAGACAGGTCGGCAAGGGGAGCACGAAAGAGATGCCCCCGAATCCAGCAACAGGCCAGCCGAACCGTCACAAAGACAACCTTTGGAAGAGAGGCCAATTTGGGAAACCATCCACGTGATAGTGGGAGGTTCGGTGGTAGCAAGTTGTACTTTGGCAGCGCCCGGACGTCAGTTCACGAAGCGGCCCAAGAAGAACAGAACCCTCCAAAGAGGCCAAAGACGGAAGAACCAATCTTCTTCACAGAAGACGATGCGCGAGGGGTCCACTACCCCCACGATGACGCGCTTGTCATAAAACTAAGGATCATCGACTTCGAAGTCAGGCGCATACTTGTGGATTCAGGTAGCTCGACAGACATCCTCTTCAAGTCAGCATTTGACCAACTTCAGTTGCAGAGAAGCGAGTTGAAGCCCGTGAACACTCCTCTGTTGGGCTTCAGCGGAGAGGAAGTCAGGCCCCTTGGGAAAATAATGGTACCTGTGGAAGTCGGCACATGGCCTTATGTCACAGGTGACTCATTCGTCGCGCCATCAAGCACCTTCAGTGAGCCATCAGAGTGCCAACCGCGTGCCTTCATGGTGTCAACATGTGTGTCATGGGTGGGCTTT
>NW_010729129.1:7664-57320 GCF_000365185.1 Nelumbo nucifera
ACTCTCATCTTCTATTAACATCGCCCCTTTTCTTTTATCACCCCTCACACATTCAATAGATTTATGGCCTGGTCCACCACATTTAAAACACTTCATCCCAAGTGGACCCACTTGGCTTGGATTAGGTCCACGTCCTTGGTTTTGATTCATCCCATGGGACTGCAACTGATTTGAAGGCGGGTTAGGATAATTACATGGGGGTGGTCTGGCCACATTAGTTTGGGTTTAGTCGAATTGGTTAGATTGGCTGCTTTATTTTTTTATGGTTAGAGCATGTTGATGTGCCATAGAAACATCATTAGTCAAATAGGTCTAATATATCTAGAATATTTGGTCTCAGCCCACCTATATACCTAGCCACCAATTGGTCTTCAGTTTCAGCTAACTCATTCCGAGCCACTAATAGATGAAACTTCTTTGTATATTCATCTACTGTATTAGTTCCTTGCTTTAGATTTTGCAATTCTTGATAAAGTAAACAAACATAATTACGGGATTGGAATTTTGGCCTCATCTTTGTCTTGAGTTTATCCCATGTCTTAATCTTTTTCTTGTCTCTTCTTTGTTGCATAACCTTCAATTAATGCCACCATGCTGCTACTCGTCCTCTAAACCAAGTGGTTATTAAGGACACAATCTTATTTTCTGGAACTTCCTTGAATTCAAGGATTTCTTCTACTACGAAGAGCCAATCCATGAATTCTTCTAGAGTCATGCCTCATTGGAATTTTGGGATCTCAACCTTGAGACTTGCTTCCCGTTGTCTCTGATCACCACCCGCAACTACATCCAGTCTAGTTGCTTGCCTTGATGATGAAAGGGAACGCGTGGAGATACTTGCGTCAGAGTCATTGTCCCCTGTTTCCGACCGAGAACATAGAAACTTCACCTCCTCAGCAAGTGGCTCGACTCGTCTTCTCAGCTCCAACATTTCCTCTTGTGTTTTGTTGTTGAGTTCCTGCTCCATGATGTGAGGTATTGGTTTCTTCTTAGGAGCCATAATCAAAGGAAGGATCAACTTGAGCTCTGATACCAACTAACGCAGAACAGAAACGAAACATGTGAGAAAAGCTTCAAGGAAAAGAGCATAAGTCAGATTTTAGGAAGAAGAATTCTTCACTAAACAATTAAGAAAAAAATGATAACAAGAGAACTGCCTTAGCCTTCCCCTAGCTACTCTTTATATAGGCATACACCCTTATGTCTCGTAATCCTAATATGGAAACACTCCATAATAGAATCTTACTAAAAATCCTTAAAAAATAAAATCTTAATCTAATTAAGAAAACACTCCAAAATAGAATCCTACTAAAATCCTTCAAAAGGAAATTCCTAATTGAATATAAATTCGAAATAATGCTATCTTGGTAAAAACGAACTAAGATGGAAACTCTGAGATGGCGCCAATTTGGTAAAAACATACTAAGATAGAATTCCTGTGATGATATATCAATAAATATTTACTAAGATGGGCCGGTGGCATCGTTTTTGCTTCTTATATGTCTTGGAATGGTCCCAACTTGCATAGAACTTATTGGTCTTCTCCTGTACTATATCTCACTTAAGTCCATTGTCTTTGGGCCTTCATAGTATGGCTGGACTCAAGGACCATTTAGTGTAAATGTTGGGCCCAAGGGTTCACTGTGTCAACAGTGAATCCGGCCAGGCTTTGTTACAGAAACTAGGCTGAACCCATGTGGACTTTTGTGAGGTCAATGTTAGGGTCCCACGCCATACGAAGAGAGCCAAGTTAGCCAGCAATCAATAAGGGACGTGAGCCATTTACTTAATGAGCCTAGGGCCCAAGATTAATTAGATTAATCAGGGGTGTCACATGACAGCTTAAGCAGTCTTGTGATATGGAAGAATATGGGTATGGATTAGCAGAAAAGATAAGAGGATAACTCTTATCCACTTAATGAGTCCAAATCCAAATAAAGATTTGGATTAGAAAGCTTCTAATCAGATTAGGAGACGAGTTAGGAAGCTCCAGATCACTCTGCTCTCAGCTCTCTCTCCCTCCTTCCTAAGATTAGTAAGCTTCCTAAGATTAGGAAGCTCCAAATCACTCTGCTCTCAACTCTCTCTCCCTCCTTCTGCTCTTGCCGCCCTAACCCTAATTCGACCTCCATTCTTGAACAAATAGAGATCAGTTCTAGTTCTGATATTTTGCAAGAAAATATCAGATCAAACTCGCGCTCACCTCCCTTGCTTGATCCAAGCCGTTGGCTTGCAGTTCTTGCTGAAGGACTGCATTGCTGAACCTGCTTCATCTCAAACTGTGCCATCTTCAGTGGAAGTGGGTTTTGGTACCCTCTTTGGGCATCAACACCTACGTTGGGAGCTACACATGTGGATTCCGTATCAGGTATTGCAATTTTTCTAAAACTGGAAATACAATTCCCAGAAGGGAGAAAAGAATTTTTTGAAATTTCGCCCAGCCACCCTACATGTTTTGGCCATCCATATGATGGATCTCCCTTTCCTTCGGTTCTTTTGTCCGTCATGGACTACGTAGCGGTCAAATTGCCCAGGGCTCCCAAGTAGAAAATGGCAGGCATCCATGCATACAACATCACACCACACACGATCACAATAATTGTTGCCAATAGAAAAGCTCACTAGACACCGTTGTGTGACTGAAACCTCATTCTTTCTTTTTATCCATGCAAGCTTGTAGGGCTGAGAGTGTTGTTGAGTTTTAGGTTCAGCTTGTGAATGGCTACTTCCGCTATAACATTCTCACAACTGCCACTATCAATTACATGGCTTGCAACTTTCCCACACATAGTACACGTGGTGTGGAAAATATTATTTCTTAGTCAATCTGATGATTGATCTCTAGGAGTTAGGAATGATAACTGCATCACCAAGGCCTCTCCCACATCCCCATACACGATTTCTGCCTCTAAGGTTTCATCATTATAAGAGTTAAACACAGGAGGGGCTAAACAGTCAAATGCTTCTAATTGGGTTTCACTCTCATCTTCTATTAACATCGCCCCTTTTCTTTTATCACCCCTCACACATTCAATAGATTTATGGCCTGGTCCACCACATTTAAAACACTTCAGCCCAGGTGGACCCACTTGGCTTGGATTAGGTCCACGTCCTTGGTTTTGATTCATCCCATGGGACTGCGGCTGATTTGAAAGCGGGTTAGGATTATTACATGGGGGTGGTCTAGCCACATTAGTTTGGGTTCGATCGAATTGGTTAGGTTGGCTGCTTTGTTTTTCTATGGTTAGAGCATGTTGATGTGCCATAGAAACATTATTAGTCAAATAGGTCTAATATATCCCGAATATTTGGTCTCAGCCCACCTATATACCTAGCCACCAATTGGTCTTCAATTTCAGCTAACTCATTCCGAGCCACTAATAGATGAAACTCCTTTGTATATTCATCTACTGTATTAGTTTTTTGTTTTAGATTTTGCAATTCTTGAACGTAGCGACTTCACCTCCTCAACAAGGCACTCAACTCATCTTCTCAGTTATGACATTTCCTCTTGTGTTTTGTTGTTGAGTTCCTGCTCCATGATGTAAGCTACTGGTTTCTTCTTAGGAGCCATAATCAAAGGAAGGATCAACTTGAGCTTTGATACCAACTAACGCAGAACAGAAACAAAACATGTGAGAAAAGCTTCAAGGAAAAGAGCAGAAGTCAGATTTTAGGAAGAAGAATTCTTCACTAAACAATTAAGAAAAAAATGATAACAAGAGAACTGCCTTAGCCTTCCCCTAGCTACTCTTTATATAGGTATACACCCTTATGTCTCCTAATCCTAATCTGAAAACACTCCATAATAGAATCTTACTAAAACTCCTTAAAAAATAAAATCTTAATCTAATTAAGAAAACACTCCAAAATAGAATCCTACTAAAATCCTTCAAAAGGAAAGTCCTAATTGAATATAAATTCAAAATAATGCTATCTTGGTAAAAATGAACTAAGATGGAAACTCTGAGATGGCGTCAACTTAGTAAAAACGTACTAAGATAGAATTCCTGCGATGATGCTATATCAGTAAATATTTGCTAAGATGGGCCGGTGGCATCATTTTTGCTTCATATATGTCTTGGAATGGTCCCAACTTGCATAGAACTTATTGGCCTTCTCCTGTACTACATCAGTTTCCTACTTCCTCCAACTAAAGCACTACTAACAGGATACTACTACTTCTCAGTGAGAAAGCACATTAAAGTGCTTGTCAGGGCCCCGTCCTCGGTGAAGCACAGGAAGGAGGGATTCTTCTTTGTGCGTTGCCCTAGAGGTTCGCCCCTTTCGTTTGTGCTTTAGGACTCGAGGACTAAAGTGCCATAGCCCGCGCTGGCCCGGCTTACCGAGGAGGAGAGGGTGGCTACAGGCATTGTAGACACCCCATTTTTGCGCTATTCAGTCTTTTTGCAGCACTTTGAGCCTCAAGCATGCTTCAGCTAACCTCATGGTCGAATTGAGGGTATTTTTGGAATTTTACAAAAGTTGGGGCCTCAAGGATCCAAAGCCATACATACGTAGAGCTAGAAAAACCAAACCCAACGACACCAAGATCGCCAAAGTCCGACACCGTTTACCCTATTATCCTGAGACCTCAAGCCAGAATTGATTCCGATCGTCCGATCGAAGTCATTTTAATCCTAATCCTCATTTCACATCAAATCCAAAATCCAAGACTAAAGGTACGTAGAGCCCAAAAATCCAAATCCAATGCCACCAAAATCACCCGAGTCTGACACCGTTTACCCAATCATCCTAAGACCCGAAGCCGGACTCGATTTCGATCGTTCGATCGGAGTCATTTTGATCCAAATCCTCATTTAACATCAAATACAAAATTTGAGACCATAGGTACGTAGAGCCCAAAAATCTAAATCCATCAACACCAAGATCATCCAAGTCCGACACCGTTACCCCATCATCCTAAGACCCGAAACTAGAATCGATTTTGATCGTTCGATCGGAGTCATTTTGATCATAATCCTTATTTAACATCAAATCCAAAATCTAAGACAATAGGTACGTAGAGCCCAAAAATCCAAATCCAGCAACACCAAGATCATCCAAGTCCGACACCGTTTACCCCATCATCCTAAGACCCGAAGCTAGAATCAATTCCGATCGAAGTCATTTTGATCCTAATCCTTATTTAACATCAAATCCAAAATCTGAGACCATAGGTACGTAGAGCCCAAAAATTCAAATCCAGCAACACCAAGATCACCCAAATCCGACATCGCTTACCCCTTCATCTCAAGACTCGAAGCCAGAACCGATTTTGATCATCCGATCGAGATCATCTCTGATCCTAAATCCTAAACCCCAGAAAATCTGAAATCCAACCCTATGGATGGATAGATCTCAAAATTTCAAGTCCAACGGTACCAATATCATCCAATTCCGACACCGTTAGCCCCTCCATCTTGAGACCCGAAGCTAGACTCGATCCAGGCCCTCCGTTTAGAATCTTCTTCACAATAACTTCGAACCTAAGGCATTCCACGACCAAAACTTCCCCTCAGCCTCTAGAAACATCTTAAAAATCTAAGATTTGACCAACTATATCTTCTAATCAATCAAGCCATTCACCTAAACTTAGAATGTCCAATTTAGGTAAATTGGTGAAATCTTTCACTCTTCGTCTTGAAACATCTTAAAAATCTAAGATTTGACCAACTATAGCTTCTAATCAATCAAGCCAATCACCTAAACTTAGAATGTCTAATTTAGGTAAATTGGTGAAATCTTTCACTCTTCGTCTTGATTGATTGAGAGAATCTCTCACAAAGCTGTCTTGACAGCCCATTCTCTCAATCAATCTCCCTCCAAAAACCATTTAAACATCAGCCATTAATCCCCCTTATCTCCCATCTCAGCCCTCCATTCCCCTCTCAAATAATCTATAAATACCACCCCTTTCTCACATCCAAAACACACAAGAAAAAGCCTAGAGCAATTACTCTATACTCACTAGTATAGAGAAGACCCCCTTCATGTCCAAGAATTCCCCCATTCACATTCTCCACGTCCTTCTGTCCCACCACATTAATCTTAAGTCTAAGAACCCCCTAGTTCAAGTCACATCGAAGAAGAAAGTCGAAGCATTCTTAAAGTTTAAAACTGTTGCAGAAATGTTGAAGACGTCCAACAGCGTTTACTGGGCCACATGAACAACACTTTCTCATTCCTCAGGCCAAACATATCTGCTGGTAAATGCATTTCTCTTGCCTCCGGATCGATCGTATTCAAGGTGAGTTCATGATCTTGGGCTCATTTGTTTGATTTGCTCACTGTTGGTAGTAATTGTCGAGGGTTTATTTTATCGGCTTGATCAAGTAGGCGTATGTTTCTTTCAAAAGCTTTCTACAACATCTTTATTATTGATTTAATCGATGATGGATTGTTTTCTCTAGTAGTTATTTAATTTTTAGTGATAATCAAATTTCTCAATAGTCATTAGTTAATTGATTTGCTTATAATACGGGCATGTATACATATGTTAAATTATTGTAGTCTTCACATGGTTAACCGATAATGCTTTCTTCTTTTATTTGTATGTATCCTTTTCTAATCTCCTCTTATCGTAATTTGAGCCTTTGTCAATTTGTTAGTCTCTTAGGATTTCACTTGGATCATACACCATTAATTTGTTTTGGTTTATATATTTATTAGCCACTTTTACTTTTACACCAAGATTTTTTGCATAGAAAATCACTTGACATTTTTCTCTCAAATTAAAATTGCACCTTAATTTTAATCATCTGAATTCAGTTTTCGTCTCATGCATTAGAGTAGTTAAGCTTACAAGGTTTAGATAGTTGCATTTCAGTTTTTCTCAAAAGAAATTCCAACCACCGGTTTGATTAGGTTAATTATCATTTGATTGCATCATCATCAGATCAACCATGTGTAGTTCTCTTTTCTTTCTTTTAGATTAGTTTATCTACTTAAAAAAAAGGTATTAGCAAATAAATCCATCAATTTCACATTTTTTTTGATCGCAAGTATGGTTATTATCTCACTTAGAACACTCGATCGTATGCTCTCATATTCAAAAATCAGCTCATTTTCATCATCGCTTTAATAGGCCAATTAGTCATCATTCTTTATTGAAGGTCATTTCTAGGAACCCCTTTATCATCGCATTTAGCATACCTAATTACTCTTCCCAACGTTTTGCATTAGAGCCATAGATCACTTAACTAGTCTTCATTCGTTTAATAGGTTTCATTAATTATTCGGTTTTTCCATTTTCTCATCTATATTCTCGGGTCATAGTTTATCAAGTCTTGTCTTGCATCCATCTTTTTTTTTGCACTATAGTGGGAGTCGTTCTTTGGCATTCACTTTTGACATTTCTGCACCATGTCCTATTAGATAACTCATGCATGATGCATTTGATTCATAGTCTATCATAAACACAATATAAATCTCTTTTGATTCAATTTTCCTAACTCCCTTGCTTGCTTCCGATTCCAGTTTTGCTTTCCTTAAGAACATTGTTTGCCCCCTTAGATACTTGTTTCATTTTTATTCATTCTTTAATTTAGTGCTTGAAGTTATTTTTTTACTAGTTTTCAACCCCAAAATTATGAAAATTTCCTTGGAATATTGGTGAAGTAGAGGTTGATTTAACCAGGCATGTGTGGGGTGCCTAACACCTTCTCACACCGTACCTTGGTCCCTGGGCCTTAAGAATTTTATTCCCATCGGGCAACAAATCACCAAGAAAACAAAATGTTTTTCTTGGAAAATCTTGGGTTTTCCTAAATTCCCAATTCCAAAAATTTAGGTGGCGACTTCAAACTCCATATGCAAATCCGTCCCCCGCTGGATCGGGAAGCCACATGCATGATTGAGGAGATCAACATGATGCGCTACACGTCCTTCTCGATGTTGATCTCCATCAGGTTGATGAGCGTAGAGGCCGGTCCGTTCCATCACTTCAGTTCACTTCGTCGATCTTCTTTTTTTTTAAGCTTGCAACTTATTCTGGCTAAGTGTTCATTTTGGTGTAGGTGTCAATATAGCGAGTGAGGAGGAGATCCTTCGTAGGATGATGGCTGGACAACAGAGGCACAACCGAGGTGCTTCGATGGCCCAGCCCCATTCTAAAATGGTGTCACCGAGGTCCACCGAGAGGGCTTCCTGGCAGTAGAAGAGAGCTAGGTAGCAGGGTGATGAAGAGGAGGTTGTGGTAGTTGACCCGGAGGAGGGTTACCAATCTGTTGTCCCCCTTCTCTACAGATGAACGTACTTGAGAGCAGCAGCTCAGCTCTTCACATGCCATAATGGAATGTCCACTCTAAGGATAGGCTCGACTCGGGATAGCAATTTTACCCACAAAACTGGGTCACTGATCCGACCCGCCCTGAACAGGACGGATTTTCCCTGATAAAAAATGCATACAGGTCGAGTTTGGGGAATTTTCTTTTGCCCCGGACCGGGGACGGGGCGGGGATGGGGTCTGCTTACAAAGTCCTGAACCTGCCCTAGCCCCGGTTGTAAATTACAAATATACCCATATATATATAATGTATTAAGGTATTACCAATTACGTATTAGGTTTAGGAGTTAACCGCATGTTTGTTTTCCTACTGACAACTGTCTCATGACTTTCATCTTCCTTCAACCTTTGCAGTTGGCACATGCAGAGACACTGAGACTTCCTTCAACCTTTGCACAACCACCGACTACTGGGTGCCACTACCGAGTTCTTCATCTCTCCGTTTGTAACAGATCTAACAGCCTAGTTCTTCATCTCTCCGTTTGCTCTCCGTTCGTCCGCCAACCACTAGGCACCGCCACCACCACCACCGTAGCAATAGACTTCCCATTCTTTCCTTCGTTCTTTGATCTTCACTCTTTAATGGATACAAGAGGTGATGGTTAGACACTTCTGTCACCACACAATGATTGGATACAGGAGGTGATGGTTGGATGCTTTTGTCACAATAGCAACCCCTGTACAAACTCACATCTCCAAGCCTTCTCTTAGTGTCCTCTTGATCTTTGTGAGGCGGGTACATATCGGGGATTCTCCATCCTTGACGGGGCCGGGGATGGGGGTTGAATCTTTACCCCGATATTGGGAATGGGTACGGGGATTTTAGCCACGAGGCAGGGATGGGAGGGGATGCCCCACCCCATTCCCGCCCTGTTGCCATCCCTAGGTACGGGGTATCCAACTATCCATCTATAGAAATCGTCGATTCTATTACCACCATCACCACCGTCGCCACTACCACCCAACTCTTCTTCGGTTTCATCATCATCGACAACTGAAGCAGCAAATGATGAACAGATCAAAGCAGTGGAAGAGGAGGAGCAGGAGAAAACTAAGAAGCAGTAAGCTTTTTCTTTTCGCAGGGGCAAGTTGATATCTGTTTTTCCTTTTTGCAATCTATTGGATATCTATTTCAAACATTTGCATGTGGTTTCTGGCTGAAACCCAAAAAAAAAGGAACCAGAAATGGCAGAGATAACCGAGATTTACTTTCATGATGAAGAGCGAGGTTGATCATCTGGAAGACGGGTATAGATGGAGAAAGTATGGACAAAAAGTTGTAAGGAATAGCCCTTTTCCAAGGTACTAATCTGCCCAAGGTCGCCAAAAAAGAGATAGCTATGGGAAAGTCTCCTTTGCTCTCCTTCGTAGTTTGCAATGATGGGCTCTCCTTCCGATAGTACATAGCAATGTCAGAGGCAAAACAGGGCAAAACAGCAAATGCGTGAGACAGAGGGAAACTCAAAAGTGACTCAAATCATGTGGGACTCACACGATTGGATTAGGTTGCTCTCACGCAGGATCTACTCACAGGAGTAGATTCCATTTCCTACACAAGAGAGCGCCCATTTCATATATATATATATAAGATACGTGAATAATTTCAATTGTGAGACTTACTGGTTTTTCAATAGAAATTAAGCCATCGTTATACTTTGAATATTCCTTTTGCTAGTAAATTATTCGCTTTTAAACATTAAAAATTACATATATTTATAGAGACAACATGTTTTGCTCTTACCAAACTTAAGAGCTAGATATGCAAATTAATAGGCCAAATTCTCTAAATAATTTGTCTTTTTTATCTCTCCCTTTTATGTAGTATGTGATGTTGTCTGATTCAGGGTGTTCCGAACCGATGATACAATCAAATAGTCCTGCTAACCGACGAGGCTGAGGTGGAAGGATAAAGTCGTGCATCAAAATCTGCAATTAGGAGAAATGTTAGATGCCCGAGGAGTTGTTTCTTAGGTAGGTACTCCGATGCTCAAGTCAATAGGATCAAGAAGGATGTGGTCAAGCCGAGTAGGTTGAAATAGCACTAGTCTAGGCCAAAGATAAAGTGCAAAGAGGTATTCAAAGAGTGCAGTTCAAAAAATCCCTTACCTCGAGTGAGAGATGCCTATTTATAGTTGGGTGTTTGTGTCCCAAATGGATAGGGCTCCTGGGGTTGTCAAGATGAAGGCTTCTGCCGAGGTCTTCGGGAGGTTTCCTTTTCCTCGACAGAGTTTGCTTCCTTGCCTGTGTAGGACGCTCCTTTGTAGTCGTGATCTTCCGTTATGCATGGCATTGACATGGCCTAAGAGGGGAGCGGCCACGGACATAGCCACATTGCATCCTCGGCCAGATCAACCATCACCCAAACACCACTCCCCCAATTCTAAAGTCGAGGAGTGTAGTGTTTGGTCGCAGTTGGGCATGGAAGAGTTCTGCGGTCCTCGACTGAGGAACTCAAGTTTCTTTGAGTTGGCTGGCTCAAGGTAAGACTGGTTTGCTAAGCAGACTAGTTGGTTCAACACTTGTATTGTTTCCATTACAGGTCAGTAGACGCATCATTTCGTCTTCTTGAGATCATGTGTGTACAAAGTGCAACGTCAAATCGACACCGTTGATTTGAGCAGATATGGATTGTTGGTTCTCCCTATAAAGGGGAGGTGGTGAGCCATTTCACTTTGTCATTTTGAGTGAGCAATCATAGGAGCTCGGTAAGAGTTAGTCCTTGGCTGGTGTTTCAGGTGTCCTACGATGTAACTCTTCGATAAGATGTCTCATCTTCGTTCTCGTCTTCTTGTTCTTTCTCTTCTTTTAGCTCTTGCACGTCGGGTAGTAAGTCCAAGTTAGGGTCTCACCCCAAGGCTACCATGCTCATGGCCCACAGATTGGTGATGCCTGATCTAAGAATTGAGGTGTGAATGGGTGTTGATCAGGGCCATCGGATTGGTATCAGGTAGATTTAACGGTCAATTTGATGGTTTTGGGGCTGAAAGTTGGGCTTTCTAGGTTTTGGGTGTTTTGGAGAGGTTGGATGGGTCTAATTGGGTGTTTGGGGAAAATTGAAGGTTTAGGCGGTGGACCGAGTAAAAATTGGGTGTTGATAGCTGCCCCTATTTGTTGTGAGGTAGGAAACTAT
The DNA here is from genome assembly GCF_000365185.1 of Nelumbo nucifera. The sequence continues at coordinate 19,082 of NW_010729129.1, forward strand.
GAAACAACAAATACCAAAAAGAATCACATAGAACCTTGCAAAGGGCAGGCTTGGAAGAGGGGCAAGACAATGAAGGAGGATTATGGTGAGAGAAGGCGAAGAATAAGAGTTCCCGTGCAACATCGTTTCATCATTATCAGACCATTTTATTCTTGGAAAAGTGACCTCACCTAAGTATCAAGAACCTTCAAAATCAGGGTATATTTGCCGTAAAGGAAGAAAAACTAACAAAAATCTACGATAAAAGCAATTCATCACATTAAACAAAATACTTTTGCCATGGCAACCCCTCCTAGGTAAGAACCTTGCGGAATTAGGATATTTGCAAGAATTTCTTTTTGGAAAACGAGCCATCTTGGGTAAAAACCTTACAAAATTAGGGTAAACTTGTGAAAACTAATTATTATTAGAAAAATGACCTCTCCTAGGTAAAGACCTTACGGAATCAGGGTAAACTTGTGAAAATGGATTACTTTTGGAAAAACGACCCCTCCTAGGTAAAAACCTTATGGAATCAAAGTAAACTTGTAAAAACTGATTACTTTTGGAAAAATGACCCCTCATAGGTAAAAACCTTACAGAATCAGGGTAAAGTTGTGAAAACTGATTACTTTTGGAAAATGACCCCTCCTGGGTAAAAACCTTATGGAATTAGGGTAAATTTTTGAAAACTGATTACTTTTTGAAAAATGACCCCTCCTAGGTAAAAAAACCTTATGAAATCAGGGCACATTTGTCGTAAGAAAAAGAAAACACATAAAAAACAACGATGAAAGAAAATTATCATGTGAGAATCAATTACTTTTGGCAAAGTGACCCCTTGGTATAAAAAACCTTACGGAATTAGGGCACAATTGTTGTAAAGAAAAACATATAAAAAACAACTCATAATGTGAGAACTACTTACTTTTTGTAAAAACTACCCCTCCTAGGTATTAGAAACATTATGGAATTAGGGTGCATTTGTCGTAAACATATCAGAAACAACTCATAATGTGAAAACTGATTACCCTTTATTTTTTTTAAAAACGACCCCTCCTTATGAAATCAGGGTACACTTGTCACTAAGAAAACCATGTTAGAGACAAACAGATTACTCATCAAGACTAGGTAGGACAAAAGTTTCAAACTTCTTGCAAGGCACAATCACAAAATACCAACAAATATTATTTATTTTTTTAGTTTTTTTAGAACATTTTGAAAGATTTTAATAACATATTTCAAGTTTAAATAGATGTCCTGAAATTGATATACCATAATTGCTCTTTGACATAGCATTATGTGAAATAATTGTTAAAGAGTTTTCGACATTATTTCTCCTTCAATCTTTCGTTCTTTCTCTCTTTTTTTTTTGTTTTTGTTTTGCTCTTTTCTTGGTTTTTTTTCTTTTTCCTTTCTTTAATTTTTTTATTAGAATTTATACCATCTCCACTTAATTAAAATACTAGTACAAGTCAAAGCAAGGAGACTTTCAAACGGGATTTCTAAAGCAAGTTAAAGCATAGTGGTTGAAATGACCAATGGGATTTTCTTATGCAAGTCAAAGCATATAGGCTACCATGACTAACGAATTTTCTGACGTGAGTCAAAGCATAAAGGCTAATATGACCAACGAAAGACAGATACGAGTCAAGGCAAAGAGGCTGATATGACCAACGGAAAACAAACATAGGACAAGGCATGAAGGCTAATATGATCAATAAAAGACAAACGTGGGCCAAGGCATAGAGGTTGATATGACCAATGGAAGATAGACGCGGGTCAAAGCATAGAGGTTAACATAACCAACGGATTTTCTGACATGGGTCAATATGACCAATAGAAGATGGACGCGGGTCAAAGCATAGAGGCTAATATGACTAACGGATTTTCTAACATGGGTCAAAGCATAGAGATTGACATGATCAGTGGATTTTCTAACGTGGATCAAAGGATAGAGGTTAACATGTCTAACGAAAGACAGACATGGGTTAAGGCATAGAGGCTCATATAACCAACAGAAGACAAATGCGGGTCAAAGCATAGAGTCTACCATGACCAACGGATTTTCTAACATGGGTCAAAGCATAGAGGTTGACATGACCAACAGAAGACAAACGTAGTTCAAGGCATAGAGGCTAATATGACCAACAGAAAATAGACACGAGCCAAGGCATAAAGGCTGATATGACCAACAGAGATAGACATGGGTCAGAAAAACCAACATATAAGAAAGGAAAATGATATAGTATGGTGGTAGAGACAAGATAAAAGGGGGTATGCATTAAAAAGATCTAAGCATCTCCTCAAATTGTGGTACAAGAAGTATTCAAATATCAAGCAATGTATAAGAACATGAAATATTGGAATGGTAAGAAGGAAAAGCTTCAATACTCAAGGGCAAAAGCACCTTCAACCTTAACTCATATGAGAGTAACTATGTCTAAACGAGCAAAACCCGGTTCACATCGTATGAGAGTGTGTATCTTCTCTTCAAGATCATCACTTAAAACTCATTGACTTCAAAAGCATGTACAATAGAATTGTAAGGTGCTGAACAAGGAATTCACCATAAGAAATGCCTTTATCACAGGGGGTTTGCCCTAGTTTTTCTTTTTTGTTTTCTTTTTCTCTCTTTTTATTTGGCTAACACAAATGGTGAGTTATGAAGCTAATACTTCAATAGAGAGAGTTACAACTATGATCCTTCATTGTCGGCCAAATAGGTTTGTCCAGTGCTGATTTGCCAATTTCTCAAAGATCGAGGAGGTCTTGCTCATTAGGACGAAGCGTGGCATGGGATGGAGGTTACAAATGATGGATTAAAAGGCCCAAATAACAATTAACATAGGCATTGGATGCTTGGATCATCTCTTTAGGGATTTAATCCAAGGTCTACCCTCATCATCTTTTTTTCTCTTTCTTCTCTCTTTTTTTTTCTTTTTTTATTTTTATCAAGGCTCTCTTCATAGCCATATAGGTGGAGATTGCTCTTCATATTCTTCATCAACATGAACCATGCCTTCTTATTGAATAGGGAGGACTTAATTTTGGGATGAAATGTCAATAAGTATGGAAAATCATAACTAGTGTGTGGACATCATCGATAAAACCATCTTAATTGCCATAGTTTCTTCTAACTATTTCTTGATTCTCCATTTGCCAATTCACTATTGCATTGGTCTTCATTGCCTAACATTCATTGAGTATTTTATTCTCAATAAAGCTGTTGAAAGTTCATTCTCCTTTTTCTTTCTTATTTTTCTTTATTTATTTCTCTTGTTTTTTTAACCTTTTTCTTCATTTCTCTTCCTTTCATTTTCATTCCTTCCTTTTCTCCTCTTTTTTTTTCATTTTCTTTGAGCTCTTGCTCAATTAATGTAATTACATTATGCTTGCTTAGACACCCACTAGCTAGGAAGTGTTTATTGTGAAGATAAGATTAACAAAAAGGCTTAAAGGGCCAATTAGGGGACTTTACTTTATATTATTAGGATTGAATGTACAAAGTCAAACAAGCAGCCAAGGATGACCTCCCTTCATTTCATTATTGAATGCATGTCATATACTGAAGAAGTACATGTTGAGTATAGTATATGCCAAGCAAAACCCCTTGGGCACTCTCATTCTTCTCTCTTTTTTCCTTTTTCTTCTCTTTTTCTTTATTTTCCTTTTTTATTTTTCATTTCTTTCAACCCTTTGATGACCCATGAGGTGTATCCCATGGATTTGACTAATTTGCCAAGAAAAGGTCTAGTGCATGAGCTTAATTGGCTAATAAGTGATTTTTTGACAATTCACAAGGTCATAAGGAATAAAAAATGGCCAAGGATGGCCTCTAGTATTTTCTTTGATTAATTGGCAGAGCACTAGATTAGGATGGTGTCTTTGTTCTGTGTTGAGTAAGGCATTAAAGGGAACGTGTCATGCTTTGGCAGCTGCAATTCTGTCCCAGTTTGGACAAAGATGATGGTTTTAATATGGGTTAGGAGGTCAAAAAAAAATTCAACTATAAACCTCTTGATTAACAACTAACTTTCCTCATGCATGATTTTGGGACTTTGAGAGAGAAGATAAATTACTACAAAAGAAGGGGCTTTTGGTGACGTTATATTCATGATGTTTAGGAAAAACGTTATATTAAGTATGTGACATTAATCAGTAATGTCATGAAACAATTACTTTTCACAATAGCTTTTCAAAATTGTCATCAAATGTTCACTTCTCCTAACGTTTATTTTTATTTATAGTGACATCTATGCAAAACATCAACAAATAGCAACTTCTCACCACCACGGGCCTTTGCCGCCAAATTGCGCAAAGTGCCTTCAATGACATTTATTTATAAACGTCGTGAACATGGAGCTTATCGCCACCACTGGCCTTTGTCGTTGAATCGTGCGAAGCGCTTTTAGTGACGTTTATTTGTAAACGTCACAGAAAAATCAAAATCTTTTTACCACATTTTGCAAAAAGTTTTTTGATTGTTATAAAATTAGCAACTTATTTTTGTGTCAAATGAACTTTTACATTCCTACAAATTAGTTTTAAAATTGTTCAATTATTTTATATTTTATTATTAATTATCAATTAATTAATTAGGTAGAGAAGCCACCAAAATTCTTTTTTTATTGTGAAAATTTTAGCAAATTTATTATTGTTGCTAATTAACTTTTACATTTCTATCAATTAGTTTTAAAAATTCTTTATAATTTTATATTTTATTAATTAATTAGGCAGGGATGCCATTGGATTTGCCTCACCTAGAGGTGTAAATGGATCGTACTAATATGAGATCTAATCCTATTCTATTAAATTTGGATCTCCCAATATGGATCTTTCAAATAGATCGGATAATAGGATCTGATCATAAATCAGACTGGATTCGGATCCCCTATTTGATCGGAGAAGATCTGGTCCGATATATATGTTATTTATTTATATAAATATATAAAATATATATGTTATTTATTTATTTATAAATGTATTATTTATATTGCATTTCTGTAAATATATTATATTATTTATTTTTTTATAAAAGACATGTATATATATGATCAAAATAGTTCAAAAGATACTTATATTTTTTTGTATTTCTTTATTTAAATTGTCATATTTTATTTGTCTTTTAATAATTTATTTATTTTTTTAAAAAATCAAATCGGATTCAAATTCAAATCTACGTTTATGAGATCTGAGATCAGATCTCCTCTTAACAGTGTCAGGTTGGATTCGAATATACCCTAATTTGTATCCGATCCAATCCGTTTACACCTAATCCATTTGACATTTGTATTTATTGCTCTACAAATATCAAGTCTCTTATTTGATTAACTATCAGATGGAGGCCAGGGGACCCATGCCCCCCCTATGCCCTAGAAATTCATACTTTTGAAAGTCTATTTTCCCCCCTTCCCCACTCCCTACCTTAATGGTTGGCCCCCCCCCAAATAGCCAATCAATTTTTGTTCTCCCCACCCCACCCACAAATCCACTTTAGGTTTTGGCCCATCTCATAAAAAAATTGCTGGTTGCCCCTGTCAACTATGGTTTTTAACATTCCTCCTATGTAAAAAACGTGAGTCTTACTAGAAAAAAGTTATATAAACATGATAACTCATTAGGCTTATGTGTGATGCATCTAAAAGGTCTTTGTACCTTGTTGAATGCCTCAACAATTAATACAGGAAAGCTTGTATTACTATTATTATTTTTTTATTTAACTTTAAAACTTTTATCAATTTGTTATGAAGTGAATTAATTATAAATTTATGTTATAGATAATTTGAAAAAAAATATTTATATTAATGAATATTTTAAACGATTAAATATTTAAATTGTTTTTTATTAAGTGAAAATTTTAATTTATTATTATTTCATTTTAATTTTATTAATGTAGTTAATAGTTTCAAATAATCAATTATATTCTTGTTTTTAATTAAAATTTGAATATTGAAATAAATTTATCTATTTTATAATTAATTATATTTATAGTATATATAATATTTTATATATAGTATATACTATATAATATAAAAATATATTCATTTTTTGTGCTATTGAGCCAAACTCAAACTCATCGAAAATTTAATCGAATCAAGCTCAAATAAAAAATAAGGATTGAGTCAAATAGAACTAAGAAACACAATTGAGACACCAATAAAACCTAGTTGGCTAATGACTAGGACTTCAGCTTTAGACAAATAGTAGTTGACTTGGGACTAGGAACAAGCAATTCCCACTTCATGACTATGACTTTGATTTACTAATAGAATTCTGACTAGCTAAACTCCTAACCTGATTTGGAAACCCCACTCTTAATATTACGGTGATTATGAGTTTATTTATTTATTTGTTACTTATCAAAAAAATAAACTAATGACTCAAATAATCAGAAAACAACTATTAAAAATTAAAACATCACAATCCAAGAATACATAAAAAAGAGGTAAATCCCATAATTAGATCTTTTACACCTACATCAAACCACCACCAAGGACTACAAGAAAAGTAAGATCTAGCCACAGAAATCTTACAACGGACAATAAAAACTATTGTACTACAATCGAAATTTTCTTTCAATTAGAGATATAACTACAGGTTATGCCTGTAGCTAAAACCGTTGGTACATATCATATATTACAACGGTTATAGGTCCACTGTTGCAACAGAAAGACATCTAAGGGTACATATCCCACATAGCAAACATGGGAAGGGAGGAATTTTCCAAAATATTCTATATTTTTCCTTCCCATCCCACACACCAAATAAAGCCTTAGATTAGAATGTAAAGGCCTCTTGATAAGGGTGAAGAATGACGCACGGATGCTTTGTAAATTGATGCTGGTGATCTTGAAGTCCATAGTTAAAAATATGTTTTGAATCAAGGGATTCCCAAGTGATTTTAGAGGTGGTGTAGGTGATCAATCCAGCCAGACATGCCAGTGACGACCGATAGGGAGGGCTTTACCAATTCAGTGGGAAGGACCACCGTTGCCCAAGGCTGCAGTGATGACAGTGGTTTCTTTAACAATCAATAGAGGGAGAGAATCCGTTACTACCTCGCCACTACACCCCCCTATCGAGAGGAAGGGGGAGATGAACAGTGTATCCGGGGAGAAAGAATGAGAGAGAAAAAAATGGGGAAGAGATTAGAGGGAAGAGGTTTCATCGCTGCTGGTTCACTATGCCGTGAGGTGAAAGGAGTTGTAGCCACAGAGGGTGGCAGTGCTTGGTTTGCTTCGAAAATTTAGGGGAGTAGAGAAAGTTTGATAGAGGGTAGGGAGATAGTTGTGGACTGCTACGAGGAGAAAGAAAAAAGATCGAGTAAAAAAAATATGAAGGATATCAAGAGAGAGGGATAAAGGGATTCAAGAAGAGTTACTGCTGCTGCAGTAGCCATGGAGAAGAGAGGAAAATGGAGGGGTGAAGGGATGAGAAGGAGAGAGGGAGAGAGGGAGAAAGGGATTCAAGAAGAGTTACCGCTGCTGCAGTAGCTGTGGGGAAGAGGGGAAAATGGAGGGGTGAAGGGATGAGAAGGAGAGAGGGAGAGAGGGAGAAAGAGAAAGAGAAAGAGAAAGGAAGAAACAAAGAAAAATAAGGAAAAGCCTTAGAGAGAAGAGTTCTGAGGGAGAGAAACCACCACCCTGTTTGCCGCTATGTCTAGAGATTCAAGAAAGTGAATAGTGTCTCGAGGTGGTCCCGTGTTGGTGGAGAGATAGAGACACTGAGAAAGAGAGAGATAGAAAGGAGAGAATAAGAAGAGGTTGTTCGGTTGAGAAGAGGTCGGTGGAGAAGAAGCCGCCACTGGTTTGCTCGGTTTTTAAGGTTGAAGGAGCCGAATTATGTTTTTGTGATAAAATAGCTCAGATTGGGTTTTATATTAGGGTAAAAGGGTAATTTCATAATTTTATGAAGTTTAGGGGTATTTTGGTTAAATCGATTAGAAAAGGGGGTAAATAGGGGTATTTTTGGATAAAATTTGACAGGGTAGGATTTTTGGACATTTTAGATCGATTAGTGGGGTCAGATTGGCCTGTTAGTGCTTGAATCAAGAGAATTTGAAAGGGTAAACGGAGGAATCTGAGTTGAAATTTTGTAGGATTAGATTTTTGAATGTGTTGGAGTAATTGGCAATATTTGATTGATTGAAATGTCTTTGGATTGGGGGAATTTGAGGTACGAGTAATTCAATCAATGAAAATGTTCAAAATAGAATATCCTTTGATGGATGGGCAAATGGAGGAATTTTGAGTTGAAATTTTTTAGGATGGTATTTCTGAGTGTCCTAGATGAATTGACATGATTTGATTGGTTCAAATGTGTCTAGGTCAAGGCAATTTTCGGTATGAGTAATCCAATGTACGAGAAAGCCTGAAATGGAATCTTCGTTTGATGGCTGGGCAAATCGAGGAATTCTGAGTTGACATTTTGTAGGATCAGATCTCTGAATGTCTTGAATGAATTGACAAGATTTGATTGGTTCAAATACATTCAGATTAGGTAATTCGGGGTATATGTGGTCTGACTAATGAAAATGTTCAGAATGGAATCTCCGTTTGATGGATACATAGATCGAGGAATTTTGATTTTAAATTTTATAGGATCGGATTTCTAAATGTCTTGGATGAATTGATAAGATTTAATTGGTTCAAATGTGTTTGGGTCGAGGGAAATTGAGGTACAAGTGATTCGACCAATGTAAAAGGCTCAGAATTAAATCTTTGTATGATAGAGTTTTAGGAAGGCATTGGTAAGGTTTGGGGGACTTGGGAAATGTATTGTGATATAGATTTGTGACTCTAAGATTAATAGGTAAGGAGAGAGCTTGAATCGGAAACATTTCCATAGGAGGGGCAAAATGAGAGTTTTTGGTCTAAAATTTAGTGGATGGGTCGATCAAGAGGTTGAGGAAGGTTTTGCTAAGGTTTGGAGGCCTTGGAAAAAGTGTCATAATGTATATATGTGATTTCATGAGTAGCGAGTGATGAAAGGGCTCAAATCGAAACCTTTTTCATGATAAGGGCAAAATTGGGATTTTAGGTCTGAAATTCAGTGGATGGGTGATCGTGGGGTTGATGTGTTGAGAGGTGTTGGATTATATGTTATGATGGAGATCTTGAATTTAGAGAGTGACTACCAATAAGAATGATCTATTTAGAATCTTTTTAAATGAATGAGTGAAATGGTCATTTTGATATTTGAAACTTGACAATTGAGAGGTTGATGAAGGTTTTGATCATGTCTAGAGTATTTGGATTGTGGGTTTTAGTCGTAGTGTTTGGTTCGTCAAAATGGAATATTTGATTGGTGAATGGCAAAATCAAGGAATTTAAGGTTGATATTTGGATTGTGGGTTTTAGTCGCAGCGTTTAGTTCGTCAAAATGGAATTTTTTATGATGGATGGTGAAATCAAGGAATTTATGCCTAAAATTTGGTGTGATTGGATGTTTATAGGTTTTGTTTCATATGATGGGGTCTGGAAGTGTGATAGGTGTGGTGATGGAGCATAGTAGTGGCCATTAGAAAGGAATCTTGTAGTTTTAATAGTGGATTTGAGGGTGTTTGTGTCGAAATTTGATCTTTTAGGGTTTTGACATGTTTTGGAGAGAATGGTGGGGTTTGATCAAGCATTTGGAGTGTGAGGAGTGGATCAGAGAGGGGATTGAACAAAAATTGGGTGCTGACACACATGATGACATGTGCGACTTCAAACTTTTGAAAATATTAAAATTGTCCTTCGAAATAAAACACTATTCATCATCTTCTATGTAGTGCAAAATCAAAGTTGCATTTAGAACTAGAAAAGAAGTTCCAGTTTTTACCTTGTTAGTGTGGTCTTGTATCGTAATAAGAATAAGCACAAGTCAAAATTGAAACTTTAGAGAGGGAAAAACACTTGATTTTTCCTCTTAATTAAGTGGTTTTAGGTTGACTAGTTGGTTTAAGCTTATGAATGCTAGCTAGGTCTAATCTAAAACCCAAATCAGTAGCAGGAAAAAAAAAAAAAACTAAAACACTCATCCGATGAAGTAAAGAAAACGATTAGGGGAGCTTTGATATGTTCCTAGATAAACCTCAATTACCTTGCAATGTTGTCCCTCTTCCCCTAAAACGTATATGGAAGCAGTGTAGTAGTGGAAAGCCAATCCATTTCTTTGTTTTGATTTCTCCAAGTAGTGATAGAGAAAGAAAAAGAAAAAAGAAAAGGAAAAGACGGATGGAAACCCAGAAGCGTGAAAAACAGGGGGACTAGTGGTGTATAGATTGGCTACAATGTCCTAGAGGAAACTTACTAGATATATAGCAGCATGGGCGCAAATAACCAAAGTTTTTTGTTGGCGGTTACCCCTTCTTACAAATTCATTCATTGTTGAGTGAGTTACAAGATTTGACATTGAGTTTGTGCTTCCCCGGGCGCTTCATGAGATTGGGAGATTATAGATCTAATGTTATGGCCTTGTGGCCATGGTTAGGTTCGGTGGCTTATTCAAACATTATTTGAGAAAGTTTTCATGAGGATATTAGTTGTTGTTCATGCATTTCAATTGAGAAAGTTTTCATGAGGATATTAGTCATTCATTCGCTCTAATCCCTCAATGTTGCCACCGCCACAAAACTAGACTCACCAAACTACTAAAATGAGAGAAGACAAACCTAGTTTAAGATCTAACTTCTAACTCTCTGCATGAAACTTTTGGCCTTTCCCTTCCCTTTCTCTTTCCTTATCTCTACAAATTCAAGAAATGAAGGATAGTAAGCAGTAGAAGATATGAGTGCTACCCCAACAAAGTCCAACAAAGTCCAAGTGCTACTACCATCACTCACACACCGAAGCAGCTACGAGTGCTACCCTAGCAAAGTCTGAGGATGCCAGTACCATTTGGATCTTGTAAAGGATAACCACTTCTGGACTGTTCAAGTAACGGTTGTAACTTATTCAAGGACTATTCATCATTGTGCTGGTTTATGAATAGATCATATTCAAGGAACAATAAACTTCGTTGACTACATAAATACAAGATATTAGTTTTATCTTTATTTATTTTGTTAGTATTTGAATGGTTGATAAAGAAAATTAGATGACATCTAAGAAAGACATTTAAATTCTTTCATATGCCACTTAATAAATTAATTAATGGTAGGTACTAAATTAGCATGTTTTGAAAGTTCAAATATTGGATTATCCTGCTTTAAAATTCGAGGACCAAAATGACACTACGCCCGACTCGACCCCTTGAGCGTTAATGGCCCCCACCCAACAGCCAGAGCTTCCCGTCCTTAATAAAAGAGACGGCATACATTCGTATCCGTATAAAACGGTAGCGCCGCCCGCTCGCATAAAAAGCGAAAACCGAACCGTTTCATCGGGCGTAGGGTTTTGCTCTTCTTTTCTTCCCATTCTCTTCTTTACTACCTCGAAGTTCGAACAGAGTGCCTGTCTGAGAGGGAGAGAAGACTAGACCTGACGATGGCACAGTCATTAGAACTGCTTCTAATTCAGTTCCTGATGCCAGACAACGATGCCCGGAGACAGGCCGAGGACCAAATTAAGCGATTAGCGAAGGACCCACAAGTTATACCGGCGTTGGCTCACCACCTCCGAACCGCCAAGACCCCCAACGTCAGGCAGCTCTCAGCCGTTCTCCTCCGCAAGAAGATCACTGGCCATTGGGCTAAGCTCTCTCCTCAGCTCAAGCAATTGGTCAAGTCTTCCCTCATTGAAAGCATCACGCTCGAACATAGGTATCTCTCCTGCCTCAGTTTATTCAATTTATCAAGTAGTTGATGATTGAGACCCATTGTAACTGATTTGAGACCGTGTTCATACTGTAATGTGGGTGTTAATGCTTTGTTTACTTATGGTCAAATGCAGTTTCAGTTTAGACTTTGTCAAGCTTCAAGCTTTAACTTTTTTGGTCTTGTAATACTCTGCTACTGTGTCGTGGTGGAATCTGTAAATGTTGTTTGGTGCAAAAGGATGTCAATTTTGAGCAGGGCCTCTTTATTAGACCACACAAGTTTTCCCTTAAATTCAGAAGCCATTAATAATGTTTCTATATTCTGTTTTTAATGTGGTGGGACTGGTAAATTTTGTTGAGTGAAACACCGTGGTTATTATTATTTGTTCTATCCCACTTAAATTGGTTCAATTAATTATGCAGAGAGTGTGGGAAATTATTGTCTTGTGGCATGCATCAATTTGATTGAATTTGCATTAATGATATTTTTTTTTTCAGTCCACCCGTGAGGCGAGCTAGTGCAAATGTGGTGAGTATCATTGCAAAGTATGCTGTCCCAGCAGGTGAATGGCCGGATTTGCTGCCCTTTCTGTTCCAATGCAGTCAGAGTGCACAAGAAGATCATAGAGAGGTGAGTATATTTCCATAGGAAGCTATATTCTTTCTGCATTATTTTATTTTTTGTAATAGAGCTACATAAGGGAAATATAACAGACGTATTCAAAAGACCCCATGATATCTACATTTAACATTTACTTCTAGGTAACTTTGGAACTTTATCTTTTAATCATTTATAAGAATATTGATTTAAAATGTAATTGGACTAACACATTCTCTTGCTTTTTGATGATATAAGGTGGCATTGATACTTTTCAGCTCTTTAACAGAAACAATTGGTAGTACATTCCAACCATATTTTTCAGATCTACAATCTCTTCTACTCAAGTGCCTTCAGGATGAGACCAGTACACGTGTCAGAGTTGCTGCCCTCAAGTAATTTTCTTCTCCTCTGCGGAATGCAGCATGCCTCCCCCTCCCTCCTTTAAGAATAATAATAATAATAATAATGTATATGGTTTCTCATGTGGTATTTGGCTTCTGTTCTTGTTATCAGGGCAGTTGGTTCTTTTCTAGAATTCACTCATGATGGGGCTGAAGTGGTAATCCTTTATTTTGCTTGATTGCTGATTTCAACATGTCTGTTTTTTTCTAAGAACTTCAAACATGTCTTCAATTGTTAATGTGTTTTTTTGGAGTCTTCTCTATGTTTAAAATAACTCTGGGTATACTATGCTAATAAGTACAAACGGAAGGGATAATCTTGTCTTGTCTGCTGAGTACGGTACTTCTTTTAATTACTTCAGATGGTTTCTTATTCTGCTGCATTTTTTTGTCATTAACCTTGATTTGTATTAAAAATAAAACGAGAAGCTTCTCAGCATCCATATGGATGAGTAGGCAATACAATCGTCTAATCTGCCAATCAACATTGTTTATTGCTCTGTCACTCAGCTTAATTCTATTGCCTTGTATTGGTTCAGTAGTTGTTAATGGATTCTTGATGTCTTTCATTTTCTTATACTTATTTTATCTTTTGGTCATACATATATGATGTACCTAAAGGCTACAGTGTGCTTTCTAACTAAAATGGATCAAGCATTGGCATATATCTATTCGGTAATACAGTGACAAGGCTGCATTTAGCATTCCTTATTTTAAGGACTAATCGCTTTTTTGCAGTTAAAATGCTCCTATGAATACTGAGTTTTTAACTGCAAAAAGGAGACAATTCCTTAAAATAAGGAATGCCAAATGCACTCTAAGTTTAACTAATATGGAAAAATAATGACTTGACCAAGAGAAAGGCAACAATGTTACGGTGAATAGCAAGAAGAAAAGAAAAAGAGAGGAGTGGGAGAAAGAATGTCTAGTTGGAGAGAAAAATCAATCCAATGAGTTCAGTCAGCTAATATTTATATATTACAAAGTGAAGTACAAAGACTGATGTGCCTCTATTTAAATATGGGGCACACAACTTAAAATAGGGCATAAAAGACTAATTACATTTTATTAAAAGAGAAAAGGCCAAAACACCCTTAATAGGTTGGCTACTAACACTTCCCCTCAAGTTGGAGACTATATATCATATAGTCCTAGCTTGTTGTATATGTAGTTACCTCTTCCTTGACTCGACTCAAGCTTTTAGTAAATAGATCTACCAGTTGACTCGACTCATCTGTAGTGTCAATTACTCCACTAAAATCTTTCTCCTCACAAAATGACAATCAAGTTCTATGTTCTTGGTCCTCTCATTAAATACCAAATTAGAAGAAATATGAACAACAGCTTGGTTGTAACAGTACAAGTTCATGGAGCTGTCCACTGAAAACTCAATCTCTTGAAGTAGATTCTTCAACCACACTAGCAATTAGCACACAAGTAGTATGTGCTATGGCTCTTTCCTCAGCTTTAGCATTGCTTCTTGCCACAATTGTTTGTTAATTATTTTTCCAGGTTGCTAAATTTTCTCTCAAAAAGGTACAATATCTGGTGTTCAATCTTTTGTCCAATACAGAAACAACCCATTTAACATTGGCATAACCTTTATCTCAAGCTTTCCACTAGGGTTTATACACCAGTCCACAATTTGGGGCTCCCTTTAACTACCATACAATTATAAGGGTCTGTTTGGTTCACGGGAATAGGCGCTTGGAATCAGAATCGCAATGGCCCATTCTGATTCCAACCATTTGGTTGATTGGAATGGGATTCTCCTATATGGGGGAATGGCCATTTTGGCCCCACTGGGAATGCGATTCCCATTCTGACTTCCCTATTTTTTTATTTTTTTGACAAAAAGCCTCCATTTGTTCCAAAGCCCTACTTGACTCAAGTCCTTAGCATCTCAGACCTTCCTTCATCAAAGGTAGCCGCCATTGGCCACCATCTCCGGTGAGTTAAGACTAGTCACTAGTTGGTTGTTCTTTCCCTGTGTGCCCAGCCGAATAGAGATTGGAATTCACCCTCTTTCTTCCCCTCTTCTTCTTCTTCTTCTTCATTCTAAATCTCCTGCTGCCACTGTGACAACAGCTGAACAGAGTCTGGAATCCACCCCTCTTCTTTCTCCTCTAACTGGGGTAAAACTGGAAAATTTGGCTGATTTTGATTTCAGCTTCCAGTTGAATCAAACAACAATAATCGGAATCTGATTCTGATTCCTCTCTGAACCAAACAAGCGTTGGGAATAGGCGATTCCAAATTCCAATTCCTGTAGATTCCCCTTCCATTTATGATTCCAATCCTGACCACGGACAAAACAAACTATAATAACTGCATTCCAATGAGGAACCCGAGGACTCTAATAAATTGACTCACCACACTCATTGCAAAAGAGATATTTGGTTGGGTTATAGTTATGTTAATATACCAACTAATCTTTTGCACTTGCCGAATCATCAAACTGCTCCCATGTGTCAGTATTAAGTTCAAAATTAGGTTCCATAGGTGCTTTAGCTAGTTTAGCACCCAACAACCTTGTCTCTTCTTATAGATCAAGGGCATACTTTCTTTGACACAGATTGATGACATGCCTTGACCTTGCAAATACCCAAAAATTACTTCAGCTTGCCAAGGTCTTTCATTTGAAAATGACTATGTAGGAATCCTTTTAATCTTTCAATACTCTAAGTATCACTACTAGTGATTACAATGTCATCTACATATATCACCAAAAGAATCTTCCCCTTACTCCATTGCTTGGTGCCACCTTGGAGAGGCAAGTGCTTCCTAGACATTTTTAGGAACAAACATGGAAGACAAAAAAGAAACAAACTGGTGATGGGAAGATGAAAGATGAGAAACAGAACATAATTAGACATAGGATGAAGAGTACAACTTAATTTACCTTTGTGCACAACCATTGGAAGGTCAAGGTCAGAAGTAGGGGAAATAGTTCGATCTGTTGGCTGAGAAATCTAGAGGATGAATCAGTGTCTACCTATGGGTATACACTTATATGATTGATGGCCTTCCAGTATTGGTAAACACATGAATGGGTGGAGATTTACCAATAGTAGGGATAGGGTCATCAGTGAAAATAGGAAGAGGAAACATAGGAGGAAAAGAAGAAATATCAGAATTGGTAAATAAAGTGATAGCATGTCTCACCATTTGCTTTGCAAAGAGCACACCAATTGAGGGATAAACAATAGTTTGGCCTTTTCTTTTGAAGCATATCTAGGGTATTAATTCTCATGGAACACTTCCCAATAGAAAGCACCTACTCTAGGAAGGAAAATATTATTCCACACTTCACAAGGAAAGGCTTCAAGTTAGGAGGGGGGTTTAAGGTCTGAAAAAAGGAAGCACAAGAGAATGGGCCCAAGGAATTAGAGGTCCATATACGACAATCCAGCTTAGAAGGGTCCATGAAAATCCCTTCAATAGCTTGTAACATGCTAATAACAATGGGTGATTCAGAATCCCAAACGCCCCTTAGTTGTTGCTGAGTATACGGGGTTGCGGAGGAATTAGAGGTCCATATACGACAATCCAGCTTAGAAGGGTCCATGAAAATTCCTTCAATAACTTGTAACATGCTAATAACAATGGGTGATTCAGAATCCCAAATGCCCCTTAGTTGTTGCTGAGTATACAGGGTTGTGGAGGATATATAGAGGACAGACAATATAACTTCTGTTAACTATATGCGTACAGAATTGGGAGTTTGGGCATGAGTATTGTTGACATTCTGCCTCAAATACAGTAAAAATTCTTGATGTATCATGGAGTAAAGTGGAATTACATCAAGGGTTCTTGAAGTGGAATTTATCTTGTGTCATTTGCTTGTAAAACAATTTGAGTTCATGAGCATTTTGTTCTTTCATTACTTGATGGTTTATGTGGTTTTATGAATTCTTGGTTCTAGCAAATTTAAGTGTGTTTCTTAATATATAGTAGTCATTCAAAAGCAGACAAGTCTTTACATTTGTTCACATTCTTTTTCATAATGTCTCAGTCTCTAGTTATTTCATGCTTCTCCAGTAAACGATTGCAATGAATTGTGTCATCATGGGGAGTTGTAATTTATTAATAATTTAGCATTTGTCTCTGTTGTATTTATGTAGGTCAAATTTCGAGAATTTATTCCCAGCATTTTGAATGTATCACGGCATTGCCTTGCCAATGGCGAGGAGGATGTTGCAACAATTGCTTTTGAAATCTTTGATGAGCTCATTGAATCTCCTGCACCTCTTCTTGGAGAATCTGTGAGATCTATTGTACAGTTTTCTCTGGAGGTCTGCTCAAGTCAAAATTTGGAATTGAATACTCGACATCAGGTTAGACTAGAATCTCAAAGTCAACTGTCATGCTTCATTCTTGTTCTTATCATGCTAGATCCCTTGATATCTTCCTCTATTTTGAATGCATCAGGCTATACAGATAATTTCATGGCTTGCAAAGTACAAGTACAATTCCTTGAAAAAGCATAAACTGGTCATCCCCATCCTACAAGTTATATGCCCTTTACTTGCAGAAACTCAGGGGGATGAAGATGATGACCTTGCATCTGATAGAGCTGCTGCAGAGGTTCTTGACACAATGGCTTTGAATCTTTCCAAGCATGTTTTTCCTCCTGTTTTTGAGTTTTCTTCATTAAGCATCCAGAGCACTAACCCAAAATATCGGGAAGCTTCAGTGACAGCATTAGGTGTCGTATCAGAAGGATGTTTTGAGTTGATGAAAGATAAGTTGGAACCCGTTCTTCATATTGTCTTAGGAGCTTTGAAGGATCAAGAACAAATGGTAAGAGGGGCTGCATCATTTGCATTGGGTCAATTTGCAGAGCATCTGCAGCCTGAGATTATATCACACTATGAAAGTGTACTTCCTTGCATTTTAAATGCCCTTGAAGATGCATCTGATGAAGTAAAGGTAAATATAGGTAAATATAGGTAAGTATAGTTAAGATTTCCATACGGCTTTAAGTCACTTGACTCTCTTGTTTTGCCAGGAAAAATCCTACTATGCATTGGCAGCATTTTGTGAGAACATGGGTGAGGAAATACTTCCTTATCTTGATCCTTTGATGGGGAGATTGCTTGCAGCACTTCAAAATAGCCCCCGTAATTTGCAGGAGACATGCATGGTATAAATTGATTTACTTTTTCTGGTGGCATTATGCCTTTTAATCCAACTGCTGACTTGGTTTTCCTTGCAGTCTGCTGTTGGTTCTATAGCAGCTGCTGCAGAACAAGCTTTCATTCCATATGCTGAGAGGGTTCTCGATATGATGAAAGTTTTCATGGTGCTTACTAATGATGAGGACCTTCGTTCACGAGCAAGGGCAACTGAACTAGTTGGCATTGTTGCAATGGCTGTTGGAAGAACAAGGATGCAACCAATATTACCTCCTTTCATTGAAGCAGCAATTTCTGTAATTCACATATAAAACATCTTCACTTAGTAAGCAGACATTTAATTTCTCCAATGGATGATTTATAGTTATTTTTTTCAGGGTTTTGGATTGGATTTCAGTGAACTTAGAGAATACACTCATGGGTTTTTCAGCAATGTTGCTGAAATTATGGATGATGGCTTTGTGCAGGTATAACTGCCTTGTCAAGTTAAATTTTAATGCCAATTTCTTTGAACTTGGTTCTCTAATCATGAATGTCATATATGTAACAAAGTTCTGTTTTGGTAAACAGTACCTTCAACATGTTGTGCCTCTTGCATTTTCTTCATGCAATCTTGACGATGGCTCTGCAGTAGACATTGATGATTCTGATGGTGATGGAAGTGTTAATGGATTTGGTGGAGTTTCTTCTGATGATGATGCTCATGATGAACCAAGAGTGCGCAACATTAGCATAAGAACAGGGGTTTTGGATGAAAAGGCAGCAGCAACTCAGGCCCTTGGACTGTTTGCACTGCATACAAAGAGTTCATATGCACCGTATCCTCTTTTTCTCATATTTTTGCACTAAAAAGTTATGGACATCACTATTTGGGTTCTTTAATTGTTTTAAGCTATTTGGAGGAGTCATTGCAGATATTAGTGAGGCATTCTGGGTACTTTCATGAGGATGTCCGGCTTCAGGCAATTATTGCTTTGAAATGTAAGTAGAATTGTAGAAATTATCATCCATCTGCCTGTTGAGTACTATTTCTACTCTGTACCTTAATTAGAGAGTGGATCCTCTGGACTATTATCTAGATTAACATGCTCTGGCCTACTCAGGCAATTATTGCTTTGAAACGTAAGTAGAATTGTAGAAATTATCATCCATCTGCCTGTTGAGTACTATTTCTACTCTGTACCTTAATTAGAGAGTGGATCCTCTGGACTATTGTCTAGATTAACATGCTCTGGCCTGCTTTTGCAAAATGATCAACATCTTTTGCCATTCCATCCTGTTCAGTGCCATATCTATTGTTAAATTAAAAGCACTTAAATCATTTATTACTACTTCAACTCATCTCCTTTTCAGTCTGCCCCTAGCTTGTCTAGCCCCTTCAACTTGTAGTAGATCACTTCTTCTTACCATTGTTGTCAAAATCTTATGATTTTTTATACGATTCATGATTTGAATAATGAATCCCAAGGGTTTCGATTCGAATCTCATGTCTGAATCCTTTTCTGCAAAAATCTTAACGATTTTATTCATAAATCTTACGATCTTTTTGTTTCAAATAAATTCAATTAAGAATTAGTTCTCTACTTTGTTTTGTTTTGTTTTTTTATATGTTTAGTTTTGCGATGGGAGACTTTTTTTAAAGCCCTTGCTAGAAAATGACTTATTTACATTATTCAAGACTAGAAATTGAGTTTATTTTCTATCATATGTAAGTTAAAGGGCCATTGTATGTATATTTGTTTGATTTTCAAGTCAAACTTGATTATATACTTTATTGTATAAATGGTAAACTCTATTGTTTTAAGTACATATATGGTAGATATAGATGAAAAATGGGGTAAAATCACTTTCCTATATATATTTAGCCTTTTAATATATCTATATTTAAATTTTTGACAAGTTTGTATAAAACAGGAATAATCTTATGATTTACGATACGATTTGATTCAACTTTCTCTATGATTTACAATATGATTATGATTTTCAAAACATTGATTCTTACTAGTGTTGTAGATGGTCTTCTCTGCATGTAGCCAAACCATTTTATCATCTGTTGGAGCTATTCCCATCTTCCTTTGAATGCCATCATTTCTAACTCTGTCCTTTTTTAGTTTTTCTACTCATCCATCTCAACATTTGTATTCCTGCTAGATTCATTTTTTTTTGGAGATATTTCTCGACTTCCAAACACTGCTTACAACATTGCTGCCCTTACCACTGTTAATAGAATTATCCTTTTAGCCTAAATGGTATTTGCTTATCACATAAGAAGACTCCAGATGCACTCCTTCATTTGCCCATCTTGCTTCTCTCCTACTGGTTGTTGCACCCTCGTACATTTCTTTAATGTACAAGGTGAACCATTCTTAATTATAAAAGCATAGAAATCTTTCTTCACTAATCTGATGTCTAATGCTCCAAGGGCAGTCCTTTTCTTCCTTTAGCCAGCTTACATTTATTTTGAGTCTATTATCAAGCCTGTAAATCTAGATGTAGTGGCTGGCCTCATTCTTTGAAGAACAGCTTGCACTTAGCTTTTATGGGTTTTCCCATGCCGGTTGGTCATGAGAAAGCTAGTATGATCTCCCCTCTATGGTTTCTTAATACTCCACTAATAGCTGACTCCCCAGGATTTCTAAAATTGCATTGATAAAAATTCATTAGTTTTTTCCAATGGGGGATGTTGCCACATTGTTCTGGTCTGGGAAGGCATAGTTAGGGAGGGTATCCTTTTATGAAATCCAAAAATTGAACCCCTCTGGATATCTAGAGAGATGCTTATTATGGGTCTGGGTAAATAGCAATAGAGCTAAGCTAAGCTAAGCTATAATGTGTGCTTAGGAAAGTTTATTTTTGTTGATATAAATCTTGTTATGATGTGCAACGTGTACCTTCCTCATGATGCTTGGAAGCTTCTTAATGTGAACATTTCTGAAGTTAACACATTCAAAAGCTCAGATGAGCTTGACAGTCAAGGTTCAACTTCTGTTTGTCAGTTCATGGTTAAATAGCTCATGTCGATGCCATTTTATGTTAAGGTGGTCATAAATTTTATTAATGGGTTGGTGATGCACTCTTAAAATATCAATTATATATTATCTTGTGATGTGCTCACAAAGGCAGCCTTTTGTTTTTTCAGATATGTTGACAGCAGCACAGGCAGTCTTCCAAGGCCACAATGTAAGTATACTTTGACAGTATTATCTCCCCTCAACCCCCACCCCCACTGATAACTTCAAATTTTGATTATGGAGTTTAGTTTTTAGGAGAATTTTTGGTGGCAAATATGCTACTACTTTGCTCATGTCTAACTTCTATGTGCAGGAAGGACAGACAAAGGCAAAAGAATTTCTTGGTATGGGAAAAGAATGAGAAATGGTTTTTGAATAGCTTGGAAGTTGTCATTTAGTAGGCTTAATTCCTTTTTGTCGTATGCTGAATGCAATTCAATATAACTTGTAGATAATGTGATGAATATCTACATCAAGACAATGACAGAAGATGATGATAAAGAAGTTGTTGCTCAAACCTGTATGAATACAGCAGACATCATCAAGGAATATGAATACATGGCACTTGAGCCTTGTCAGTATAAGAGTTTTCCCACATGTTTGTCTTAAACAAAATATGTTTTTTAATGTAGGTTTTCAAGATATCAGTTGGTATATTCAATTTATGTGATCTGATTTCAGATATACCTAGGCTTGTTGAGGCAACTTTAATACTACTGCGAGAAGATTCAGCTTGTCAGCAAGCTGATTCTGATAGTGATATCGATGACACTGATGCTGAACATGATGAAGTGCTCATGGATGCAGTATCTGATCTCCTTCCTGCATTTGCAAAATCCATGGGACCTCATTTTGGTCCTATCTTTGCAAATCTGTTTGAACCTTTGATGAAATTTGCAGTAAGATTGCTTTATTGGTTACTGTGAGAAATATTTTCTATTTATTTCAAACCCTTGATTTTTTTTTCTTAGTCTCCATATGCTTGACCTATCTCCATTGTTCTATTCATGAGTACAGAAAGCTTCACACCCTCCACAAGATCGTACCATGGTGGTTGCCTGTCTTGCTGAAGTTGCCCAGGAAATGGGCTCTCCAATTGCAGGCTATGTTGATGTAAGAATTTTATGTGCAATGGAAATTATCCTTCATTCCTTGCCTTTACATCTTAGGTTACATTGAACTTCAACTGAACAATTATGTCCTGTCCCAGAATGTAATGCCCTTGGTATTGAAAGAACTGGCATCACCAGAGGCAACTAATAGAAGGAATGCTGCATTTTGTGTGGGTGAGTTGTGCAGAAATGGAGGAGAGCCAACCCTGAAGTATCCTTTCTGTAAAATATTAATTTTCCTGTTTATGGATCTAGATTCTATCAATTTCTTCTGCTAAAATTTCTTTTATCAATTTGGGCATATTGTTTCATATGAACCGTTTTTTTATTTATCCCATTTATTTTGTGACTATTTTCACTTGAAAGCTTACTAGGTATATTGCATGAGCACCAAAGCTGTCCATTTTGCTATGAATGCATGTAAATGAGTTGCTCTATGTACTCTGGTCAAAACTTCTCCTTTCATCTAGACCAGATACTATTCAGGTGTACTTCATGGACTTTACCCATTGTTCGGAGAATCTGAACCAGATAATGCCGTAAGAGATAATGCTGCGGGTGCAGTTGCAAGGATGATTATGGTGCATCCTGAGTCTATCCCTTTGAATCAGGTTAATCTTCAGATATTCCATCTTTTCTTGCTATTTCAGCTAATGCTAAATCTGATAGGCATACTTCACTCCCCATCTATTGTTTCAATTCCCAGGTTCTCCCAGTTTTTCTTAAAGTTTTACCATTGAAGGAGGATCACGAGGAGTCTATGGCTGTATATAGTTGTGTTTCTAATCTAGTATTATCTTCAAATCCCCATGTATGTGTGATACTCTGATCTTAATGCTTCATTATGTATCTGAAATCTAAAGTCTAAACTAGTACAACTATGGTTTAAACTTCTCATCTTCCTGGAAATCTGAGCAGATCCTGCCTCTAGTCCCAGAGTTGATCCATCTTTTTGCTCAAGTGGTGGCATCTCCGTCTGAAACTCCCGAGGTTAAGGGTCAAATTGGCAGAGCTTTCTCTCACATAATTTCCCTATATGGCCATCAGTTGCAACCCATCTTAAGCAATCTTTCACCTGCACATGCTAATGCTTTGGCTGCATTTGCACCCAAAAGTTGACTAAGCCAAAGAGGACCTTGTTCCTTTCTTTGGATATATTTCACCATCCAGTTGGCTCCAGAGAATGGTTTGTTTTGCTCATTTTGAGTCAAGAACAGTTAAATATTAATCATCATACCAAGGTACGTACTCACCCGTCTTCTGTATTTATCTATCTACCTCTTCATGGTTTCACCGTTTGCATCACCATAATGCCACATTGTTTTTTTATCCATACAGGTTTTTCTGTCCAGCTACGACTAGTGCCTTCATTTTTCCCCACCTGGAGACACTGCTATTTCTTCAAGTTGGTCGTAAATTTGAGGTTATTTTTTTATGATTGTTTATTTATTGTTTTACCTTTATTTACTTCTGTGTGCTTGTGTGCTTTTTTCTCCATTATTTAATTTTTGTTTTTATATTTAGCTTATGTAGAAGTCATATGGTTTGTGAGAGGATTGTGCAGATCATTGTGGGCTGTCTCTATCCTCTATGAACAATAAGGGTGGAATCCTACCCATTCATGTGTTATACATACATTAGAAGTATTAATATTAATTTGCGATAGAACACATATCAATATTAATTGGTGATGTATAAAGTTTCATCTCATTGGGCCTCTTTGGTTAATAAAGCCATGGGTTTCTTTTCTGCCATTCTGAAGGTTGGGACTGCTTTGATTGTTTTAGTTTGTTATCCACTGTTTAGTGAACCAAGCTTCCATGTAAGACTTGGAACTTTTTGACTTAAGAGTAACAGCTATTCAAGCAGGCATTTTTTTTTCCGATCTACCAATTACCAACTACAATGTGTTATGTATTATTGATGAGTGGGATGTCCAAAATCCATGAATTAACGTTTTGGTGATCACCTAATAAGATACGATATGCCTGGAACTGGGTATGTCGATATGGGGCGATACGTTGAACTTGTCCCATCGGTATTTTCTGATGTGGACTGGTAGAAAAAATTGCAGTAATTTTGCTTTTTTGTGGACCATATATGGACATGTCTCTATTTTGAACTAATATATTTCAGCATGTTCAATTCTAAACCGCCGGTAACATGTAAAGCCCGGTAGGGGCACAGTATGAGACTATGAACACGTCATGGTGATAGACTTGAGAATTGTAGTGATCAAATATCTATACTTGTCTTGAGGTAGCTCAACGTTCAAGCATTTTTACCAAAACGTTTTCACCATGCGATCCCACCTCTAATGTCATAATCAGGTTAAATCATCATCATCATCACCATATAAGCCTTATCCCAAATTATATGGGGGTTGGCTACATTAATAATGACCAATCGAGGTTGGCTCGGTGGTGTGTTTAGCTGATTTGTTTTAACGTTGATGCAGAATTGAATCCTGCAATCAACATTTCGGGAAAAAGGGGTCAAGGGGGAAGTTATTAATGGTGCATGGCACTGAATACCACGGTTCAAAAATTGATATGTATTGGGTTGTATTGGCCGATATATATCGCATTGGGGCTTTTCCGATACATCCCTACAGGGAGTGTTTTGGGTCAGCGAGTGGTTCAGGGGGTAGACTGGCCTTAAACAGGGTCCTCTGAACCAGATTTGAAAAATAAAAAAACAAGAAAAACAGTATCAATACAGGCCAATATGTCCTATCGGCATGTCGCCCTGTATCAATATTTTGAACCTTGTTGAATACTAAAAAAGGGCTACATGATTAATTAGGTTAAATTCTATAGTACCAATTTCACCAAAATATAAGATAAAATTTGTCATCGTTCACATTGTCCTGAGGCTTCTGTACATATTTTTATTTATACTCTTTCCAAACTGACCCTTAAAAAGCCAATCCCACTCAAATATAAAAGGACAAATCCCTTAAAGTATCCTTTTAAGTTTTAGGAAATTGACTTGTACATTACTGTTTAGAAATTGTTTTAAAGTAAACCCAAGATTTTTGACAATTGACTAAATCCTCCCTTGCTGATATTGCTGATAGTGTTCATTAGTGTTCTATCACAACACATGCGATATGATGTGAAGTACAAAATTGTTTTAGAATCCAATATTACCCTTTTTTGTTGGATTACCTTTCATTATTTTTCCAAATTTTAAAATATTATCCTTTTGTTGCCGATCTTACCCTCCATTATTTTTCAAAATTTTAAATGTAAACAATGGTTGTGAAAACTATATAACCATTTCAATTTCATTGAAATGTTACATTGATTGTTTCATTGACTGTGTGTTGCCTTTTCTTTTCTCATTTGGTATGGAGTATGGAGGTGGGACTATCGATATGCCCATCCTGTAAGCACACAAAAACAATTTTTTTTTTCAATTTTTTTTAGAAGGCCCCTTAGGGCAAATTCATTCATCAACAAACTCGGTTTACATCTCTTGTACAATAGTATTGAGGAGGAAATTAAACACTTGAGACCAAGTTTTAACTCTTTGTACAAAGTAAAGCAAATTTAGCCAGTTTATATGCAGCCATGTTCACTCTTCTAGGAATGTGATAAACCGAGTAACTTGAGAAGCAATGCAACAACTGTTTGCAATCAACGACTAAGATGCTAATAGATGACGGTGGATCCAATGAATCCACCAACAAACATTTGACTAAAGTGAGGGCATCGCTCTCAACCAGGATGCGAGAAATACCCACCTCTAAAGCCAGTTTCGAACCCTCAACGGGCTTTCTTTTTGGATGGGAGTTGATCAAGCAAAAAGTTATCTAGCACTGTTGCGAAGAATCATATTGCCACTAGAAGAAATGGTTCCTACACTACCATCTATGTTGTGTTTCACCACTCCTCTTGATGGTTTTGACCACCTAGTTAAGTTGACAATCAAAGGGGAGTGAGACAAGTTGTGAATACTGGATTCATTAAGTGTGTTTTGGATAACCATATTTTCAAAGATCTGAACCTGATTGATAATTGAAGGTGGGTGGAATATTGAACCCTTAAAAACCAAATCATTATAGGCTGATCAAATGAACCATAGCAGGCTTGCGCTTCTCGAGAAATATAATTTTCACCGTTTTGTTCCTTGTCCAACCCCATTCATCGTTCTATCTGTTTGGATTATGGTTGAGCTGGCCCTGGGTGCCACGTGTCTCCTCCGTGGCCATCTTATCTCCTTGGCCACGTCAACACCATGTAAGCTAGATAAGCAAGACTAAGAAAGGAGAATCCCATACGGATAAGGAGGACAGCTCTGCTGGGGATTAGGACTCATCCCGAAGACATCGGCGGATAACCACATCCCGACAACCCCGGAAGCCTCATCCGAATAGGACATAGATCCACAACTATAAAAAGGTAACTCCCGCTCAAGGTAAGGGATCTGACTTTTTGACTCTTCGGCACCCATACTACTATATTGCTCAGACTGACATTACCCTCAACTGCTAGGCCCGACCACCCATTCTTCTCGACTAACTTGAGCGTCGAAGTACCTACCCAAGGAATAACTCCTCGGGCCTTTGACCACTTTCTAGGTTTTAAATCTTGGAGTGTGGCTTCATCCTTCCACCTCGGCCTCGTCCAGTTGGCAGGATTATCTGACAGCAACCTCGGCTTGGGACACCTCAGATCAAGAAGTATCAGATTGGTGCTGTTTGTGGAAATCGCATAAAAAGCCATCTCCTAAAACCACTTTCTGTGCACCCAAAACAGTCATGCCTAGAAACATATCCGACCGCTCTGGAGCCTGTTCCCCATCTTGGGGTTCTTCCTCTCACCACAACACTCCAAGACCAGGTGCCACCGAGCTCCCCAACAACGTTGAGAGCTTGGAAGCACTTCGACCAGCGAAGACCAAAGACCTCAATCAGCATAAGATCGAGGCCACTAAGGGAGAGACCTCGGCCAATGAAGACCAAAGACCTCAGTCATCATAAGATCGAGGCCACTAAGGCAGAGACCTCGACTAACAAAGACCAAAGACCTCAGTCAGCATAAGATCGAGGCCATTAAGGCAGAAACCTTAGCCAATGAAGACCAAAGACATCGGTCAGCATAAGATTGATGCCACTAAGCAAGAGACCTCGGCCAACAAAGACCAAAGACCTCGGTCAACATAAGATTGAGGCCACAAAGGCAGAGACATCGGCCAACGAAAGCCAAAGACCTCGATTAGCATAAGATTGAGGCCACTAAGGCTAAGCCTTGGCCAAAAAAGACCAAAGACCTTGGTTAACATAAGATCGAGGATATTACAGCAAAGACCTCAGCCAACGAAAGCCAAAGACCTCAGTCAGCATAAGATCGAGGCCACTATGGTAGAGACCTCGACCAACAAAGGCCAAAGACCTTGGTCAGGATAAGATCGAGGCCACTAAGCGAGAGATCTCGACCAGCAAAGACCAAAGACCTCGGTCAGCATCAAATCGAGGACACAAAGGCAGAGACCTCGGCCAACGAAAGCTAAAGACCTCGATCAGCATAAGATCGAGGCCACTAAGGTAGAGACCTTAGCCAGCGAAAACCAAAGACTCTGGTCAGCATAAGATCAAGGCCACTAAGGCAGAGACCTCGACCAACAAAGACAAAAGACCTTGGTCAGCATAAGATTGAGGACTCTAAGGCAGAGACATCAGGCAACGAAATCCAAAGACTTTGGTCAACATAAGATCGAGGTCTCTAAGGAAGAGACCTCAGCCAACAAAGACCAAAGACCTCGATCAGCATACGATCGAGGCTACTAAGGTAGAGACCTCGGCCAATGAAAGCCAAAGACCTTGGTTAGCATAAGATCGAGGCCAGTAAGCCAGAGACGTTGGCCAACAAAGACCAAAGACCTTGGTCAGCATAAGATCAAGGCTACTAAGGCAGAGACCTCGACTAACAAAGTGCAAAGACCTCGGTCAGCATAAGATTGAGGCCACTAAGGCAGAGACCTCGGCCAACAAAGACCAACGACCTCGGTTAGCACAAAATCAATGATAGTAAGGCAGAGACCTTAGCCAACAAAAGCCAAAGACTTCAGTTAGCATAAGATCGAGGCCACTAAGGTAGAGACCTCGACCAACAAAGACCAAAGACCTCGGTCAGCATAAGGTCGAGGCCACTAAGGCAGAGACCTCAGCTAGCAAAGGCCAAAGACCTAAGTCAGCATGAGATCAAGGCCACTAAGGTAGAGGCCTCGGCCAATGAAAGCCAAAGACCTTGGTCAGCATGAGATCGAGGCCAGTGAGCCAGAGACCTTGGCGAACGAAAGCCAAATACCTCGGTCAGCATAAAATCGAAGCCACTAGGGCAGAGACCTTGGCCAACAAAGACCATAGACCTCAGTCAGCATAAGATCGAGGCCACTAAGGCAAAGACCTCGATCAGCAAAGACGAAAGACATCAATCAGCATAAGATCAAGGCCACTAAGCTAGAGACCTTGACCAACGAAGACCAAAGACCTCGGTCAGCATGAGATCGATGCCAGTAAGCTAGAGACCTCGGCTAGCGAAGACCAAAGACCTCAGTCAACATAAAATCGAGGCCACTAAGCCAAAGACAAAAGTTAGTGAAGAACAAAGACCTCGATCAGCATAAGGTCGAGGCCAGCAAGACAGGGACCTCGGCCAGCGAAGACCAAAGACCTCAGTCATCATGAGATCGAGGCCACTAAGGCAGAGGCCTCGACCAATGAAAGCCAAAGACCTCAGTTAGCATGAGATCGAAGCTACTAATCCAGAGACCTTGGCCAACGAAAGCCAAATACCTCAGCCAGCATAAGATCGAGGCCACTAAGGCAGAGACCTTGGCTAACAAAGACCAAAGATCTTAGTCAACATAAGATTGATGCCACTAAGGCAAAGACCTCGGTCAACATAAGACCATGACGAACAAAGACCAAAGGCCTCGGTCAGCATGAGATTGAGGCTAGTAAGCCAGAGACATCGGCTAGAGACATCGGCTAGCGAAGACCTAAGACGTCGGTCAGCATAAGACCTCGGTCAACATAAAATCGGTGCCACTAAGCCAAAGACCTCGGTCAGCATGAGATTGAGGCTAGTAAGCCAGAGACATCGGCTAGAGACATCGGCTAGCGAAGACCAAAGGCCTCGGTCAGCATGAGATTGAGGCTAGTAAGCCAGAGACCTCGGCCAATGAAGACCTAAGACGTCGGTCAGCATAAGACCTCGGTCAACATAAAATCGGTGCCACTAAGCCAAAGACCTCGGTCAGCATGAGGTCTAGGCTAGCAAGCTAGAGGCCTCGGCTAGCGAAGACGAAAGACCTCGGTTAGCATAAAACCTCGGCCAACAAAGACCAAAGACCTCGGTCAGCATAAGATCGAGGCCACTAAGCCAAAGACATCGGCTAGCGAAGACCAAAGACCTCGGTCAGCATGAGATCGAGGCCAATAAGCTAAAGACCTCGGCCAACGAAGACCAAAGACATCGGTCAACATAAGATTGAGGCAAGTAAGCTAGAGACCTCGGCTAAGAAAGACCAAAGACCAAAGACCTCAGTCAGCATAAGATCGAGGCCACTAAGGCAGAGACCTCGGCCAACAAAGTACAAAGACCTCGGTTAGCAGAAGATCGAGACAAATAAGCCAGAGACATCGGACAGCAAAGACCAAAGACCTCAGCCAACAAAGACCAAAGACATCGGTCAGCATAAGATCAAGGCCACTAAGCCATACACCTCGCCCAGCGAAGACGAAAGACCTTGGTCAGCATGAGATTGAGGACAATAAGCCAGAGACCTCGGCTAGCGAAGACCAAAGACCTCGACCAACAAAGACCAATGACCTTGGTCAGCATAAGGCTTTAGTCGTTAACTAGGGGCTCCTCGGCCCTCTCCTTGGGTAGATGAAATGACGCATTTGCCGACCCATCTCGAAAAATGGTACCGGCATCAAGCCGGCTGATTCACCCAAAAACTGGTTCAACCCCAAGTTGTGCAACCCAGAATGTGCGCTCAACCAAACTTCGAATTCAGAGTTCCTCAGCTGAGAACCGAAGAGCTCTTCCACGCACACCACGGTCGAGAACTATACTCCTCGACTTCGGAACCAGAGGAGTGGTGTTTGGGTTATGGTTGAATTGGCCCCGGGTGCCACGTGTCACTTTCGTGGCCATCTTATCTCCCCGGCCACGTTGACACCACGTAAGTTGGATAAGCGCGACCAAGAAAGGAGAATCCCGTATAGATAAGAAGGACAACTCCGCTGGGAATTAGGACTCATCATGAAAACCTCGACGGATAACCTCATCCCAACAAACCTAGAAGCCTCATCCGAATAGGACATGGATCCACAACTATAAAATGGTAACTCCTGCTCAAGGTAAGGGATCTGACTTTTTGACTCTTCAGCACCCATACTACTATACTGCTCGGACTGGCATTACTTACAACTAATCGACCTAACCACCCATTCTTCTCGACTAACTTAAGAGCTGGAGTACCTACCCAGGGAATAACTCCTCAGGCCTCTGACCACTTTCTTGGTTTCAGATCTTGGAGCGTGACTTCATCCTTCCACCTCGTCCTCGTCCACTAGGTAGGATTATTTGACTACGACCTCGACTCAAGACACCTTGGATCGAGCAACATCACTATCCAGTTCTATCCAACACACAAAACAAGTAAACAACCCCAACCAAACAAACATTTATGTTTTTTGAGGAAAAGCTATATGGCTAATTCATTGAATAATTCAGTGGGGAGTCCCCTTGCAATAGTTGAGCATAGAAAATCTGGTAAATCTGACCAAGTATAAGTTCGGAAAAGAGATAGACCTTTTTTCATTAGAACATGGGCAACTTTATTACCATATATAGAGAGGGACATAGGAAACTAAGCAAGAGGGAAGGTGTCGAAATAAAGCCCTGTAGTCAACAACAACGGTTCAAAGTTGCCACGATCGATTAGTGTGACCTGTCAATAGAAGCTTAACAATATATTGAGCATCACCTTCAATTAAGACATGGGACAAGTGCAACTCTTCAACAAATAGAAGACCTTCAAGGAAAGATGTAGCTTCAGCTTTAGAAACTGAGTATAGAGGAATAGGGGATGATATGGCAAAGAGGAACCTCCCATTGCGATCTGAAGTAAGGGGGACTGAAGCATCAACATTAATTTTAACATTTCCCACAGGTGGACTACTCCAAGCATTAATTCTTTCTGGAGCTATTGCACATGTTGTCTCCGAATCCAGTCTTGTAAAAGCTAGTAGATATGCAATGGAGGCATTAGCTTTGGAAAATAACACTGTGGGGATTAAAGGGAATATCATTAAATAGAAGAAAAAATCTCCTCTCTTCAACATTATTTACATTATTAATAGTAAGTCTTGAAATTGGAGACCATAGAAGTAGCCTTTCGAACTTTTGAAACGAAGATGCCTGTGAGTGTTTTTGCTGAAATATATGGCTGATTTATGGTAATTTATGATCTGCCCCGACCATGAGCTAAAGAGAGCCCTGACCATGAGCTAAAGAGAGCAACTTCTTGTTTCAAAAAATCAATTTCATTTAAAGTGCACTTACCAAAAAGCAATATATCATCAATAAAGAACAAATGATTCAACTTGATACTCGACCTACCAAATCTAATACCATTCAAAGACCTCTCTTCTAGTCTTTGGATAAGCATTCGAGATAACATCTCCATACATATGATGAATAAATAAGGAGACAAAGGGCAACCTTGTCGCAATCCCCTAGTTGGACAAAAATACCTACTAGTAGAGCCATTCACATGAACCGCCAAATTTAAGGTAGAAATATAGTTATCACTGATATCATAGAAATGAGGACAAATCCCAAAGAACTAAGTATTTTCATCAAAAAATCCCAGTCAACTCTATTATATGCTTTTGATAAATCTAGTTTAAGCATAAAGTTGCAATGTCTACTTTTTTTCTTTTGAAACGAGTGTACTATTTCATGAGCAATTATGGTGTTATCACAGAGTTATCTATTGGATGTGAATGCACTCTAGAAAGGGCTAATGATTCTTTGTAATGGTGGCTTCATTCTATTCACTAATATATTTGCTATCACTTTATAGAGGACATTGCTGAGGCCAATTGGTCTAAAGTCTTTCACCTCTTCTATTGCTTCATCCTTAGGGATTAGGCAAATGTGAGTAGCATTAATGCTTTCACTCTCAAGAGGGTGTAGAAAGAACTTTTGTACTTATAATAAATTATCACATATAATATGCCAACACTTTTGAATGACCATAGCTTGCGCCCCATCTAGGCCAAGGGCCTTATATGCTCCGATATTAAATGCAACTTCATTGATCTCATCAACTATTAGTGAGGATTATCAATTGTAAAAAATATTGGGAAACTTTTATGGCAATTTCTAAACAATAAGGGTAGAGTAAGCCAATTTCTTAAAACTTAGAGATACTTTAATTTGGCAAATATAAAAAGACCATAAAAAGCCAACCAAAATTACAAACTCTAAACAACATAGCTTTAAATAATATGCAAATAGGGATGCAAACGGATCAGATCGGATTCGAATCAGGGTATATCCGAATATGATCCAATTGGGTCGGATCTCATAAATACTCATTCGAATCTAAATCCAATCAAGATGTCAGATATTTGAATTTGGTAAGATCCGATCAGTTTGATGTAAACAAACATTTATCTGTAAATGAATAAAGTGCTTTGTTGTTTCATGTTCATATTAGTGTGTTTTTGTGTATTACCCCTTAAACTGGGCACTTATGAAACTCGTGTTAGTTTAGAATGTTTTCAACCATTGGATAGATTTGGGAAATTTATCCTGACAAGGCTGACACTGGTGTGCTATCAAACAGTTGGAGCAACTTGTTTCAATTGTTAGGGTTAGACCCGAAGCACAAGCAGTGGGTGTTTGAAAGAAACAGTGAAGCCGGACCAATTTCCAATTATGCTTTGAAACTTGGAGATAGATAGGAAAAACTAGAAAGTTACACATAACCCTAGACCTGATTATGATACTGTACTAAATAATAGACCGAATTGCCTTTGATATGCCAACCAGTGAGATCCATCAAGGGTCAAATACCTGGGCATGTTGGGGTAGTTTGGAAAATTACTTGAGTGGGTGATCATAGTGGTAAGATCGACCCCTTTGTCGGACAAAGTGAATATCAGGGTTTACACTCTCTTTGATGGAAACCTAAACTGCCGATAATGGATTTCATTTGTGTTTGAAATCTGTTTTTGTAAAATATATTTATACATTATATTATTATTTTATAAAAAAAGTTTGCAAAATGTTTTAATCTTGAGATCCATCCGAGCAAAGAGTGTGACACTACACTTTGCAGATATGGGAGAGGTTCTTCCTTATTAGGCAGTGTTTTGATGACCATTATAAGGCTAATTACCTGATGAGATTTATGTTATATAAGTCCATTATCCTTGGGTCTTCATAGGGTGACAGAATCCATGGATCATTTAAGTGTAAATGTTGAGCCCAGACTGAATCCATGTTGATTGGCTCAAGGGCTCAAGGGTTCACAACCCTAAGCAATGAATTAAGCCCAATCTCTTTCAAAGGTGAATCCAAACCCTCATGGACTTGTGTGAGACATTTGTGGAGTCCCACGCCATATAATATCAGGCCCAAAGTGGCTATGCAACACTTAGGGATGTGAGCCTTTAAGAGAAATGGGCCTAAGGCCCATTACTATTATGATTAGATAAGATGTCACATGACAACTTTGATTTGGGTCTAAATTGGGTCTTGATCTGAGTATGGAGAGGATAAGTGCTTCGTTGGTAGCAGACATCAGAGGTAGAAAGTCAGTAAGGAGTAGAGGGAGGGGAGGAAGGGGTAATGTCAGTGTTTAGTTTTGTTTGTAGGTGGAAGGCTTGGCTGTTCGGTGTTGCTATTGGTGTATTATGGGTTTAGAAAGGTTTGATCTCAATGTTTTTAGTTGCTCTTGTTTTGGGTTTTTGTTGGTTTGGGAGGTTGATGGAAGGCTCTTGGGAGGTTTCAGATTTGTTGTGTTTACAATTCAGTCTCGTTTGTAAAGATATTTTTTCTTTTTAATAAATTTTTATTTTGATTCTTATAAAAAAAAGGAAGAACACCATGTAGCGATTTAGATGAAGAGTTGGATTGTATAACTTTAACTTCTAAATTAAATAATTGACCATTCCTATCTGGTAGCCACACCAATTCGTCTTCGAACTCATGCCCAATAGTCAATCACAAAAGAATCTCTAGGACCTCCTATACCATTTCATCATCAAAAGTTCCAAGCAACTTCTCTCAACATCCCACTGGTTTGACACATGTACCAAATAGATACCAGTTGTCACTATTTGGACGAGTCACATTGAAGTCACAAATAGTTGGTACCCAATAAGGATCGTCCCACATTCGTATCTTGTAACCATTCCCAACTTGCCAACAACATCCAGATAGTTTGAAAATAATTTTGTACAAAACATTGCAAAGACTTGTCAACCTGAAATGATGGACTCTTTCAGGTCGAGAAATCATTGGTATTAATACAATATTTGTTTTATTCAAGAAGAACAAGAAAAAGAGAGAAAAATTACAAATTCATCCCACTAAATGTATTTATTCTTCATGGTTTTCAAACACGAAATCTAATTTTCTCAAACTGAACAATCTTCCTCTTTGGGATCTTCATCTTCATCGATGACATTCGTTGAGACAACCTCATTCATCTTCTTCTCTAGTTTAGAAATTTCAGTCTGCTAAATTTGAATTTCAGTTTCAAAACTTTTACATTTCCAGTGTAAATATTCGAAGCCTTCAGAGTTGACATCCTTTATTGTTATACTGAAGGGCTCTGCAATTTTTTTAATTGCTTTATGGGTGGCATTTTGTTCTGTCTCTTTCTTTTTACTTGCTAATTTTCCAAAAAACTTCCATCTGTCTCCACCAATATTAAGAGTAATTACCACTCTAAGTTCTCGCTCTACAAACTAAAGTACAACTCTTGTGGGTGGCAAGCCCATTCTCAAGCTTAATTCATTAAAGACATATTTGAATGAAATTGAATATTCATTCTTTGTTGCCACCGTTTCTGAAAGAAATAAATAAATAATCAAAGTTGAACTTTATTTATATGATCATAGTTACAAAGAAATCAATGCAACTCTGAAATGGGTGCAATTAAAATTTCTATCCCTTTAATCTTGATGGAGGTAGGACCCCAGGTCTCCGCTACAACCAAATAGCTAGTTGGCACCTCTAACATAGTCTTGAGTTCAAAAACCTTATCATGTCAATCTTCCAATTGAGAGGTGGTATAAGCTACATAGTAAACTCCATTTATTAGAGCATAAATAATTTTCAATCTCTCTCTAACAATTTTATTCACTCTGTGAGGAGAATAACAATTTTGTGTTATGGGTTGGGATTGTTGTCAGACCACTACCTAAGCCAAGCTTGCAGTGAAGAGTTACTCAACTGTGTAAACCAAGCCAAGTATTCAAGAAGGCCTACGTTCATAGGGAAGAAATGCTCGGTTAAAGAGGTAGTTATGTGAAACCAGAAAAAATACGCTACCTAAAACTAGAAAAATATGTAACCAAAACCACATAAGTAGAAAAAACATGCAACCAGAAAAACATCCTCATAAGTAGAAAATCTATCTACCAAGAGCTCTCACCTCAAAAGAGACAAAGTTACCTTAGATGCGTAATACTACAAGTAGGAAAATCATCAACTCTCTGTCTTCTTCCACTTGTTGTTGTGAACTCAATCTTTGTACTTGGCTAATGATAAATTTATAGGAGCATTTGCTAGACAAGTCTTCTAGAACGGTTTCAATCCAATG
Source organism: Nelumbo nucifera (assembly GCF_000365185.1). The sequence goes on from NW_010729129.1 coordinate 54,929, forward strand.
GTCAAGCACAAACACATCTTGACTCTCTTCTTGAATTAAATAGTAAATTTCGGCATGCTCTGATGAAGCATTTTCTTACCATTCTTCCATAATAAATTACACTTATAGCTCTGTAATGAAACATTATAGGTGAAGCTGATGAATTTCGAGTGCCAAATTCTACAACTCTGCAAAATCATTTGTCAATGGTTTAGCATCCAAGAAATACTTAAATAAAATCAATCCATTCATCCACGGTAAATCCTCTCTTCAACGGTTTGCAAGAATGGAACGATTTCTCTCTTTCGAGTATCTGCAAGTCTGCAAAATCTTCTCTTGAATGGTTTGCAAGAGTGGAATGATTGCTCTCTTTCGAGTTTCTACAAATCTGCCAAATCTTCTCTTCAACGGTTTGACCTCCAAAACAATCACTACAACAATAATTTAATTCAGCTATAACAAAATGATTATGAGGATTTGATCTTAATGCATCAAAAAAGTTCTAGTTACCAAAAGAAGATGATCAGATTGCAAGAATGCAAGAACCCTGTTTCACATTGAAAATTCTAGAAGCCACTACGCCCCATTTGTACTTTTATACATAGTATAGATTGGGATGGAAGAGTACTTGAATAGAAGAATTGTTGAACCATATTTATGATATTAGCACCACCAATCGACCAAGTTTGTTGAAAAACCATAGCAACAATACCATCTGGTCCTAGTGCTTTAATTGGGCTGATTTGGTTGACTACACCTCTTATCTCGTTAGCGTCCTATAGCCTCATCAAGAAGTCAATGTCTTCCACTACTATGGAACTCCAAATTTGAATAAACCTTGAAAAATCCAAAATAACTCCTCCCTACCCTCCAGTTGCCTTGTCTCCTTAATAACTTATTCTCTTCGTCTCCTATGACAACACCACATTTCTTCAAACTTTAATTAAATAAGATTGTCGTTCCTATTATGCATCCAACAAATCAGCTAGCTGGTATAGGTGGACATGGATTGACAGAGGAGTCTTCAAAGGAGGGACGCCACTGCTTTCTACCCTCTGTTTCTGCAAGTACAGGAGTAAACAGAAATCATACTCACAAGATGCTATTGTCGTCGCCAACTTTGCATCCATTACCACCTCTACTTCTCCTACAATCAGGAAAGAAACTCATCTACGGAAAAAAAAGAGCTTTTAGCTACAGTCACAAGCTACAGCCACTTTCCGGTATCCACCCGACGAGTATCTGCTGGATATCGGGATTCAAGTGACCATTGCTCGCTGTCCTACTGCACGGATGGTCTGATTGATGCCATAATGGGGTTCACCAGGATTACAATATCCGACAACTACTTTTCCCATCACAATGATGTAATGCTGCTTGGACACAACGATGAGTATCCGCTGGATATCGGGATGCAAGTGACCATTGCGTTCAATCACTTCGGTGAGGGGCTACATCCACATCATTAACAATGATTTCACGTAGTGGCAGATGCACGCAATCAGCGGTAGTGCCAATCCCACCATCAACAGTTGGGGCAACCGCTACATTGTGCCGTCGAACCCAGACGCCAAGGAGGTACAGTGGTAATAGTACTATAGACTACAATATTAGGGATTTATCGATACCATGTGCCCCCGTTGCTGTGTTCTTGCTAACGTGCACTTTGTGGTGTGGGTCGGGTTGGAGAAGGTGACAAAGCAGGTGGATACGGATGAGGGCGAGTGGACGAGTTGGAACTGGAGGATGGAGGGTGACATAATGGTAAATGGAGCGTTCTTCGTGCCATCTGGGGAGGGTCTAGGGGTGAAGTATGCCAAAGCATCGAGTGTGGAGCCCAAATCGGCTGGGCTCATTGACTAGTTAACCATGAATGCCGGTGCCTTTGGAGTAAGCAAGTATGCCTTTTCTCTCTTCTTGGGTTGTTCACTCATCGACGGTGACCGAGGAGTCTTCAAAAGAGGGACGTCACTGCAATCCTCCGTAGGTGGAAGCGGAGGCGTTGGTGACGGGTTCGAATCCGCCACCACTGCAATCCTCTGATCTCGTGTTTCCTTCCACTCTTTCAATTGAGATTTCTCGCCAAAGTTATTGTTTTACCTCTTCATCAGAGATACTTCTTTTGGGTGTTATTTTCTTGCTGGAATTGAAAGGTAAGAGAGGACAGTGAGGGAGGGGAAAAGAAGAGAAAAAAGGGAAAACAATAGGTTAAATAGGTTTTAAAAAAGGGCAAACAAAAGAAAATAAAAAAAGTTTAGTGGGGTATTTTAGTAATTTAAAAATAAAAAAAGTTTAGTGGGGTATTTTAGTAATTTAATGCATTCCGTCATCTAACTTAACGGTCAAGGGGGGTCTTTGTCTCATGGTCATAGTATAGGGGGGTCTTTGTCACAGACCCCATAGTACGGGGGGG
>NW_010729129.1:71566-88867 GCF_000365185.1 Nelumbo nucifera
TAAACTTGGTCGATCCTACGGCCTTTCACCAGAAAGGTAATATCAGAAGCTGCCCTTCTATTCCCACCTCGAGCCCAGTTCCCGTTGGAGAGGAAGGTCGGTCCTGGCCAAAAGACTTTTGTCAGAGAAAAAACCACTTTGAAGTTACCCTAGAAGTTGCCGGAGCTTAACAGGTCTTGTCCGTTGTTCTCTCCTTGGAACTGCTCTTTTCCTAATCCAAGATTCTTTGCTTGATCAGATTCTGGGACTTCAGCCATACTTGGGTTCTTCTCTTTTTTACATGCCACCTCATCACCTGGGTTCTTCTCGTCTACAAGATCTTTGGTTTTTTTTCTTTCCCATTTCTTTGAAACTAAAATTGATGAATCTGTCTTCTTCAATTCCAACATCAGCTTTGAGCCAAGGTCCGTAAGCCACAGGTCCTCTTGATTCCTCCATCATATTCGAGCTATGCTTTTAACTAGTTGCTCTACTTCTAGGGCTCTTGAATCTTTCTTCACAGTACAGTTCTTCTCAACATGACCAAGCCTTCCACACCCATTAGCAGAAAACTGGTAGTTTCTCATATTGAAACGAGAACCAGTCCTTTCCTTTCTCAAGAACACCCCACGATCCTTTTGCCAGGGGCTCCTTCACATCAATCCTCACTCGAACTCTCGGTCCTTTATCCCACAGAGGTCTTCTTCTGCTATTCCTTGACATTGGTTCTTTCATGATCACCAAAGCTAACGTCCTTTGCTAGCAGGTTTGCAGTCACACTGGACCTATTTTCCACCGAAACATCCAACTCTCGAACCTAGATATCCATCGTATTAAAGGTAATGTTTCTGGGCTTCACTCCGGTGACCATCTATGGAGTAGCAGAGGTAAATCTTTGATGCTCCCATGGTTCATTGGAGAGCATCCTCTAGGTACTCAGAGTTTCCAAAGTGGATCCATATGATGTTACTATCAATTTTTCCACATAGTAGCCGTTCGAGAGAATTTTCACATACAAGCTATTGTTTCCTAAGGTCTCTGGTTCTTCAACTTTTTTGAGATTATTCTTTTTCAACACCGCAGGGTTGTCCATCATCTTTTCTGGGTTCTCCATCCAAAAACTACTGTGAAAAGATGAGGTATCGAGGTCTCTCTGCTCACAGAGAGTAACTCATCTCAATGATAGAGCACACTCCAGCTGAAGCAAATGTTTAACTTTTGCAACCCTACCTCCTCTTTCACCTAGCTAGCTCCTAATGATAGAGCACACCTAGCTAGCTAGCTCCTAAATCCATTTATAAAAGGAAAATGTACGGAAATATACGATGCAGAATTCTGAATTTCAACCCCCTACAACGCCCTCTGCAATTACATCATTTAGCCTGTACTTTGGGCCTAGTAAATTCTGATGTAGGTTGATCGGTACTTCTCCTTTTATAAAAACCCTTATATTAAGGCTATTTTAATAATTTAATAAGTGGGGTTGCCGAGAAAGCACTGTTCATCATCTCCGCGCCATTACATTTCCGTGTAGCAGAAGCGACCGTTGGAATGCTCTGAATCGCGTTTCCGAAGTAGTATGGATCGACGTTGGAAGTAGGGAGCTTTCTTGCTCGTGTGACCGAACGCCATAGCTGGGCGCAGAGAAACTGGAAGAATGAAATCTCGACCGTCTGACCGGCGGTTTCTGTAACTATGGTAGTTCAAAACGGCAGAGAACGCTATAGCTGGGCACAGAGGGAGCTTTCTTCCCGTTGGGGTTCTGGTTATTATCACTTTGGGACCGCCCTCAGGGAACGTCACCTAGGGACCGCCCTCAGGGAATCGAAGCATCGCCTGTCGACGACGAACGGGGAAGGGGAGTGCAACCCTTCCAGCTCCTGCTACGGTGAACGACGAATGGCGAACGGGGAAGGGGAATCGAAGCACCACCTGGGGCATCGGTAGAGAACGTCACCTGAACCTCCTCCTACTTCTGGGTTTGAACGGAGAAGGGGAGTGCGACCCCTCCAGCTCCTGCTGCGGCGAACGGCGAACAATGAACGGGGAAGGGGAATCAAAGCACCACCTGGGGCGTCGGCAGAGAACGTCACCTGAACCTCCTCCTGCTTCTGGGTTCGAACGGAGAAGGGGAGTGCGACCCCTCCAGCTCCTGCTTCTGGGTTCCAACGTCACTGTCATCGAACCAACTCAAGCCATTCCTCACTCCCTCCTCTTTCTCAAATTTTTCCATCGAACCAACGTCACTGTCATCTTGGAGAAATAAGGAAAATTTCCATCCCCAAACCATGTCATTTTATTTTCTTTTATTTCGTTATACTTAGTGCTTCATCATATAATCCACTAGTTGTAACAACTAACAACAAAGCTTATTTGGGTTGAATATGTCAAGCTGCTCTGTCTACACGTTATATTTATTCTATGTACTACTTGGGCTTCTTTCTTCCCTTTCCAAAAGTTCAATCAGTATCCATGTTGCACTACATGCCTTTCTATGCTTTCTATGATGGGCGCACATCATTACATACACTAATTGCTCACATGTCATTTGTACTTTTAAAACCACATCACATTAAAATAGATGCTAAAAACCAAAAAGAATTGCGCGCATGTGGCAAGAGCGCAAATGCAAATATAAATATGTATGGTTCTTCACGGATGCAACAGTTATTTAAAGCAACATGGTTTTCAAAATTGGACCGGATGGTCGGATCGGAAAATCGAGAATTGGTCCGTTTTTCTTCAAAATTGGATTTTTCCTAAAAACTGTTTTGGTCAGCAAACTGCTGACCCAGACGGTTAATCGTTCGAACTGTTCGAACGGTTTTGACAGTTTTTTTGTTTTTTTGTCAAAATGGACCAACCGTTCAATTCGAATGGTCAGACCGTTTGACCCAAGAACCGAACCCCTAACTGGTTCGTTCTCCAGTTCAATTTTAAAAACCTTGCAACATTGCTCCCATTTTGGATGCAAAAATGTCAAAAAAAACTTGCTTTCATTTTTAATACAAAAACGTATTCTCATCCATTGCCTGCAAAATTGCAGAATTCACTTTGATTCAGCATTTGAACTCTTACCAAATACAAAAAGAAAATACAATTGAGATGTCTCTTTGGAGACATTAATAAAGTTTGAACAATACATAAAAGAAAAGAAAAATGGGATGATCTGTAGCAGTTAATGTTAACACCCGTTTCTACTAAAAGATATTATCTCCATCTTGGTCTTGCCGGTGAATAGATGAACTCTCGCACGACCATGAAAGTATCTTAGTCCTTAACACCTCAATGTAATCGGATCTTTCGGAACTTCCATTCACCTGGTCAATAGAGATAAGATAATAAAGTTTCAATTTCTTTTTTTCTAGATCAAAATAACAACAATGATAACCCTACTTATAGTAGTGAAGCTGGACCAACCCATGGAAATAGGACCCTAATAAAATCATATTAGGATGATGATGATAGGACTACTAGTCACATAGGTAGGAAGGAAGTGCAAAAGAGACAACATGATTAAGGATAAGATCTAGAGAGTTACATGAAGATGTAGATGGTAGCAAACTCTGTCATCAGAGACTGGAAGAGCCGAAGCACTGACAATTTGCATTCCTTCACCTTCAGCGTTAGCAATTAGAGTAGACAAAACACTAGAATTTTCTCTCTTCATGCATATTTGAATGATCACTTCCCCTTTTCTAACTTCAGTTACTGAAACTGTGGGAGTTTCGAATTCTGAAGGTGAAGCTTGGATGGGAGTGATCTGCCTCTTTTCTATCATGGAGATCATTTGTTCCTTCTTCTGGGTAAGATCCTCAATCTCAGTCTCCAACTCTGGAATGTATTCTAGAACTTTACCCACTACAACAGGAGCACTCCATTTCTTCTGCAAGAACACCGACAACCAAATTCTGTAAGCAATTACACTATATACTAGATATCCTCTTTACTGAATGAACTAAAAGGAATACCCAACTGTAATACAATTGTCATAATGAGCTTGGGTGCTTCATATGCTCAAATCTAGGGTAGAAGTGGGTTGATCACATGCATTTTGGTCGGGTCAAAAATTACCCATGCATTGTTCGCAAGTTCTTCCTTGTGCCCCGAAAAAGGTCGGTTCTACTACGTTCTACAGTACTAAAACTCAGTTTGATCAACTACACAGTTAGAATCTAGCTGAGTAGTGAAATAATTCTCATGGTTCGATCCATTAACTTGAACCCAGAAAAAGATGAAGCAGGTAGGTTGTTGGTCTGTTGAAGGATCTCCTCTTCTACCCAAGTGAAGCCAGTTTGATTTAATTTGTACCACCTCACAGGGACCAGATCTAGAAGAAATTAAATTAAGTAGTTGCAAGATACAGGGAGAATCCTTGAAGATGAAAGAGGGAAAAAGTAACAGTGGTTGTGAACTACCTTTGACCTATGAGAATCTGGAAGTAGTGAACGAAGAGCCAAATAGGAAGCATTGAGCTTCATCCTACGAACCCTCTCCTTTGCATTGTGATCGTGCTTTTTCACGAGCGACCCTTCGTCTGTATCAGGTTGCACCACTAGCTTTCCAGATTGAAAACGCTTCAACCGGCGGGCTCTCTTTTTATTGTTCTGATTCACACTACTTGCAGCCAAGGCTTCCTCTGATGGTTGTTGCACCATGATTAAGTCTTCTTGATGAGGGATAATGCTTGTGTCTCTCTCACCTGTGATAATATCTTTCTGAAATAGTAGCCATGGATTCTCAGAGGTTTCAGCTGGATCCACCATATTGTTTTCTCCATCATTTTGGTTATAAGGTATGATATCCTCCTCAAATGGTGGCCATGGATTCTTAGAAGTTTCATCTAGATCGACAAAATTAATGTTGTTCCCATCATTTTGTTGGTCGTACGTTGTGGGATCCTCCTCAAATGGTGGCCATAAATTATTTGAAGTTTCAGCTGCATCTACCATATTGTTCGCTCCATCATTTTGATGGTTATGTGGTATGCGCTGCATCTAGACACAAAGTTTCAACAGCTTTAAATTTGGATAGGAAATAGATGAAGAGAGAGAGAGAGAGAGAGAGAGAGAGAGAGAGAGAGCCTTAACAATCTTACATGCGTATGGCCCAAGAGAGAATCAGTTAAGTGCCTGTTTTAATTGCACAAAATGATGAGATAAGTTGGATTACAAAATAAATTATGAAGATTGAATTAACAGAATATTGATTTTAGGACGTACCAGAAATCTGCCTAGAAAACCCCAAATCCCTCAAAACGACCAAGGGTTCCAAATCGAACCACAAACAATTCCTCGAAGCTTCATAAGACTCCTCTGGTAAAACTAGAAAGTATTCCCTTTAGCATTTTTGGTTGATCCATTCTCAATCCTTTTTCCTGACCATGGCTGACAATGATTCGTGAATGAGAGCTGAGACATACAGAGAAAAGATTAGGGCTTATCTTCTGCATCAACATTCCACCACGCCCAGTAATTTTCAAAGGTTTGCTTTTGACCAAATTTTGTAAGAAAGGATGTAGCTTCTACAGTGGTTGGATTAAAGATTCCGACCACCTCTTGATTCTCATGCCTAAACCCTAAAATCTCAACTCTAAAGTCCTAAAACCTCAAAACCCTAAACCCTTAAATCCCTATAGCCTAACTCTAAACTCAAAAACTAACCAATAAAATGCCTTTTGTTAGACACATGTCCTCTAGGCTCCAACCATGTAGGAGCCAAATATTTTCAGTGTCGAACATGCATGGTTTTAGCAAATACTACTAAGGGTTTTACAAGAGTACCTGAAAAAATTACGGTATAATATTAAAGGAAAAATTGAACACTCTTCCCCCTTAAACTATCCTTGATGTTACAAATTATTTTCTCCGTGTTAATGAAATCCTGTTATCCAGTTATAATTTGATGCAAGTATAAAAAAGATTGCTCTAATCTACATGAATTTCACTTCAAGAAGAGGTAGGTGACAGGCTTGGAATGACAAGAATGAGATTAGGGTTCAACTTTTGGTGGGAGGTCACTTTCTGTTTCTATTGAAATAAAAGCCGGCAACGAGACTTGTAGAAAAGAGCCCTTATCGTTTTAATGGGAAGGAACTAGCCCTCCTTCAATGCTTCAGATCTGGAGAGAGGTTTTCTTTTCAATGTTTTTCAAAGGTGGAGGGTTCACTGCCTCGACCTCCCGTTACATGCTTGGTACTGGGAGGATTTTAAGGAAATTGGCAAGGCTTTAGGTCGTTTTTGGGGTGATGACTAAGAACCTTAGTTGATCGGATGTTGAAACTCTGAGGTTGGTAGTTAGGGTGAATGCCCTATTCGAACTTCCCAAGTCTTTGAAGGTGGAAGTTAGGGTGAGGAAATGGGTAGGTTCTACCCGGAACCAAATGGAACCAAGCTCGAACCGGCCTTGAACTAACCCTACCCGATCTTATTGCAGGGTAGGGTCTGGTTCCAAATTCTTGGAACTAACCCCCACTCAGGTCAATTCTATGGTCTAGGGGTTTACCCTACCCGAACCGGCCCGATGAACCGGCCTTGGAACCAACCTTGCCTTGAAGTAAACCCCAAAATATTTTTAAGGATGTGAAGGTTTGAGCCCAAACACTCATGGTTACAAAAGCCATGGTTTCACTTGACTATCAAGTTACTTAAGTGATTTGATCATTTGTTTCTTTTTAATATTTGTATGTGTATAATAAACAATATAAAAGGTAATATTTAAAAAATTAAATTATAATGACGAATTTTTAACCATATATTAATATATTATGATAATCTACATATTAAATTATTCAATTTAACCTATAAAGATAATATAAGTTTTAAATTATATATTACCATTATTGAAAATCAAGTTTTTGAAGGACATGTTTCATTTTTCTCTTGAAGAGTGAAAGAACAGGTTCCACAGGTAGACCCTAGAATTGACCCCAAAACCGCCAAGGCTAGAACCGACCTTCACAAGGTAGATTCCAGTTCCAAAAACCTAGAACCGACCCCTATAGGGTAGGTTCTAGGTTTTGCCATGGAACCGAACCAAACCGACCCATGCTCACCCCTAGTGGAAGTGTTAAGGGAAGTCTTTGTTATTAGATTAGTGGTTGAGGGCCTTGAGTCCTTGTTTACACGTTTTAATCATAGACTTAAGTGAGTGTTAATGGATTCAGAGAGAGTGTTTCAATCTATTGAGGGTAGTTGGCATTTATAGAGCTGGAGCCTTTGGTAGGTGGTAGTTAACATACAGTTAGCACCAGAGAAGAGACTTGAGATAAGTCTTGAATTGCTTGAAGGAGTCATTCCCATCACTTGGGGGCATAGATTGTTGTTGTGTCGCCAAAGTCGGGTGAGCAGCTTTCTCTAGTCCCACTCCTCTCAGAGGGGGTGGATGCTTAAGTGGGTCCCAAACTGACTTTGATTGTTAATTTAAGTTCAAATTATGCCATGGAAGTGGTTATTGGGCATGATCTTCTTGATTTAGGGAATGGGCTTGGCTTTGCACCTAGAAGGAAGGCTAGGGCCCAAGGGTTGGTTTAGACCGTGGAGAACACTAATGAATTGAGTTTAAGTCCTGACAAGAAAACTGAATAACCCAACTGAACCAAGAAAACCAAATAGGCAAATGCAGTTAATCGAACCAACAGGTTTATATATTTGTTTGTATATTATATATTTTTAATATATGTCACATATTATCTATATTATATATAAATATATGCATATATTATATGATGTAGGTGCTTTAGGCAGGCCAGTAGCACGTCGACATGCGGCTGAGCGTGGCCACACACGGCGACCTCGGATGGCAGTCTAAAGTATAAATAGGCACTACCCCCTCAAGGTAATCATCTAAAACTTGGGCTGGAAACCCGCTACTCCAAACACTCTAGCTCCTGGGCGACCTCATCTAAGCTACTCTACTTAGGCCTCGTCCGCCCTCTTTGCTATGCCCTCAACTTGACCATCGGAGTCGGCCCCCCTCAGACACCACTGGCCCTCGTTCTCGGCACTCCTCAGACTCCACTAGTCCTCGGCCTCGGCACTCCTCGATCTCAGCCGACCTCGGCCATAACGAACGCTTCCGTCTACCAGCTCATCTGAGAAGCAAAGTTATAGAGTTGTCCTCAGCCCATTCTGAGCCTCAACAATTGAAACCGTCTGTGGGAACGACTACTAAGACTTCCCCCAATCTGTAGTTAAGCTTCCAACGAAATGGCTAGAAACACCAAATGACCCCAACAGCCTCGATGGTCACACCTCAGCTAGCCCTCGGCGATCACACCTAGACTGGTCCCTTTCTGGTCACACCCCCAACGGACACCTTGATGGCCCCCTCCGCCACACTGCAGCGGCCCCTCAGCTGCCCCCTCAACAGTCAGACCTCGACGGCCACACCTCGGCTGCCCCCTCTACCCGCCTCTCGAAGCATCATCACTTCAGATAGCGGTCCCTCTACATGCCTCTCGACAGATGCCTGTCCCACGCACGGACTCATCAACTACTCTAAAGCACACAACTGGGGGCACGCACACCTCGTACCCATGCAAAATACGGTCCTCAGCATCGGCAGTCCTCAGCTTCAACAGCCCATAGGCTTCATAGGTCCTCGGCCTCCGCAATCCTCGACCTCAACAGCCCTTGAACTTCACAGGTCCTCGGCCTCAATAGCCCTTAAGCTTCATAGGTACGAGCTTCACACGTTCGTTATGGCTGACCTAGGCCATAATGGGCGCTTCCATCTACCAGCTCATTCGGGAAGCGAAGTTATAGAGTTGTCCTCAGCCCATCCTAAGCCTCAACAATTGGCACCATCTGTGGGAATGACTACTAAGACTTCCCCCAATCTGCAGTTAAGCTTCCAACGAAATGACTAGAAACACCAAATGACCCCGACAGCCCCAACGGTCACACCTCAACTGGCCCCTCGGCAATCACACCTAGGTCGGTCCCTTTGTGGTCACACCCCCAACGGACACCTCGATGGCCCCCTTCACCACACCGTGGCGGCCCCTCATCTGCCCCCTCAATAGTCACACCTCGGCGGCCACACCTCGGCTACCCCCTCTACCAACCTCTCGAAGCATCGTCACTTCAGACAGCAGTCCCCTCTACATATCTCTCGACAGACGCCTGGCCCACGCACGGACTCATCAACTAATCTAAAGCACACGACTGGGGCCACGCACACCTCGTACCCGTGCAAAATACGGTCCTCAACATCAGCAATCCTTGGCTTCAACAGCCCATAGGCTTCATAGGTCCTCGTCCTCCGCAATCCTCAACCTCAACAGCCCTTGGGCTTCACAGGTCCTCGGTCTCAATAGCCCTTAAGCTTCATAGGTACTCGGCCTCAACAGCCCTTAGGCTTCACAGGTCGCTGGCCTCAACAGCCCTCAGGCTCCATAGGTCCTCGGCCTCAACAACAACCTCTAGGCTTCACAGGTCCTCGGTCTCAACAGCCCTTAGGCTTCATAGGTCCTCGGCCTCAACAGTCTTCAAACTCTACAAGTCCTCAACCTCAGCAGTCCTTGGACTCCATAGGTCCTCGACCTCAATAGCCCTCAAGCTCCATACGTCCTCGGCCTCAACAGCCCATAGGCTTCATAGGTCATTGGCCTCAACAACCCTTAGGCTTCATAGGTCCTCGGCCTCAACAGTCCTCGACCTCAATAGTCCTCGGGCTCCATAGGTCCTCAGCCACAACAGTCATCGGACTCTACAGGTCCTCGGCCTCAATAGTCCTCGGACTCCACAGGTCCTTAGCCTTAGCAGTACTCGGGCTCCATAGGTCCTCGGCCTCATCACCTCCACACCAGAAGACCACTCTCAAGTCTCACCAGCTTGGCTATAGCCAAGGCCCTCGCCATAGAAGACCACTCGGCGCCTCCTAGCAAGGATGACACACTCTTTTCGGCTGAAACGAGGTCCTCAGCCAAGACCTCTACCGCGACCTCGAGAGTGGGGGGCAAATGATGTAGGTGCTTTAGGCAGGCCAGTAGCACGCCGACATGCAGCTGAGGGCAGTGCACAATGCGGGACCAATGGCGCGGCCACACGCGGCGACCTCGGATGGCAGTCTCAAGTATAAATAGGTGCCACCCCCCTCAAGGTAATCATTTGAAACTTGGGCTGGAAACCCCGCTACTCCAAGCTCTCTAGCTCTTGGGCGACCTTGTCTAAGCTACTCTACTCAGGCCTCGTCTGCCCTGTTTGCTATGTCCTCACTAACTTAACCGTCAGAGTCCCCGCCTCGAGCTAGCGCCCGGGGCCTCTGACGTCTCCTTCGTAGGTCCTCAGCCTTGACACTCCTTGGACCCCACTGGTCCTTGACCTTGGCCTTGCTCGGACTCTACTGGTCCTCGGCCTCGCCACCCCTCGAACCCCACTGGTCCTCGGCCTCGACCCTCCTTGGACACCTCTGGCCCTTGGCCTCGACACTCCTCGGACCCCACTGGTCTTCGGCCTCAGCCCTCCTCGGACCCCACTGGCCCTTGGCCTCGACCCTCCTTGGTCTCAGCCGTCCTCAGCCACAACAGACTCTTTCATCTGCCAGCTCGTCCAGGAAGCGAAGCTACAAATTTGTCCTTAGCCCATTCTGAGCCTCAACATTATATATTTCTATAATATTTATAATATATTATATATCATTTATTATTTATAATATAATGTATTATATATATTTATTTATTTATAATATATGTTATAATTATAAAAAAATGGAAAACTGAAAAATCAAACTGGTTGAAAACCAAAAATGATCAACTGGTTAATTGGTAGTACCAGTTCAGTTTTGGTTCGGGGAAATGTAAAAACTGGTAGAACTAATTTGGTTTCAGAAAAATGCTAATGGTTTGGTTAACTGAACTATGAGCACCCCTAATTCCTTCTTATTTCAATAGCATGGGATTGTTTGAAGGTTGTTAACTCAAAGAAGGGCTAATTTGAATTTAAACCTAATAAGAAACTTTTGAAATTTGATCTTGTCTACATGTGTGCATAAAAAAGTGGGTCGAGCTCAATGAGCTTTCAACATAGTGACCCAGGGTCGAGTTCTTCTACCAAAGGCTTAGAGATGATTGAGAAATGCTTAGAAGAAGATATTCAAGTTGCAAAGGTTTTGGGCCTCACTTTTTAGGGAGGTGAGGAATTTGCTAGGGAAGCTTTTAGGAGTGAGATAGAAACTCAGGAGGTATAGATGCGAGCTACAAAAGACTTTTGACAAATGAGGACCAAGAGTACAATATGTCCCTGGATGAAGTCGATAAATATTTCAATCTTTGGGGTCTTCCTGGTAGTGGGAAGCTAAGGAATTTAGTTGATTTTTATGTAGACTGTGTGGTGAAGGCAAAGAAATGGAAGAGTAAAGCTACTAAAGGAAGAGGACATGATGGCAGAGACTAGAAGGAGCCTCTTCTAAAATTTTTTCTTTCACTGTTTTTTCGAAGAGTAAGATTAAAAAAGATTTATTAAAAAGAAAAAGGAGAAGTACATCACAGGACTAGCGACTTGAGATCAACTCAAAACACAGTAGTCATACTCAATCTCTAGAAAAACAAAAAGGCAGACGGGAAAGAGGTATTCCCACCAAAATTGTTAGTTTGTATTGATCAAGTTGTAAAACAAGCATAGTCCAATCCAATCACGTACCTAGAGTGTTATCCCTCTGTTATCAAATGCTATTTATTGTAACCTTATCCTTTGTACTCTATAAATAGTAACCCATCAATGCAATTGGAGACATCAAGAAATCCCATTTCACTCAATATCTTATCTTGGTATCAGAGCCACTAAAACGATGGCAACTTCTTCAACTCAATATCTCTCTCCTTTCGGAAAATTTTCCAACCTAGCTAATCACAATGAAGCTTGATAAGTACAATTTTCTTCTTTGGAGGGCTCAATATGAGCTGATGCTTGATGGACTTGGCCTTCTCGAATATCTTGTTGGGTCATTTAAATGCCCATTATAGCACATTACTACAGCTAAAGAAGATGGATCTCTCTCCAAGACTTTGAGTCTTGAATAAAACACTAGTTGGAATACACAGGATAGGATAAACTTCTTCTCAACTGGTTGCTAGCAACCCTCACAGAAGCTACTCTGGCACAGGTCGTTGGATGCAAGGCTTTCCATGAAGTATGGAGCACGTTGATTCATCCTTATGCCCCACCTTCCCATGCTCATATCATGCAATTGAAGCATGACTCGCATAATCTTCATAAAGGCTCTAATCCATGACTAAATACCTACAACATGTGAAGACTCTTACTGATGCATTGGCAGCAATTGGGCATGGCCTAACTATAGACGACATAGTTCTCTATATTGTTGCAGGGCTCAGTTCAAACTATGACCCTTTAGTCACTGCTGTTAAAACATGATTTGATCCCAGCTATCTCGTTAGAAGAGCTTCACAGTCTTCTCCTTCAACATGAACCTCTGCTTGATCGACAGCACAACACTCTTTCTGATTCTCAAATGCAGTGGTCCACCGCCCTGGCAACAAACCACTTCCTCTCTCAATTGGACAATCTCCTCATGGTCGTGGTGGCCAGTTGTCTCATGGTTGTGGTCATTCTTAATCCACGCATACCCTAATCAGCCCAAAGTTACCTACCAAGTATATGTGGTTGTGTTGGTCACAGTGCATTATCATTCGGGGGCTTGCTCTGCTCCTCTACAGTAGTTTATCTTGTCCATCTTGTTATCAAGGCAAACAAACCTCATAGGCTACCGTATCTCTGTTCTTTTGTTGCTTCTTCTCCTCTACAATTATTATAATCGGACCTTCGGGGGCTTGCTCCCATTGGTTCTACCAGTGGTTATCGTTTAGTAGCATTATCAAGCAAGGTTAAACTGCTTGGTTCAACACCCATCATTTCTTCATCATGTTTGTCGACTTCACCATTATTCCTTGTATGGTTTATGTTAGGATCCTTGTGCTTGGTTTCAATGACTATGTGACTCTCTCCTTGCTCGAGGCTTTATTGAATCTAAAGCTGATGCTTCTCTGTTTGTTCATCATACCACCACTGACACTACATTCTTGCTAGTTTACACTGATATCATCATTATTGGCTCTATTTCATCACTTGTTGAATCTATCATTCATTCTCTCTCTCTCTCTCTCTCTCTCTCTCTCTCTCTCTCTCTCTCTCGCTCTCGCTCTCTCTCTTTTCTGAATTTGCTTTGTGTGATCTTTGGGAGTTAAACTTTTTCCTTGGCATTGAGTCTAGAACGATACCTCATTTCATTTACTTGTCTCAAACATGGTATGCTCAAGATTTGCTTAGGCAGACCCACATGCTTGATGTGAAGCCATGCAATACACCTATGGCTTCATCCCTCGTGCTTCCTACTTCAAATTCTCAAATGTTTGATGATCCTACATTATACCTAAGTACTATCAGAGTGCTACCATACCTCACTGTTATGCCCCCTGATCTCTCCCCTTATGTGAATATGGTGGCTCAATATTTGTCCCAACCTTTAGTAGCTCATTGGTCAGATGTGAAGCACATATTGCACTATCTCATGTGCACCCTCACCATGGGCCTCAATATCTAACACTTTGATTTTACTCAGCTTCATGGATATAGTGATATTGATTGAGCTGACTGTATTGCTGATCGTCTGTCCCATGGTGGATATTGTGTGTTTTATGGTGATAACTTGGTCTCTTGATTCTCTAAGAAACAAATGATCATATATATCCTATTCAAGGACAGAAAGCAAAATACCTGCTCGCTATCCCATCTTGCTGCTGAATTGATTTGGTTACAGATGCTTCTCCATGAAATGGGTTTCTCTCCTTCCTCTCCTCCCATCTTGTGGTGTGAAAACATTGGGGCTATTTATTTAGACTTTAATCAAGTAGATCACACTTCGAATTGGACTTTCATTTTGTTCATGACAAAGTACAACATCATCTCCTTAATATTTGATTTCTCTCTACAGTGGATGAAACAACTGTTATTTTTACCAAAGCATTTCATGTCAAGCACTTCAGTTTGCTACCAAAGCATTTCATATTATAGAGTTTGTATTGATCATGTTGTAAAACAAGCATAGTCCAGCCCGGTCACGTACTTGGAGTGTTATCTCTCTATTATCAAATCTGTTATCAAATGCCATCTGTTGTAACCTTATCCTCTGTACTCTATAAATAGTAATCCATTAATGCAATTCGGGACATCAAGAAATCCCATTTTACTCAATATTTTATCTAAACCATCTAGAGTAGACAAAATAGCAGAGATAATAAACACCAGGCCACAACCAGATCTTCCATATCAACGCAAACCTTGCCCGAAGCTATAAAGTCCTGTGCATTTACACTACTAAGATGAAAGTCGAGCCCTGCCACCCCTACCTCTTCCTCTACTGGACTTTGCCCACCTCACATCCGCCTGAACTGAGACGTCAACATAGAAGTCTTAAGTTTTTTTCTTTCATTCCTTTGTATTGGTTGGTAGTGATCGATTTTGGGGTGCAGATGTGGGTTGTGGTCCATTGCTGGGTATTCCTTTGAAGCCTCTGGGCTAGCTTAGTGCTTTTTGGGGGCTGATTTAGTTAGCTTCTTGTTCTGAGGCGTCTTATTGTATATTCCTCTCCTTTTTCTTTTTCTTTTTCAATATTTATTTTTCTTTTTATCTTCAGAAAAAAATTTCCCAACAATGGATATTTTGTTTTTTTTTTCTTTTACTTTTCAGATAGTAATTTGATGATTACTATCATTTGAAATTGTCAAAATCCTCCAACTCTCGATTTATTGCTTCCGAGACCTTCAATATTGATACCATACAAAATATAATGTGATACATATCGATACTTTCAACTTAAATTGTTCTCTACTAATAAAGTTTCAATGTTTACAACTTTCAATAATAAGGTTATGATCTGATTTTTGAAAAATATGAATACAAATGCAACCCCAATGCTTGGAATTGAACCCTGCCATCTTCATCAACTGACAACTTACTAAAGAACTTTCCATTGCAAAAAAATGGGTAACATTTTCTTATAGAAAGACTTTGTTTTTTAGTAAATAAAACCTCTTTATGGAGAGAAGAAAAATGGAATACAAACAGCAAACAAATATGGAAGCAATATAATTGTGGATACGCACCCTGCTTCTGTGAAATATATTTGTCCAGTCATGTTCAAACTCTCTATTAGTGTAAAAATGATGAAATCAATATTATTACAGAGCCTTTGAAATTAAACTTTGGTAGAGATTAAGGGGGTGTTTGCCAATGTCAATGGTTTTGTTTTTTAAAATAAAATAACTGCCAAATCAGCAAAAATGTATTGTGTTTTGCAAACATGGCATTTCTTTTTGTTTTAGAAAACAAAACCATTGGCAAGCATCCCCCAAGTGCTAGAGAAAGTATTGATCCTCAAATTTATTTATGTTGTTTTGTTGTGGTTAATTACCACAAAAATTGGTTTTAGACATTAACGTTGTGTTTGGTTTGAAGAAAAAAGTAGGGAAAGGAAGGGAAAGATAATCCATACAAAGCTTTGTAAAGGTTTCTTTACCTTTCCCTTCCTTTCCCTACCTTTTCCTTCAAACCAAACATAGCCTAATATATAACGTTGCCATATGAAGACTGCCTCCAAAATCAAGATATTAATCCTCAAATCTTTAAATCACATGTCTGCGTAAGATTTCTTTTTCTTTCTTTTTCTACTGTATTAAAAGAATAATCAGGATTAATATCGAGGGCACACTACACGAATGGTGTAGTGAAACTAGGGGTGTCAATTGGACCGGATTTGGTTCAACTCGATCCAGTCCAATATGAGTCCATTACAAATGGGCCAGGTTCAATCCAATCCAATAAATAATTTGGACCATTTTGGACTGGTTCAATTCAATGTTCAAATCGTCCCATTTGTTCAAGTTCATTTTAATTTAGATTAATTTCAATCCAAACCGGGTCTCATTTTCCTCTACATTCATACATACATGTATATGAATGCACACGTGTATGTATTGTGATATGCGAGTATATATGCTTGCATATATACTTGCATATATATGCTTGCATATATATGTTTAGCTATATATGCTTGCATATATATGTTTCCATCAGACAAATCATATTTCAGTAGGGAAAAGCATGAGGCGAGTTATTTGGATCACCAGGCTCGGGACTCGGGAGGCATAAACCTTGGTAAATTAGGTTAAGTTTATAAGGTTACGTTTTGCTCATAGGAACATGAAGTGAAATGAAAAAGAAGTGTAGAGATATCGACTAAAAAGGTACTATATTTTATGCAGAAACTAAATTATTCGTTTTAACATCAGAAAAGAAAATAAAGTTGGGGAAAAGTTTGCTTCAACATTCTGTCTACTTAGAAGAATGGAGTTAATCGTTCAATTAATATGGAAATGTCGTAAACACCATAAACTTCTATCCCAATAAAGGATTGTGAAGAAAGTGTTTCAGTCTACTTAGGTTGTTGTTTCGGTTTTTGTTGCTAAGAGTTGTCAGGTTCTGTTTGGTGTGATTGTGAGGCTGGTGGTCTCTTCCGGTTTGGAGTTGTCTCGGTTTAGATGGGAGGTTGCATTCGAGGACAAGTGTTTCTATTGTTTGGAGGGTTTTTTTGGAAGCTTTTTGGTGTTCCGTTGAAGAGCCCTTTTGTGCCAGTTCTCTGGCTAGCTCATCTGTATATTCTTTTCTTTTTATTAAAATATTTTCCTTCTTATTCTTCAATATATATATATATATGTTAGACAGTTTTGTATGCCCTTAGCTTCAATCAGAATGATGTACTTTATGAGTTTATTGTAAATGATTAAAAGTGCATATTTGATTCATGCTCCCTTGGTATGTTTCTATGTAATACCCTTAAACTGGACACTTAATGAGACTCGTGTTAGTTTAGAATGTTCACAGCCAGTGGGTCGGTCTGGGGAGACCTATCCTGACAAGACTGACATTGTGGTGCCACCAAGTTGGTTGGGGTGGCCTGTCTCAGCTGCCAGGGTGAAACCCTAGGCACATACAGTGTAGGATTAATTGAATCTATGAACTGGACCAGATTTCCAGTATTGCCCTAGATCTTGGAGATTGATGGGCAAAACTGGAAAGTTACACCCGACCCTTAGACTCGATTATGATACAACACTAGGTGTTGGATTGGGTTGTTTTTGATGTACCAATCAGTGAGATCCTTAGCGGGGGTCAAAACCTGGGTATGTTGGGACAGTCTGAGAATTCATCTGAGTGGGTGATCATAGTGATAGGATCATCCCCTTTGTCGGACAAAGGTAATGATCAGGGATGCACTCTCACTGATGGAAACCAAGACTGCCGG
>NW_010729129.1:89251-101605 GCF_000365185.1 Nelumbo nucifera
GAACCCATGTGGCTGATGTGTAGATCAATGCTTGGGTCCCACGCCATACAAGGAAGCCCAACTGGGCAGCAGTTAGGAAGGTTAAGTGAGTACTTAAGCTTAATGGGCCTAATGCCCATTTCGAACTGGGCTATTTAATTAGTTAATTATGGGGCGAATTTTGAGATAGATTAGTAGACAGGAGACCCTATCCACTCAGAGAGTCTAGATCTGAATGTGATTCAGATCTATAAACCTCCTAATGAGATTAGGAGAAAGCTAATCTAATCTGCAGATAAGATAAAGGTTTATCCTTATCACCTGAAGAGAAGGTTGATCCAAATATGATTTGGATAAGCGGCTTCTAATTGGATTAGGAGCTGATTCTTTAGGTTAACAAAAGAAGGAGGGAGTGACAGCCTTTAGAAGAATGAGATATTCACATCCTCTTGAGTGTTGAAATCACAGAAGGAAGAATTAAGCATCCCTGTAGAATTCTTTATTGCCGCCTCCCTATTCTTGCCACCCCTGTTTGCCAGTTCGATCTCCAGTTGTGGGAGAAGTCAAGATTCGATCTTGACATCAGTTCTTTGAGAAAGAATTGATAGGAAGCTGTGCTCACGTGCCATCATGTTGATTCTTGCGAAGGACAAAGTTCTTGGAGAAGAACACTGCTGATTTTGCTCCATCCTACACTGCGCCATCTTCAGTGGGAGCAGTCTTTGGATCCTTCCTTGGGCGTGAACACCTTCGTTGGGGGATACTATTTCTCCATATCAGGTATAATCCTCTCCTACTCCTTTTGGTTCAAGATCTGGTTCAGTTTATGGTTCAAGAATAATCCTTCAAAATATGATTTTCTAAACAGGGAATGCGATTCCCAGTTGAAGGGAGAGAAAATTTTTTGAAATTCGCCCCTTATTCCACAATCTTTGGGCGTCCATACGATGAATCTCTCATAACCCTTCAATATATATATATATATATATATATATATATATATAGAAACTGTGAAAATGATTAAGGGGGCATTATACAACGTGAATTGTTTTTCTTATTGTTGGTTTCAAAAACAAATCAAAATTATTTGGTTTATTGATTGTTTTTCAAAACAAAAATACAAAAAAAAAATGTTCTTAGTTGTGTATGCATTTTATTTTTCAAAATGAAACAAAAAATATGCTCAGGAATTTTTGGTTTCAAAGCATGTTCTCATCTGACTGTTTATTATCTTGTTCGATAAATCATACAATTGTTTTAATTATGGTTCCATGTATTGTTTTTGAAACAAACCCAATTTGCTTTTTTCTTTGAAAGCAAAAACATAGTTCAAGAAAAGAACATTATTTGTTTTTTTACTGATGTGGTGATTCCAAAAACAAAAACAAAAAAAAAAAACAAAGCATTTCATGTTATATATGCCCTGGAAATTTATCAAGACAGAAAGGCTTACAATACAAGATGGCAATTTGTGGCTGCAATTTAAGGTGGGTAGAGTGTGGGTAGAGAGTAATGGGCAGGAAATCCGATTTGAACAGAAGTTACTATTCCTACAACCACAGTTTGACATTATATCTGTCTCAAAGAACCATTCATCCTAAAAGCTTAAGCTGTTAAGTGAGACCCTTGAATAGGTTTTATTCTCTAACATGCCCCCTCACACGAAAGCCCATTGGGCTTGAAGCGTGGACAGCACAAGCCCATCCATACCTTGTGCTGAAACTTAATTAATTATAATGGGGGTGACAAGAATAAAAAACTAGACCACTTGGTCAAGTGGCTCTGATACCATCTCAAAGAATCATTCAACGTGAACGCTTAAGATGTTGAGTGAGGTCCTTGAATAGATTTTATTCTTGGTTCCATGTTCTAGGCACTAAGCAATTGTAGATTCAAGCAAACGTTCCTGGGATGTCCACTATTCCAGTGCATGAGAAGATATATGGCAGAGAAAATTGTTGACAGTTCTTGAAGGAACTCCC
This sequence comes from Nelumbo nucifera, assembly GCF_000365185.1. The sequence goes on from NW_010729129.1 coordinate 91,213, forward strand.
ATGAGTACTCAATTTCTTTCCTTTAAGTCACAAACCTTTGTCCTTTTATGGTACTTTTGTTTCCCCCTACAAACTCCAATGACCACTTAGGGTTACTATTATACAAATGCATCTCTTGAAGTACCAAAAAAGTAACCAAACTCGCTTTATCTAGGCAGCTGCAAGCCAATTTGTACTGTCTTAGCATGTGTGTTCCATTGAAATATGCTCTTTTGGACAAATGCAATTACAATGTATTAAATACTAGTACACTTGTACTTCTTACTAAACATGTTGTGTACAGCACCAAACCAACTTCTATTGAGAATTTCATTTATTCCTCTTAATTAATAGGCATTTTTTTTGTTTAACTTTTCACTCCATACCCTAAAATGTGGTCGTTACAAAGAATGCTATCAAATCTCAAAAGTAAGAACAAGACCATTTTAGGGTTTATGAGATGATGAACTCTTTCATACTTTCTTGATTACCAACCTGCAATTTGATTCTATTTTAAATGATGCACCTATACACTTGCAAATTTCTATATGCATGGCTTCCAAACATATACCATAAACAATTGGGTTATCTTCTTAATTCTCTCAGGCCTCTCGATTGCTTCATCCAATTTAAAGTGTGATCTTCATCAGCTTATTCTTACAATGCATTGCACTGAGAGCAAAATTTTCACCTGATATACTTCAAATTTCTTTTGTTTTTTCACAAATGATCCAAAGAATCGACTCTCCATTTCCCCGTGTATCAACCTTATTTCCTATCTTGGGTTACTTGAATTTTGTCTTGGCATATTCAAGCATGTATTGACCTTACCGTCTAATAAAGAAAGAGACCCCAGTGTACCAATACATAAGAATGGTTCTTCCCTTGGTGAAGATTATCCAAATGATCATCTAGTAAAGAACACCAAAATGAGCTTAAATAGGATCCTTAACTCTAAATCTTACTTCAGGACCCTAATGTCCTTTTTTTTTTTTTTGACATCTCATCTGGAAGAATATGAGGTATGGAAACAACCAAATTTTAGTAACTTTTGGTTTTTGAAGCAAATAATAACAAAAACCAATTTTTGCAGTTGATGTTGATTTCCATTGTTGATCAGTTTTTGTTGGTTAATCTTCTATTTGCACAAAGTAGTCCATCTCCCGAAGATCAAGAAGTAGCCTCATTTGCTCTAAAATTAATATTGTGGTGTAATATAATATATGGATCTTTCCTTAGTCCTCTCCCCCCAATTTCTGTGATCTAATTGCATATAGGAAGGAAACCGCAAAGAGAAACGACATTGCTTTCAAAGTTCAAAATGGAAAAGAAAATATCATAAAATAAATGTAATTGAAGAAAAGAGATCGGACCAAGAAAATGAAACCTTTTACTCTTTAATTTGTTGGTACTGCACCTGTAAACTTCCAACCATTAGGATCACAGATTAGTAATGATTTAAAAAATGGTATCTTGTGTTTATGAGAAGAAGAAGAAGATGAAGAAGAAGATGAGGAGGAGGAGGAGGAGGAATTGACTACATACCTCCTAACTTGACGTTGTCGTCTTCTAATGATGATGTTACACCTGAAAACGGTAAGTTCTTCAGAGCCCACACAAATTATTAGGAATCAAAGAAAAGAAATTCTTGAGTTTCGTATGTGATTAAGACACCTCTAACCAGTAAGCTGCTCAAACCCCACACAAATTATAACTTATTAGGCATGAAATGGAAAGAAATTCTTGAATTTCGCTGAGGTTATGCGAATGAGAGAGAGAGATGGACGTCAATTGCCCTTCAAGCGGATCCATTACATGGTGTGATGGTAAAATAGAATTAACAATGCGTATTGCGTATGGTACATAAAATCTTATTCTTCAAAAGTTTTCATGTCATTAATTAACTCTTTTCTTGCTAGTACAGATATATAAGCGAGCCAGTACAGATTTAGCTGCTGAAGTACAAATCTTAGTTACGACCTCCACCTTTAAGGGCTGTTTGGTTGCAAGTCGCAAGTAATATGGCATAGATTTAGAACGTGGGCAACATGGAATATACAGGTCTGCTTTGTATGGGCCAATCAATTAAGATGTGGGTTAATTTTGGCTGTTGGGGCTCAATAGTATAGGCTGTTGAGACAGTTTCTAGGCTGGGCAGTTCACCTATTCACGCCCATGCTTTGGTTTTTAGTCAAAATAAATTAAGATGAAATTACTAATTTATCCATTCTCATGATAACATGTCATTTCTAAAAATTCTCTCAACAGCAGACTGTTGGCTCCCAACCGCTAAAGTTTTTCCCTAAGATGTTGGTCAAGGATACAACTTGAATGGGCAGATCTGGTACCATATAAATTCTCCAAATTGGGCATCTGACTTGTGCCCCTAATGTTGGAACTTATTCAGATTAATCTTTGAGGTTTCATTTGCTCCCTGAACATATGCCAAACTGATCCGGATGAGCTGCAAATAAAATTATGCACACCAGGCTGGGCTACTTATCACAAGTGGACATGTCAGTGCTCATTATAGGCCCCACATGTGCCCCATCTGTACTGAATACTGGTATGCTTCATCATGATAGGTAACACAGCCCAGTGTGCATGATTTCGTTTCCACCCAGCACCTGATAATTTAGTCCTTCCTATTTTACTCCTCTCAAACAAACATCCTTCCTCCTACATTTTTCTCTCACATAGGATGGGAACACAAAATGTTATAGTCACCCAATTTGCATTCCATACCTTGCACGGGTATACTTCACAACAAAAGAAGCCTAAATTTCCTTACCTCTTCTTTCAAACCAAACACAGATTAAGAAAAGAACAACAATTAGCTAAATACAATGGCTGTTCAACAGGCTGTAAAACCAATGATAATACTCTATGTGGAATCGCCAATAATAAAATACATAAGACGTGCACCTTTCACAGTAGGCCCATAAAATTATTATTGACATAATGTATTATCATTGGTTCTTTCTACAGCCAGCTGAACAGCCATAGCGTTCAGCAAATCTGAATTCCTAAATAAATTATGTTTCATAACCAAACACCTTAACAAGCTCAAGTAATCCACAGTTGCAAAAATTTATTGTCTTGCAATCACATGAAAATAATCATTTATTAGCCTTGGCCATCCTGTTTAATCCCCAAAAGGAGACCTTCTAATCCCATGACTTCCTGGGGATTTTTATGTAATTATCTAAAACAACTTGGAATCTTTGATTGTTAGGTTTGAATTCGGCAACAGGCAACTAATTATGTGGAACTGGACATAATAATAAACAAATAAATGACTGAAATCACTTTGGCTCGTTATAAAGAGAAAAGACTATTCTAATTTAATATCAAGTATTAATTATTTTATGATAAGACGATACAGTGAAATTGGATGTAATTAATTTAAAAATAATAATAATTAATAAGACAGTGAAAAAATATAATGTACATGGTAACATGGATCCAGATGTTAGGGTTCAAATTCAATGCACTCCTCCTAAGAATTCGGATAGTTGGGACCATCAATACATATATTATTATGTGGGCCCTTTTGGTCCTTATAATTTGGCATTTCTACATTTTCAGAAATCCAAAAGGACCCAAACCAGTACTATTGGATGGATTCCACAAGTAATGCCTAAATTAGATGATCAAGAATCACCTCCTGACCTTTTCTTTATATATGACCAATCTCTTATTTGGGAAATGTCTAATGAACTCTAGCGACTGCCCTTTTCAATAGGGTAGATTACATGTATTACCGCCTTGTATTTGGGAAGAGTGTCTCCAATCTTTCATTCCCAACAAATATCTACCTTCAACTGTCAGTTTCCAACACTTTGCCCTGCCATTAGCATTTCATCAGTGAAAGATCCTCATGTGACTGTCATCTGTATGTCTAAACATTTATGAATTCCCACACTGACCCTATGTTATTTTTATGGTAATAATTGTCTTTATATCATTTTATGAAATCATTTTGCAGAAAATTGTGAAATAAAAAAAAAATTGAAAAATAAAATAAAACGTAAGGGATGAAATTGCAGATGATATAAGAAATACAACAACAAATTAGGAAAATGTGACAAAATATAGAGAAACAGAAATTTGCTAAAAAAAAAAAGGAAAAATACAAAAAAAACATGAAAAATACATAATACACTAAAATTTGCAAATAAAACTAAAAATACTAGAGATATATACTGTGTACTTTAACAGTTTTACATGCCTATATCATCAAGTGGGTATTCCTGTAATTTTATCTTTACTGTCAAGCCTATTAAGAAGACAGGGAAAAAAATATTAGAATCTGAAAGTTCGGGGCTGCTCTTTCTTACATTCCGGGGGCTAACCCCAAAATACAGGGTGGCAGATTTTAAATATAAGCAATGATAATCTCTTTCTTGGATTCCACTTCCACCGAAAACCTTATGCAAAATCTAAGTACTGTAACGAGAAATTAATAAAAGCACATCTCTACAAAAGAGATGGGGACACACCATCCTTTATTAGGGGTGTGCGGTATCCCTCCACTATATAAAAAATGGGATGTGGTCTAATCACCACTCTGTACAAAAGAAAAAAAATATATATATATATATATATATTAATTAAAAGACCACACCTTCAATGTACTACAAACTGGTCCATCAACCCAAAAATCAAAATTAGTACAAACAGGAAAACAACGAGGACTATGTAGGTGACTCTTATTTCGTAGCATAGAGGGAGTAAGTGGGGACTGGGGAGTATATGCATTATGTTAGTGATATACAAATTTGTATTTAATTATATTTTCATTTATTTTAAATTTTATTTCTACAATACCAAATTAGCAATGGAATGTATAAATACAAATAGGAGCAAGAAAACCCCAAGACTTGACTTGCCCATAATATTTGCCAACCTATTGTATATATCATAATTTAAAAGAATATTTAAGAATTTTTTTAATTAAAATTAAATATATAGCATTATATTTTCCATTTTCTCCAAAACTTATTCTTATAACTAATATCAACACTCAAACTTGATTGGCTTTCTCCACATGGATATATGTATCATATACAATTGGTTACAAACAACATTTCTAGAAGTAGTACTAATGAGGTCGGGCTGACTCATGTCGAAATTAACCCATGCCATAGGAATATACTGTCACCAGAATCAATGTAGGTAAGGTTCTGTCCTAGTGGCACCGGATCTTCTGGCCTTTGACAAGTTGACCCAAACGCCGAATGATGTCAAATTGTGTTCTTGATCATTTCATAATGTCTAATATATATATATAGAGATAGAGAGACAAATATTAAAGTAACGAAATCATGCTAAGGTCTCTCCTAGTCACACATCTGGTTCTCTTTCATTCAGACATCGATCATTTTAAAGGTTTAAATAAAATGGACACATGTCAAATTCTGATTAATGGTAGTTCAAGAACAGAACCCACTAAATATGTATCAAAATATGATTAATGGTAGTTTAAGAAAAGAACCCACTAACATGCAGATTGGAGCACACCACCATGCAGAGTTGTGAAAAGTGGAAAACTCCCACTTTCAATCATTTCCTAAAAAAAACGAAACTGTACTATTAATTACTGTGAATCACTAAACTAATTAATTAATTTCAGCTATTGATTACTAATAATAATCTACTTCTAATTAATTAAGCACAACTATTAATTACAAATAATAATTATTGTTAATTACTAATTAATTACTGTTAATTATTTCTAATTAATCAATTCCAGTTATTAATTACTATTAATAATTACTCACTGATAATAATTAATTACTTAAAATAATTTCTTTTAATAATTACCGCTATTACTTAATTGCTGATAATAATAATAAATTCCAACATTTTTCAAAGTGCCTCTCTCTCCGCGTAGCAGTCCTCGTCACCTCTCTCTCCGCATAGCAGTCCTCTTCGCCCCCCCTTTTCTTTCTCTTTGTCAAGGGAGGCTCTCTCTCGAGATCTCTCAAGGTTCTTTCCCTTTCCGTTCTCCTTTTAGTTTCTCTCTGTTTAGTTTTTCTTTCAAATCTCTCGAGATATCTCTTTTTGGATTTAGCTTCTCTTTTTCAGATCTCTCTGTTCACTGTTCACTCTGTTAGTTTGTTCTCTTGAGGTTTGATCTGTTTGTTTGTTCTCTGTTCATTCTGTTCGTCTGTTCTCCATTTTCTTCTCCCTTGTTTCCTTCTATCCATCTGTTAGCTTTTGTTCTTTGTTTGTTTGTTATTTTTTCTGTTCGATCTTTTTGTGGGCATATTGATTGGGAGTTTATTCTCTAGATTCCTTTCTACGTTAACCATCGGTGGAAGTTGCCACTTGCATTTGCTATCTCCAGCATTTTTTGGAAGATAGTTACAGTTATCCAGCATTCGAGACGGTACAGTTCTCCGGCAATTCAGATGGCAGTTACAGTTTTTCGACGTTGTAGATGGACGTTTCAGTTCTCCGACGTCTTCTTGGATGGCAGGTCACAGTGGACAATTATCCAATGTGCTGGTTGGCAGTTACAGATCTTGCATCTTTTGTGGATTGGTTGAAGTGGGTGGAAGTTACAGATCATGGCTTTTGGCTTTAGAAACCTCCCTTGTCAGTTTTGCTCGCCAAGTGGTTTGGAGATGTACTTATCCACTTCAGTTGGTGATTTTAAGTCACCTTGTTTTGGTTGCAGAAGTTCTTTTGGTTCTCCTATATCCATCTCTTTATTTTGTTCTTCTTGAGATTTGTATTTGAACTTTAATTGGCCTTGTTGGCATCTCTTTGTATCAATCTCTTGAAAGAATGAAATGTTTTAAGCTTTCAAAAAAAATTGCTGATAATAATTAATTAGTGATAATATTGCCTATTATTAATTCAAAAAAATAATTTCCTATAATAATTATTGCTAATACTTAATTACTGATAATTTATTACTAACAATATTTCTCGTTATTAATTCAAAATGACAATTAATAAATATTATCATAATGGTAATTAATAAATCATAAATAATCATTTTATATAATTATATTATTATTATCAATAATTATAATAAATTATTACTAATAATAATGATTTTTGATAAAAATTAATTATTGATTATAATTATTACTAATAATTAATTCCTTAATTATAAAAATGATAATTATTACTTCAAAATGTTAATTAACTAAAGCTGATTAATAATTATTTTAATAATGTTTATTATTAATTGGGATCTACTCATTTTATATTTATATTAATTATTTTATAAAAATATAATTAGTGTAACTTATTTACATTATTATTATAAGTAATTATAACTAATACTATTATTATTCTCCAATAAATATTTCATTTAGTGGAAGTTAAACTATAAGCTTTCAATTATTCATTATTGTTAAACTAAAAGAATTATAAAAGCAATTATTATTTCAGGAATTAACTAAAGTCATAATTATAACAAATTAATTACTTCATAATAAAATACTAATACTAATAATAATAATAATAATTCTGATTTCAAAATCAATACACACATAATAAGAATATATTATTAGTAAATAATAGTAATAATAATATACATTATTATTACTGATTTCATAATTATTAATATATTGTTAATCTATATTACTCAATAAAGACATGGAAAAAAAATATTCAAATTACCACTAAATGAATGAACTAAAAATCTATGAGTATTCTAATTGACTTGAATTTGTCACATCAACATGCCCAAAAGGCTTTGTTGGCACCCAAGAAGTCCAACTAGTTAATGGAAATTTTCAATGGTGATCTAAGGTAGAGGGCATAAGCTAGTTAAACCTCCATAAAATCTTGTGTACCTTGTGTCAGTGTATTTATTTTCTTTAGGTTCAGTTTGGAAGGAGTACAAATGCAAATATGTACAGTGCAAATACATACAAAATAATACAAAATATAAGCTTTTGCACTCTACATATTTGCATTTGTACTCCTTCCAAACTGAGCCTTAAGTTTTGCAATTTATTTTGTTTACTAACTTTACTAACATTTACAATTAATTATAATAACTTGAATCTCTTGATATCCTGCAAACATTGCATGTATTTTTTTTTCTTTTGTTAGATTTGCAAGATACAAGATCATTTAGTGTAGTCACTGAGCTACTAAACCTACTAACATTATTAACTGCATTAAATCTCTTGTTCCGTGGTTTGAGCTCTATTGCTTACTAACTTCATCCAACTACTAACCATTTATTCTAACTACTTTGTATTTACATTTTGATTTACAGTTGTTTATATTCATTCTTCATTTATTATTCAATTGTATTTACTTTTAGTAGTTAGATATGTCCTTGAGATTCTAGTAGTAACTAACTTTGGAATATTCTGGAATTCTTTCCTTTATGCACCAATAATCCCTTCTCTACTTCTATAAATAGTAGCCCTCCTGATGGAGAAAGTGTTCATTCATCTTGTTATTCCCTTTGTCATTGGTTGTCATCCAAGCTAAAGTTTTTTCTCTAGTCAAACCCTAGTTCTTATTTCCTTCTCCTTCTCAAATTTAGAGACTAGACCATCATCACCACTACCTTACATTTAGAATCTTTGGTTTGAAACACAAGATGTAATCATCACACACAGATAGACTCCAATTAAAACAATAGAAACAAATTAAAAGCCAAATACATCTATCTATCCATCCTTATCTATTCCCCTATATATGATACTTTTCCCATTGTATCAACACATTCTACTAAAGAGACTTTCCAGTTTTTTTTTTTTTTTTGCAATTTTAGGAAGTTTTTCTCATCCTAACCACATGATATTAAAGGGTAGATGGAAGATTCAATCTAAGAGTAGAGAAATAAGGCATTTCTTTGGCAAACCTTAATAGGATGGAAAGCCTAACAGAATCTCACACCCTCTCGAGGATTTTGCTTATCTTATTGTAGGAAGCTCAAAGAGTGTAGTTTGATCAGCCCTCTTAAGTTAATTTGATATACACTATATGATGCCTAATAGATCCAAAATTGGGTAATAAAAGTCAATTCATTAAGGGGCATTTTGATTTTTGTTTGAGGAATGAATTTGACAATTTGGATCATCAACTTATATGTAGAGATGCAACTTGGGCCAAGTTAGCCTGAACCCAACCCCAACCCAACCTGATTGGGTTGAGCTGCATTGATGATCTAGTTATGGTTAGGGTTAAAGCGTATGAACCCAACTTAACTTCAAGATGGGTTAAGGTTTAACCACTAGGGCACCTCGAACCCAACTCTATTGTGTGCACATGTCACTATGGCTAATATATGATTTATAAAATATTTAAATTATTTGTTTGATCTTATTATTTGTCATTAGTGATTTTCTTTCCATAATTTTATATTTACTTTTTCTGATTTCAAGATTTCAAATTTTCAATAGAAGATTTATCATAAGTCATATCTCATAATAGAATTTAATCATTTGAAGCACTTATTTTTCTCACTTTAGTACTAAAAGAACTAATTAAAGCATCAAACAAACAAATACTAATAAAAAATAGGGTCAATATGTGTCATGAAAATTGAGTTGAGATCTGAACTTGAGTATTTTAGGTCGGGTTGGGCCCAAAACAAGCCCCGACTTTGAGTTGGATTAGGGGTAGGGTTGAAAGTCAGGTTGGGGGCTTACAGGTTGATCTGACCAGGGTTGGCCTCAACCCGACTTTCACCCCCACTTATATGAATGAAATAAAAAAAAAACATTAAAATAGTTATATGTACCATGGAGATTTTGGATTTATAGTGAATTCAATCACTTCTTTTGGTATATATGTTTTCACTTTCACTACCACCATTAGCGGAGTCAAGACCTTGAGAGGAGTGGATCTTCCAAAGAATAGATGAGTCTAGTGATCATGAAAGATGCATGACTCTGAAGGGATGAGAGATCCATCCCATGGATGCCCAAAGATTGCGGAATAAGGGGCGAATTTCAAAAATTTTTCTCTCCCTTCAACTGGGAATCACATTCCCTATTTAGAAAATCATATTTTCAATGATCATTCTTGAACCTTAAACTGAACCAAATCTGAACCAAAAGGAGTAGGAGAGAATTATACCTGATACGGAGAAGTAATATCTCCTAACAAAGGTGTTCACGCTCAAGGAATGATCCAAAGACTGCTCCCACTGAAGATGGCGCAATGCAGGATGGAGCAGAATCAGCAGTGTTCTTCCCCAAGAACTCTATCCTTCGCAAGAATCAGTAGAATGGTACGTGAGCACAGCTTCCTTTCAATCATTTCTCAAAGAACTGATGTCAAGATCCAAGCTTGACTTCTCCCACAACTGGAGATCGAACTAGCAAACCGGGCAGCAAGAACAGGGAGGCAGTAAGAGAGCATTCACAGGGTGCATAATTCTCTCTTCTTGATTTCAACACTAAAGAAAATCTGATGATGATCTCTA
>NW_010729129.1:107699-140583 GCF_000365185.1 Nelumbo nucifera
CGGGAATTAAAACCTTTTGCAAACATTTTGAAACCATAATATATATATACATATATATATATATATATATATATATATGTATATCTTTATATAAATATATTTTGCAAAAACAAATTTCAACGGTTGAAATCGACTGCCGGCAGTTTTGGTTTCCATTAGAGAGAGTGCATCCTCGATCATTCACTTTGTCCGACAAAGGGGCTGATCATGTCACTATGATCACCCACTCAGGTGAATTCTCGAACTGTCCCAACATACTTAGGTTTTGACCCCCTCTAAGGATCTCACTGATTAGCATATCAAAGGCAACCCAATCCAACACCTAGTGCAGTATCATAATCGAGTCTAGGGGTCAGGTGTAACATTCCAGTTTTGTCCATCTATTTCTAAGGTCCATGGCAATACTGGAATTCTGGTTCGGTTCAGGGTTTCAAGAAAACCCACACTGCATGTACCTCGGTTCTCACCCTAGCAGCTGAGACAAGCCACCCCAACCAACTTGGCGGCACATCAATGTCAACCTTGGCAGGATAAATCTCCCTAGATCTATCCAACAACTGTGAAGATTCTAAACTAACACAAGTCTCATATGTGTCCAGTTTAAGGGTATTACAAGAAACACACTATAATAACATGAGTCAAATATGTACTTTATTCATTTACATTAAATGTCATAATGTATATCATTCTGATTGGACCTAAGGGCATACACTATCTAACAACTCCCTCTTGCACTTAGGTCCAATCGGGTACAAGCCGGAGTCCCAGACTTTCCATGTGTTTCTCAAACACTTTTTGTGTCAGTGACTTAGTCAATGGGTCTGCCACATTCTCCGCTGATGTTATCTTTTAGCATCAATCTCCCATAGATCCAGTGTTGTCACACAACAGTGGAATGGGTGATGTGTTGAATTCCAAATTCCAAAGTGAACACCTTCATTCATTAGGCAGCCTTACGACAATGTATTCGGCTTGGGTTGTGGACTGTTATTCTTACTACTTAGGACCCCTGTTTGCTGCTCTTTCAGTTAACAGCACACGACCCCATCGTGTAGATATAACTAGATGTAGACTTTCTATCATCTGGATCTGACTGAAAATTAGCATCAGTATACCCCTGGATCTGTAATGAACTACCATCGAACACCATACAAAGCTCTTTTGTCCTTCGAAGGTATTTTAGTATGTTTTTCATAGTGGTCCAATGTTCCTGCCCTGTATTTGACTGGAATCTGCTTACCACACTCACTGCTTGAAAGATGTCAGGACGAATGCATAGCATGGTACACATGACACTCCCTACGGATGAGTTATAGGGAACGTCCTTCATGTCCTTAATCTCTTTGGGAGTCTTGGGAGACATACCCTTGTAGAGAGTGACTCCATGCCTAAAAGGAATATTTCCTTTCTTGGAGTTCTCCATGCTGTATCTCTTGACTATCTTGTCAATGCAAGCAGACTAGGATAATCATATTATCCTTTTCGATCTATCTCTATAGAGCCGAAGACCTAGTATGTAGGAGGCTTCTCCAAGATCTTTCATGGAGAATTGCTGTGAAAGCCATACTTTCACCGTAGTCAACATTCCTACATTATTCCCAATGAGTAATGTCATCTACATATAGAACCAGGAACGTAACCTTATCCCCACTGGATTTCTTGTAAACACAGGGTTCATCTAGATTTTGCTCAAAGTCAAACTGCTTGATGGTAGAGTCAAACCGGATTTTCCAACTCCTAGAAGCTTGCTTAAGTCCATTTATGGATCGGTTTAGGTTACATACCATGTGTTCCTGACCCGCAGCTATGAAACCTTGCAGTTGCTACATACAGATATCTTCACTAAGATCTCCATTCAGGAACACAGTTTTGACATCCATTTGCCAAATCTCGTAATCATGGTACACTGGTATAGCTAGTAGGATCCTAATGGATTTAAGCATGGCCACCGGCAAAAAGGTTTCCTTATAATCAATTCTTTCTTTCTGAGTATACCCTTTCGCCACAAGACGAGCCTTGTAGGTCTCAACCTTACCATCGGGGCCCTTCTTCCTCTTATAGATCCATTTGCAACCAATTTCTTTTACCCCAAGGGGCAAATCTACTAGAGTCCAGACCCCATTGGTCTCCATTGAGTCCATCTCAACTCTCATAGCATCTATCCACTTCAAGTAATCTATGTCCAACATAGCTTCTATATAAGTCATGGGATCCTCCTCACTAGTCGTGGTTTCCACCAAGAAACTTTCTTGGTCATAGCCGAAACGAACTGGAGGCCTAGAAACCTGGGTAGATCTTCTAGGTTGGTCATTAACTAGAGCTTGTGGGACATCTCCCACTACCCCTGAGCTCTCCTCATCAAGAACAACTTCTTGACGATGATTGTTCAGGATGTAAACATCTTCCAAGAAATGGGCATTTCGACTACAAAACACCTTCTGTTCTCCTGGGTCATAGAATAAGTAACCCACAGAGCCTTTGGGGTAGCCTATGAATAGGCAATGGCTGGTCTTGGATTCCAATTTGTCCACACTCTTTCTTTTAACATGTACTGGACAACCCTAAATCTTCAAGTGTCTCACACTTGGTTTCTTACCGATCCAAAGCTTATAGGGTCTTCAGAACTGATTTGGTTGGAACCCGGTTCAGCACGTATATTGCAGTCTCTAATGCGTAACCCCAAAAGGATGTGGGTAAATCTAAGTGTACGAGAAGTGATCGAACCATATCCAATAAAGTCTGGTTCCTCCTCTCTGATACACTGTTTAGTTGTGGTGTAACAGGAGGAGGTAGTTGTGATACTATCCCATTGTCCTTTAAGTAGTCCATAAATTCGTCAGAGAGATACTCGCCACTTCGATCCGATCGAACGTCTTAATTTCTCTCCCTAACTGCTTCTCGACCTCTTGTCTGAACTCTCTGAACTCTTCAAAGGATTCAGACTTGTGTCTCATTAGGTACACGTAACCATACCGTAAGTGATCAATGATAAATGTTATGAAATAAACGTACTGCTTACGTGTCCTAACACTCATGGGACCACATACATCAGTATGTATAAGGTCAAGCATGCCTATACATCTTTCAGTCATACCGTTAAAAGACTGTTTCGTCATCTTACCCTGAAAGCAAGGTTCACAGGTTGGAAGATCTTCTATAGTTAGAAAATCCAAAGGACCATCCTTTACCAACCTTGTGATATGATCTATGTTAATGTGGCCAAGTCGGTAATGCCACAGGCACGTGGGATTGACAGTATCACGGGTTCTTTTCTTGGGGATATCATCCGACGTAGTTTCGATTATATTTGTTTCTAGAGAAGGATGGAGAACATAGAGACCATTCTCAAGTTCTCCGTATGCGAGGAATTTGTTATTTCTTTTAATAGTAATCGTATTACTAAAGAGAACAGAATATCCATCCACACATAGTTTTGAAACAGAAATCAATTTTTTTCTCAAATTTGGTACATAAAGACAATCTTTTAATGTAATTAATCCTTCTCTGAAATACAATTCTACAGTCCCTATGGCTGTAGTTGCAACATTTCTAGAAGTCCCCAAGTAAAGAATCACCTCTCCGTCACTCAGTCTTCTACTTGTCCTGAACCCCTACAGTGAGTTACACGCATGAGTTGAAGCCCCAGAGTCAATACACCAAGAAACAGAAGTTACCAACAAATTGGTTTCTATGACAAAGGATTCGAAATTACCTTGTTTCTTGGACTCCAAGTACTGAGGACAGTTCCTCTTCCAGTGCCTGGCCTGCTTGCAGAAATGACAAGCATCTGATGCTTGTCCTTCCTCTACCTTTTGGACTTGGTAGCTTTCTTCTTAGGCTTTTTTTGCCTTCCTCTTCTTCTTGCCCGATTTGCTAGTTTCAACAAGCATGGCAATGGGCTCATCCTTCTTTATCAGTTCTTCGGTCCTCTGCAATATATTGTTGAGTTCCTGGATGCTAACATTTAGCTAATTCATGTTGTAGTTCATGATGAACTGATTGAACGAATAAGGCAAAGAGTTTAGGATGACATCAACCTTGGTGACATGATCAAGCCCGGATCCAAGAGCCTCAAGTTCATTGATGTATCCCATCATCTTAAGACAATGGTCATGAACTTGCTGGTTCTTGGACATCTGTGCGGTCATGAACTGTTTCAAGACCTTTTGACGAGTAGAACGATTCTACTCCTCATACATCGTCCTCAGACTGTTCAAGATATCCTTGGACAATTCGATCTGATCGAACTGTCATTGTATCGGATTGTCTAAGGATACTATGATGTAGCAGTGGGCAAGGGAATTTTTCTCTTCCCACTCTTGATAGTCCCTCATACGGGCCTCAGAAGCCCTATCACCCGGACGATCTGGAGTAGGGTTTTTAGTTACTTTGTCCAATTTTTCGGACGTCAGGACCAGCTTAAGGTTACGGTACTAGTCAGCGTAATTTGGGTCCTTAAGTTTGTTGTCGTCCAACAATTTAGCGAATTGTCCATTTTTCATTTTTGATAAAAAGCAAATATTAGTCCACAACCTTATTTGATTCATGTTATTTACATAAATATGGCTTTTAATCTATGTTCAATTTCCATTTATTCATCTCTAAGATTTTCCTCCTATCTCAATGACGGAGACTACGGATTATGTCTCTGGAAATGTGGAAAATCACATAGGGTGCATGGAGCCAACTTTTTCAGCTACATAACCCCACCACCTTTTTGTGAAGGATCATATCCACTCATCTTATTAGCTTTCCCTTTGGCATCTGCCAAACAATGTTCATTTCCATTTTAGGTTAAACCTTTCTGTCCAGTGAGTCCTCACCCATCATATTCGTGAACGCCAAGGTACCATGAGAGAGTCTTCCATTTTAGGATAGGCCCCTCCCACATCGGTCTATGACGCCCCTATCATCTTATGAAACAATCCAACAGATCCAACAGCAAATGGATAGCCCAATTTTATGGTGCGTTTCCTCATTACKRAAKGAHCCATCTTCATGCTAATGATGGAAGGCCTTTAGAGAGTTCATCATATGAATCTCCCTATCACATGCACTCATATTTCAGTGAGGGAACGAAAAATTACGCCCTAGTTTAATTTAGGTCAAACCAGAGTGGCTCCCATTGACTTTCATAAAGACAGATTTCGATGGGCCCTAAACGGCTAGGGCTCCGCACGGTTCCTCTTGGGGAGGAAGCTGGTGTGGGACCCACCACGAAGGGTGATCATCCATTGATCTTAAGGACACCATGGCAATGATGTGCATTCAGCCATGGTGTGCGCAAGATCCACTGTCGTTTCAGCATGGGCCAAGCACTTATGGCCCATGAACATTGCACATCACACATCCATACATCACATGCAGGAACATAATTGATCCAATCAATTAATAACTGTAAAACCCATAATTAAAGCCCATAATTATCCATAAAATTACTGATTAATATTATCTAGGTATATGGGCTGAATTGCAAAAAGCAGTTCGACCCATATAGCTTTTATGCTGAAATGGGCTAAAGCAGTTTTAACATGTTAAAACTTTGTTTTACAGGCGTGAGCTAAACTGCATCTTGCAATTAACCATCAACTCCCGGGCCCATTAGTGAAAAAATAGGGCTGACAACAGCCTCCATCAAACCATAGATTCGGTCCCACCAGTTTGGTCCAATCTGGTTCGAATGGGTCTAGGGTTTGATTTTTAATTTAAGATTTAATTCAAAAACATGATCTGAAATTAAATTACTGAAACAAGACATTCAAGAATCAGTAGGAGGGCTGTTCGTAGGACTACTACACTGCAAAACAAAAGTTAGATCGCAGCATGTAGTTTCCAAAACTACAAAATCGCATATGGCCGAACCCTAATCTGAGAAAAAATCCTCCTTGCATTTTCTGCTTCAATTTCGAATGAAATAAAATAGAAAACCTAAGTTCTATTAATACTACATTAAAATTGAATTCCTATACATTCTATCTAAAATAAAAAAAAATTATTTACAGACCAAGAATGTAAAAGAACAGCAAAAACACAGATTTCATGCGCCATTATAAGATTTCGATCTCCACTGTACGAACAGCCCAAAAATCAAGAAAAATATGCAGAACAATTTTAAATATAATTCAAATTTATAAATATTTAATTTTAGATCAATTGCCCAAAATCTGGGAATCGATTTCCCAGAAAAACGCTAATCTGCGCAAATCGAGTAGAACGCCTTCTGCCCATTTGCGCAGTTCCTGATCTGGTTAATTTTGGTTCAAGATTTGAACCTGGCTCTGATACCACTGAAGGGATAAGAGATCCATCATATGGATGGCCAAACTCTACAGGAAGGTTGGGCAAAATTTCAAAAATTTCTCTCTCTCCCATGTGGGAATCGCATTCCCTGTTTTAGGAAACTGCATTTTCAAGGATCAATCTTGAACCTAAACCAGACCAGATCTGAAACCAAAAGGGAGTGGAGGGTTATACCTGATACAAAGTAACAATAACCTCTAATGAAGGTGTTCACGCCCAAGGAAAGATCCAAAGACTGCTTCCACCGAAGATGACATGGTGCAGGATGAAGTAGAATCAGCAGGATGACTCTTCATCAAGAACCTAATTCTTCAACAACAATCTGATGGAGGGCCAGGGAACACAACTTCTGATTACCTTTTCTGCCAAAAGGTAATATCAAGAACACTTCTTGATCGCTCCCACAGGTGGAGATCGAACCGGTATGGCGGCAGGAGGAGGAAAGAGTAGAAGACAGGAGCAGTCGAACTGCAAGTTCTTCTCTCTCTTTAATCTCTGAACTGAGAATTGTGTATTTGGAGGTTCTCCCTGAACCTCTATTTATAGCCTTTAAAGAAAGCATCTCCTAATCCCATTAGGAGTTTCCTAATCCAAATCTTGTATTTGAATTTGGACTCTCTTTAAGAGATAAGGATAATCCCTTATCTTAACTGCAGATAAAGATCAACCCTCTTAATCTAATTAGGAGTTTCTTGATCCAAATCCTTATTTGGATCTGGACTCTCTGAGCAGATAGGGACAATCTCTTATCCTATTTGTTGATCTAAATCCTAGAACAGCCCCTTTTTAATTAATCTCATTAAGCCAGTTTGAATTGGGCTTTAGGCCCATTAAGTCTATCTGCTCACTTACCCTCCAAACTGCTGCCCAGTTGGATATCCTTGTATGGCATGGGACCCAAACATTGATCTACACATCAGCCACTTGGGTTCAGCCCAGCCTCTGTTACAAGGCCTGGCTGATTTCACTATAGGAGATAGTGAACCCCTGAGTTCATCACCATGATGTCTTAATGGGCCCAACATTTACACTAAACGGTCCTTGGGTCAAGCCACCTTATAAAAATCCAATGACTGTGGACAGATACAAGATTTGCCCATCAAGTATTACCCTCAATGGTCTTACACTTAACCTCTCAGCCCATAATGATCAAACACTGCCCGACAAGAGAGGACCTCTCCCTCAGCTGCAAGGTACAGTGCTGCACTCTCTACTCACATGGATCCCAGGAATTAAAACCTTTTGCAGACATTTTGAAACCATAATATATATATATATATATATGTATGTATGTATGTATGTATATCTCTATATAAATATATTTTGCAAAAACAAATTTCAACGGTTGAAATCGATTGCCGGCAGTTTTGGTTTCCATTAGAGAGACTGCATCCCCGATCATTCACTTTGTCCGACAAAGGGGCTGATCCTGTCACTATGATCACCCACTCAGATGAATTCTCGAACTGTCCCAACATACCCCAGTTTTGACCCCCTCTAAGGATCTCACTAATTGGCATATCAAAGATAGCCAAATCCGACACCTAGTGCAATATCATAATCGAGTCTAGGGGTCAGGTGTAAAATTCCTGTTTTACCCATCTATCTCCAAGGTCCAGGGCAATACTAGAATTCTGGTTTGATTAAGGGTTTCAAGAAAACCCACACTACATGTACCTCAGTTCTCACCCTAGCAGCTGAGACAAGCCACCCCAACCAACTTGGCGGCACATCAGTGTCAGCCTTGGCAGGATAAATCTCTCCAGATCTATCCAACGGCTATGAAGATTCTAAACTAACACGAGTCTCATATGTGTTCAGTTTAAGGATATTACACAGAAACACACCATAATAACTTGAATGGAATATGTACTTTATTTATTTACAGTAAATGTCATAATGTACACCATTGAAATTAAGGGCATACACTGTCTAAAATCCTTTTGTGCTTTATTGTATGCATTAGGGATGATCTACAATACATTGAAGGAATGAAGGAATTTATTGAGTTTACTTGTGCTCATGGATCTTACTTGGGTAGAATATATTGTCTATGCAGGAAATTTATTAATTGTAAAAAGTAGTGTAAAAAGGATGTCTTAGTGCATTTATTATTGAATGGGATGATACTGTGTTATACTAAATGGACTCATGTCGAGAGAAAGGAAATTTATATGGTCGTTGATGAAAATAGTGTGAAATGATGGGCCGAGTGTTAATATGCATGGAATGTTGTGAGTTGCATTTGAAATTCTAGACCAAGATGGTGAAAATAATTAGGGACAAGATGCTTTTGTTGATGTTGGTTTTGGCACAATAGCTTATGAATATTACAACTTGTTACGAGATGTCGAACAAGACTTTTATCCCGGTTGTAAAAAGTTTACAAAACTTTCATTTCTGATTAGACTATTCCAAATAAAGTGCCTTTGCAGGTGGTCTAACAAATCATTACAATGCTATTTGACTTGTTGAAAGAGGTATTGCCAGAAGGTGAAGTGTTACCCAATTCATACTATGAAATAAGAAAGATTATTAGAGTGAGGTTTGATTATAAGAAGATTCATGCATGCCCTAATGTTGCATGTTATATTGGAAGGAAGATGAAGCTAGGGACACTTATAAACTTTGTGGTGAATCTCAGTAGGAACCCACTTCCACATTGAAAGATAAAAGGAAAGAATCTTCATCCAAACGTAAGAGCAAGATTCCATGTAAGGTTTTGTATTACTTCCCTTTAAAACCAAGGCTGTAGAGGTTATTCATGTCATCAAAAACTTCTTTGTCAATGAGATCACATGAAGAGAGACATAAGAAAGATGGAATATTAAGGCATCCTACTAATTTCCTGACTTGGAAAACTTTTCATTTGCATTAAAACTACATAATGTCAGGCTAGGATTAGCAACTGATGGTTTTGTCCATTTGGGATATTATTGAATACTCATAGTACATGGCATGTTATTGTTTTCTCGTATAATCTAGATCCTTAGATGTGTATAGAAGATTTAATTGACTTATGGGAAAATGGTATATTAACATATGATGCATCAAGGAAAGAAAGGTTCTTACTTTATGTTGTTGTCCCTAATTATGCCAATTTGTTAGGATAGAATACTAAAGGTGCCTTGGCATGTCCCTTGTGTAATGACAATACATGTTCGTTGTGGTTCACCGAGAATAACCTGGAGCATGACCACATGTCTTGCAAAGGATTCATAAAAAGGAGTTTTTCGAATGGTTTAGGCACCACGTTATTAGTAATGCACATTTAAGTTTCCATTGTATAATTATTGAGTGATACTCTTTGAACTCCTTATGGTAGTGTCCTTTACATGTTTAGATAATGACACTACACGTTGATGGGATTGAACATGTTCCAAATAGTTTAGTACATTTGGCTAGTGGCCCTTGTGCAATATCAAAGCGATACAATGGGGTTAACATAAATAGTTACAGGTTTCATACCAAGGAGCACGATGAAAACAAAAAGACTCAAAATAGTGGCATTATTATGATTGTGAAGACACAAAGTTTTTTTGTGTGTACATGAGCCAGTGTTGKTTGATATTGAATATTATGGCATGATCATTGATATAATTGAATTAAATTATTTTGAACACTTCAAGATATTTTTATTCAAGTGTGAGTAGTTTGATGTTACTCAAGGTAGAAGAATGAGAGTCGATGAACTTGGATTCACATTGGTAAATTTCAAAGACCGCTTACATACAAATAATCCATGTGTTAGCATCTCAAATAGAACAAGTATTTTATGTTCAATATCCCATTGATACAGAATGGCATGTTGTTTCCAAGAACCTAGAGATCCATATGACATGCATGGAGTTATTGGTGCGAACAATGTTGAGATGGATATACCAGATGTGTTGTACAATAATAACAACTTGATAGATAATGTATTGTTGGGTGGTGATGACTTTAGTCGGAATAGATCAAATAAACTTGGTATAGAGATTGATGAGATAGTAGTCCCTATACAAATAAGTGGTGTGTGTAGAGGAGCTGGTATAAACTCTAAACATACTAACATGGATAATGTTGACTAAGGTCTTCCACCACAAGTATTCATACCACTTTGGTAGATGCTAGTTTCTTGTTTTGGCCATTATTTTTTTTTTATTTCATTGAGTTTGTAATACAACTAGCTTTTGTAAGGTTTGGTGTACAAAGAATATTTCAAGGTGCCCAACTTTTTTTTCTTTTTTGGAAAGCTGGACCTATTATTTAGAGGATCTTCTTTTTTGTATATAGGCCAATGTACATGTCATCATTGTATAGTGGTTGATGTACAATTTTTTTTTGAATAGCTTTAGCAATATCATACAATACTTCACACATGCTTATACTTGGATCTCCTATGCCCCCTATGCAATGGAACCCCTAAATCCTCCAATCGTCTTTTCTTCCATTGCATTTTTCTCCCCAGCTATGGGAAATGACTTTCTCCTGCTTTGGAGTTTAGTGTTGTTTACTTGAATAAGCTATTCAACTTGTACAAGGGTGGTCCCTTAAGGGTGTGAGCATTAAGGGCAAACTACTTTGAAGGATATTTCCACTTTCCATCCTATGGGCCATCTATAAAGAAAGGAATAACCAAATCTTTGACAAAAAATTTTCAAATGTGGTTTTAGTAAAAAACAAGGTTGTAGGCTTCTTGATTAAGTGTACAAAGGGAATTCAAGGTGTCCTGTTTTTCTCTTTTTTTGCAAGCTGGACCTTTCTTTCTTTAGTTGACACTTTTTGTATATTCCCATTGTACTGGCTCTCATTGTACATGGGATGATGTTTATGTTTTTAATGCAATTTAATACCTTACATGTTTCAAAAAAATGTAAGGAATATGGAACTAAACATAATGGAATGGCATGGTTCTACTATGAAAGCCACATATTGAGGGTTCATTGGGGACTTATTTCAACTTATGCTCTTGAGACCCTAGTTCTATACATATTTCACATCTTCAATAATAAATTTTTTGGGCCACTTGAGGTAATTGTATTTCCAACACATACACACATTGTAGACTTATACATACATATATAACTTTTTTCCTAAAGGTTCTTGGCATCTGTAGGTTTTCTATCACTTTCTAGAGTTTTTTAGTAATTTTGACTAGGACAACTTCTATGTTAGCCTCTGGGGTCCTGTCCCAATTGGTTCACTTCAGGTATGACAGGTTTAAATGGAGTGCTACAAGTACAATATTAACTTATGTTGCATTTTTTGACTAAATTTATCAACCATTTAACTAGTGTTTTGTTTGTTTTTTGGGTAAATCTCTTAAACTACCCCTACTATTTAGCGTAGTGACACACGGTACCCTTATGTTTAGCTATAGTCTTGTGGTACCCTTAAGTTTTCTGACAATTGACTAGCTCTACCCCTGCCGTTAATATCCGTTAATGTTCCGTCGAAATTCATACACACGTAACACCATGTGATGTATAATTTTTTTTCAAAACCCAATTTTGCCCTTCATCCCTCTCCCTTCTTCTTCACCATCCCTCTCCCCGGCGGCAGCTACCACTCTGCAATCATTCCACTCTCTGTTTCTTCGCCGCCATTACCACCACTATTGTCACCTATATCTGACCACTTTCGCCGGTGACTTTTTCTTCAAATAGAAGCTCATCTGAGTTGAACTTCCCTCGAGTCCAAAAGGGTCTAAACTCCACTAAATTCAATGGTTTTGAGTGACCGCCAGCACCTGCCATAGAGATCTTTTGGATTTTCCAATGACAAAAAAAAAACTATAAAAATATCAAATCGAAGCTAGTGGACGATGGAATCCAAAAGGGAATATTGATACATATATATATTTGCAACAATTAATAGAAGATTTAATTGACTTATGGGAAAATGGTATGTTAACATATGATGCATCAAGGAAAGAAAGGTTCTTACTTTATGTTGTTGTCCCTAGTTATGCCAATTTGTCAGGACAGAATACTAAAGGTGCCTTGGCATGTCCCTTGTGTAATGACAATACATGTTCGTTGTGGTTCACTGAGAATAACTTGGAGCATGACCACATGTCTTGTAAAGGATTCATAAAAAGGAGTTTTTTGAATGGTTTAGGTACCACATTATTAGTAATGCACATTTAAGTTTCCTTTGTATAATTATTGAGTGATACTCTTTGAACTCCTTCTGGTAGTGTCCTTTACATGTTGTTTAGATAATGACACTACACGTCGATGGGATTGAACATGTTTGAAATAGTTTATCAACCATTTAACTAGTGTTTTGTTTGTTTTTTCGGTAAATCTCTTAAACTACCCCTACTATTTAGTGTAGTGACACACGGTACCCTTATGTTTAGCTATAGTCTTGTGGTACCCTTAAGTTTTCTGACAATTGACTAGCTCTACCCCTGCTGTTAATATCCGTTTATGTTCCATCGAAATTCATACACATGTAACACCATGTGATGTATATTTTTTTTCAAAACCCAATTTTGCCCTTCATCCCTCTCCCTTCTTCTTCACCATCCCTCTCTCCGGCGGCAGCTACCACTCTGCAATCATTCCACTCTCTATTTCTTCACTGTCATTACCACCACTATTGTCGTCTATATTCGACAACTTTCGCCGGGGACTTCTTCTTCAAATAGAAGCTCATCTGAGCTGAACTTCCCTTGAGTCCAAAAGGGTCTAAACTCCACTAAATTCAATGGTTTTGAGCAACCGCTAGCAGCACCGCCAGCACCTGCCGTAGAGATCTTTTGGATTTTCCAATGACAAAAAAAAATTATAAAAATATCAAATCGAAGCTAGTGGACGGTGGAGTTGCAGTAAGAACCCTATCTTCCATGACAGGATTGTTGTTGTTGGTTTCCATCGATCTCTTCGATGCCTAATCCAGCGCAGACTTGCAGAGAGCAAAGCAGAAGCCCCTTGGCCACATCCAAGATTATGCTCTTTCTCTAAGGCCAACTAAGAGATTGTTAGCTACTATTGCTATGATCATTGAATGGGTAGAAGAGATGATCATCAAGGTTCCCATTGGGCATGAATTCATACACAAGATACCTCTATTTTCCTCTCTCTTCATCAGTCTCATCAGCCACACAACAACCTCTAAGGGGGACCAGATTCTGGTGCTACAAATTGCTAATGATCTCAACTTCATTGCAGAACTTTGCATCCCCTTGAAAATCTGATTCTATGATCTTCTTCACAGCAACAGGAGTTCCATCTGATAAGGTCCCCTTGTAAACAACACTGAACCCACCACATCCAATCAAATTCTTCTATGAGAAATTATATATAACCTTCTCAAGCTCCCCGATCTTGAACCAGATTGACACAGTGTTGGGTTGCAGCCGGCGCTTGGAGCTGGTCTCCTCCAAATTAGCTGCGTTCCTCCTCCACCGCTTGAACCAGAGATATAAACCCAGAAAGCAAGACATAAGGAAAGTAGCAGTTCCAGCACCAGTCAAGGCGAAAACAAGAGCCAAGTGCTTCTTGTTATCTATAGATATGGCCAGTGGCAGCCCAAATATACAAGCAGCTCGCGTGCTCTCGGGTCCAACATAGAGAACAGTGAAATAGAAGAAATCAATGGAATTGGTTTTATTGCCATTGGTGGAAACTAATCTGGCCTGAACCTTGAACCCAGCAGCGACGCAGGCGGTGCCGATGCTGAGATCGAATTGGCACGCCGTGTCGAGTACAGTGGAGGGCCCAAGCTTGTCGAGCCAGTCTTGTTTAGTATTAATACCGGCACAAAGTTGGTGGCTTGCAACGAACTGGCTCGGGCTGAAGCAGACTGAGGCGAGATCAGAAGGAAGAGACAAAGAATCCAGCTTGGACTGGAAGTCAGATATGTAGGCAAAGGAAGTGGGGAAGTTGGGGAGCAGGAAGAGGGAAGGTCTCCTTGGGGCGTACAGCCAGAGCGATGCCGAATAGGCTGAGCAGAGTCTGGCAGCAATTGGTGTTGTTCCGTGGGAAGCTCGAGCACGATGAGGAGTCCCATGGGACTCTTTCCACATAGCCCATGTCCATGGGGCATGTAGAGGTGTTGCTGGCGGCTGAGACTGTACTGTAATTAGCTGCAGAGCACAGAAGCATCATTGTTAGAAGCAACAGTTCAAACCCCATCTCTCTCTCTCTGTAATTTCTGTGAACACCGTTGCCACTGCTGCTGCCGAGACCGGCACCAGTCTCGGTGAAAATGAAACAGACCTGCTCCGTGGAAGAGGAAGAAGAGGGCAAATTTGACATTTCGTTTCCTTTCATTAGCATTTAAGGACAATGACAATTGTCAGAAAACTTAAGACAATAGCTAAACTTAAGACACTAGGAAGAAGAGGGCAAGTTTAAGAGATTTACCCTTGCTTCTTTTTTGAAATTTACAACAGAGGCTCCTAGAAAAGGTGGTGGTAAGCTATTACTGAAACTATTTCTTAATGTTTTTTTTTATGCTTGTAGCATAGTATATGTTGTTTTCCCTGGTGGCCAAGAAAGTCAAGGCCAACCCTTTGTTTCCAAGTATTTTAATGTCATTTATCCTTTGCGTGTGAATAATAACCTCAGTCGAAGTGTTAGTAAATCTTCCAATTAAAGTGCATACAATTTAGAAATCTTCTACATTACAAGATAATTGGGGACCCAAAAGAGCCCATTGTTCTCTTCTCTCCAACCTTTGTTATGGACAGAATCAACAAAATGGTTCCATATATTTTCTAAAAGGGGGCAAAAAATAAGTAGACAGGGAACTTATTTTGGTTAGGCTTCATAGAATATGATGAATACATTTTCTAAGGCCCTGCTTCTTTTTCATATATGCTGTTTAAATGAAAAAGCAAATTAACTTTAACTGGAACATGTGGTCCAAATCCATCTCTATGACAATGCCTCTCTTGCACTCATGGGAGAATTTTGCAATAAGATTTCATTAAGAATATGCATTATTAATTTTTTATTTAAAATACTTGAAGTATAGAATTAGCATCCTTTCTAGCATTACCCAAGTTTGTTACTTTAGTTGTGCTATGTAATAGAGAATAAGGTAACTTTTTAACTTTGTGGTTTTGAAAATGATCTAGTTCTCAAAGTGTATTTTGTAATTTCAGAGTGGCATGTCTAATGAACTTTACAACTCAATTGCACGTATAACTGATGGAATATGTGAAGGTATCATATGGCTATTCTTGTTTTTAACTTTTTTATTAATTTTAATGGTTTCAATTTCTTTTATTTGATTATGATTTTTATTAAATTTGAAACTTTTTCAGGCATTGCAATTCGCGGTGATGTCTTCCCAGGCTCAACTCTTTTTGAGCATGTCCTGCGATTTAACAACACCCCACAGGTAATACATTGTTCACAAAATTAATCATGAAATTGTTATCAAAAAGTTGCATGGCATGCATCTTGTTTTAATTATTGTAGGTCATATGCATGGACACCCCTTAATTATAGGTATTTGCATAATCATCAAAGTCCAAATCTTTCCCAAGTTGCTAGCGTTTACCCTCAGCAATCCTTGGGCTGTATTTGGATCGGGTGTAAATCAATCGGTTAATTTTTGTACGTGTTTGGTAAAGGAGTATAATTATTATCGATGTAAAACTATATTCTGGTTCAGTTTTGTTTGTGCTTGGATGGAGTGTAGTTTTACGTTGAGGATAGATGTAAAACCTCATCACCTTTAAAGTTTTACTTCAATAATCGATATAAAAACTACATCGATTTTATCGATGTAAAACTTAAAACATCTTTTTACATCGATTTCAAAATACAACGGTCATATATACTTACGGTTTAGTGTAAAACGTCATCAGTATATTTTTACACATGACATTTTATGCCTCTTCCAAATGCAGCCTTTATGAGCAAAATAAGATACTTCCATATTTATGTCTAAACATTTGCCATGGCTTGAAAATCCCAACTTTGACTAATTTTGTAGGAAAAACTTAGGCATTTACTACTCAAGGTTCCTAACCTTTGGCTTTTTTTTTTTTGCACTAAGACCCCGTTTGCTTTTCGGTAAGTTAGTTACCCGAGTAAATGCAGTTACCTGGGTAAGTTTTTCCTGGGAAACACTTATCTGAGTAAGTACATTTACCCATGTTCTTTTATTTCTCATGTAAATAAGGTAATGACCATTTTAGCCATAAAAATCCATTATGAAAAATGGCATTTTTGTCCCATTCAAGTGTTGACAACTTCCCCCCTAGGTGGGAAAGTTATTTACCCACCTAGGAGATGGGTATCACTTACTCGGGTAAGTGATACCCAGGAAAATAAACTTTTACTGGTCCCCACATAAATCTGAAAAAAGAACATAGGGTTCTTGGTCAATGGGAACCAAAATCCTATTAACCAACTTCGCCCCCTCTCAAAATCCGAAAAAAGAACACCTCCTAAGTGGCAACTCTCAAACTTGAACCTATGTTCTCACTCTTCTCAGCCCCTACAAAAGCTAAGAGTTTATACATTTCTTAAAATGCAAAAAATCCTAGAAAATTTTTAAAATTCCAATCTAAAGAATTTCTGCATTTGAAGATGCACTGAAAAGCCAAGAATTAACAATCTAACGTTAACATTATACTCCTTGTCAAATTAGAATAAATTAGAAACTCAAATCACAAATTAAACTTGTAAAAAAGGGACTACAAATGCAAGTGAATAATGAAATTTTAATTTCTTCTTGCATGAGGGATTTTCCATGCTAATAGTTTTATCTTTGTTTAACCTAATCATCTAATCTAACTTAGGTCAAAATGATGGTTGTGCTTGGAGAACATCGTGGGCGAGATGAGTACTCCTTAGTTGAAGCCTTAAAGTAAGGGAAGGTTAATAAAACAGTGGTGGCATGGGTTAGCGGAACTTCTGCACGACTTTTCAAGTCAGAAGTTCAATTTGGTTACGCCGTGAGTTACCATCTGAATGTCTTAGCCCCTCCTAAGCTATTCTATATGAAATCATCACCTCTCTAATTATTACCATCTTGCTGAATTAGGGTGTTAAAAGTGGTGGTGAGATGGAGTCAGCATTATATGTCAGTTGGATATTCAATAATTTGTTTTGGATATTATAATAATTAATAATTAAGTTAATAGATATTTTTTAAATTGCATTTTTATTTAAATTGTTTTTTATGTATATATGTTGTCATGAGGTTTGTATTAAAGAGATATTAAAGTGATGAATTGTTGGAACTAAAGTGTAAGTGCAAAAAAGAATGTTGTAACTAACCTGGTATAAAAAAAATAAATAAATAAAAAAATCAAAGTCAGCAGTCAGATAACCGTTGGTTTAGCCATAAACAATATTTAAGGCGGCGGTCATATAAGATCTAAGCTGGCGATTTAAATGGCCACCAAAAATGGAAGTGACATTTTAACAAACCTAAGGCAGCAGTCATATAAGATCTAAGACAGCATTTCAAACTGCCACAAAAAATAGAAGTATCATTTTGATAAACCTAAGGCAGCGATGAAATAATATCTAAGCTGGCGGTTTATACCACTGCCTTAAAACCTAGATAAGTTTTGGCAGACCAAAGATGGCGGTCATATAGGATCTAAGCCGGTGGTTCGGACCACCACTTAAAAACACAAATAACATTTTTGATTGGCCTCAGGCAGTGATCTAAACTACTACCTTTATTAATGCTAAGCTAGCAATTCTGACATACTGCTGCTTTAGAGATGATTGAACTGTCTCGGACCAATCATCAAGGGTGGCTTAGGGGGCAGATTAATGACTGTCGCCTTAGATCTAACACAACGGTCTAAATGCCTAAGAGCCTTAGATCATTTTTCTTGTAGTGTTGGACAATTGGACTGAAGTTTGGATTAAACTTTGGATTAAAGCCGTCGTTGCCTCTCTCTTATGTTATGTTTGATTTGAAGGAAAAAGTAAGAAAAGGAAAGAAAAAGTAGGAAAATCTTTACAAACCTTGTATAGATTTTCTCATCTTTTCCTTCAAACCAAACATGACCTTAATCTCTCTGGACTCAAAGCCTTGACTCTTGACTCTTGAGCAGTTGAGTTTTGAAAATCCTAAATCTCAATTCTTAGAGGCCAAAATGTAAACTCAAAAAGAAGAAAGAAGTGAAGAAGAAGAAGAAGTGAAGAAGAAGAACAGTACTACTGTTTGAGTTTATTGATTTTTATGAAAAGGAAGGGAGGGCTGCCTTTTCGTATTCCCTTTATAAATGGATTTTGATATTATTGGGGTTTTTAATTGTTTAATAGATTTGTGCTTTTGGAAAACATTACATGCAACAGGTCCCATCAAATGATCCAATGCTATACATGCAGCCATAAATAAATCATTAATATAAAATTATAAATATTATATATATATATATATAATATTAAAAATACACAATTTCAAAACTAAATTGGTTTTTTGGTTAATCGATTTGTCAACCATGACAATTGAAACCGACCAAAAAACTGATTAAACCGAAACTAAAATTTTTGTTCAATTTTTTTTATGTTAACCGAATTATGCTCACCCCTATTTAGTAACTTTCTTTTCAACTTTTATATACATACGGCACCACCATAATGGCTAGAATTAAAATATACACATTAAGACTCTTTTATCTTTGTTCTCTATATATTTCTTTTTATTTTGTTAATAGGACTATGAATAGTATAGTCCATGATATTGATGCTAGGTCAAAACATTTTAACGAGGATAGAGTATGGTATTCTCCTCCACCTTTCTTGTTTTTCTATTGATAAGTAAGGTTTAATTCAAATAAAAAAGTAAAGAACACAATTTTCTTTGCCTCCGAAAGTCAGAAAGCAAAAGCTTACCCAAACACCGCCTAAGAGTATGGTTATTATCAAAATGAAATCGGATTTATTATGGATCGAATAGGGTGCGCACCATTCAGGCAGCATGAGGACACGCATGCGTTCTGAAAACGTGTGCACAGTTGAAACATGTGCAAAGTGAGAACCCAAACAACTTGAGAGATGTATGGCTCTGTTGCTTCTTGGAATGGTTGAAGACAACAAGGTAATTTTGTTCCTGAGTTCTGGAGGTAGGTCAAAGGCTTTAAGGGCTCGGAGGGGATGTTGTCGAGGCCGAGGTGTGTAAGCCGAGGCGGAGTGGTCTCAGAGTATTGTAGAAGTCGGAGGTAGATATCCGATCTCTCCTGGAAGACAAGAGCTCGTCAGAGGACCCCGGGTGAGAACCCAAGGTGGAGCCTCTGACAATCAAGTTAGTATAGGGTACGAGAAGAGAGAGAGAGAGAATCCTAGAGGCTAGCTCTAGGATAGAGCGAGCAATCAAGGCAATAGTTATATGATTCCGATTGTCCAAAAAACCTCCCCCTTACCTGGAAGGAGGCACCCCTATTTATACTTGACCTGCCTGGAGGTAAGTGGAGATGAACGCATGAGATGGGAGTCGTACGAGGGCTGCCAACGGTTCTGGTAGGACCATGTGATAGCGTTGTGGTTGGTTCCGTACGAAGGGAGCAAGGTAACCCTAGTTGTAGCGTATCTCGTTCCCAACTCTGGCGCTCGTGGGTTGGGCCTCCCAGCCTCGAATGGGTTGGATTGGGTCACCCCACATCACTTGCCCCACACTCCCGAGGCCGAGGAGAACAATTCGGCTTCAATCGAAGGGAGTAGTAATGGTGAGTGCCAGTGGGCCTGGCAGCCGAGGTGTTCCCTGTAGTGGCATCCTTTCCTTCATCTCTGCCTGGTTCATCTTCACGAGTCGGGTTGAGGACCAGAGGGAGCCGGAGGCTGTTTAGGCCAAGGACATGTGAAGTTAGGGGGGCCCAAAGGGGCCCCAGGATCCGTGCGCGAGACGACTCTATGGTTGAACCGATAAGCTCATCCGCGAGAGCGGGTGGCTCAGACCAGCGGATTACTTTGGGTGGACTTCGCCGGTCCGTCTTGAGCGTCGTTTCGTCTTCCAAGGGTGCAGCGCGGCTGGATCGCAGGTGTGGAGGTGCTCCCTATCCATTGGATCTGCGATAATTCGAGTCGTTCCTAGTGCATCGTTTCGTCTTCCGAGGGGAACCGTCACGCGGTGCGCTGTGATTGGAGCGTGGAGGCAGTGACTTATCAACCGTTGGATCTTAAGATATTTGGGTCGTTCACTCTTCTTTAAATAGTGGCTTCGATGGCGGAATTCTTGTCATTTTACCTCCAAGCGTCTTCGTTCTTCGAGTGAACTCAACTCCCAGATCTTCCAATTTTTGACACTCCGTCTTTGTTCCTTTTTCCTTCCACCTCCTTTCTAGGTAATCAATAATGTCTTTCTCAGATTCCGGACCTGAGTGCTATGAACTTTCGAACATATCGGAAGGGAGCTCTATTCGAACCCCTTCTCCCCTTTCCCCCCTGAGTCCCTCCATCTTCGCACTCCCTCGGCATGAGGTGGATGTGCTCTGAGCTAGGGTAGCCTCTAGGGGAGCCGAACGCATATGCCGAGGCCATGACCCTTCCTATGAGAGCGCCACCTCCATGACGCAGAGGGAGGCCGAGGGGTCTCCCCAGGCCGAGGAGGAGCAAGACTCGAACTCCGTCCCCGGGAGGAGGGTTGAGAGTGCTGCCAGGGCGGTGACCGAGACTGACCCTTCTCGTCCAGAGTTCAGAGGTTCTCTGGATTGGGATCAGGCCAAGGCCCTGACTGGGCAATACTTTATTCCCTCCTCTTACGAGGTAAGGGTGGCTAAGTCAGGCGATCGGTCGTGGACTCCCAAGGAGGGGGAGATCTGTGTTTATCAGCATTTCCTCCAATTCGGCCTTCGATTTACCTACATCCATTGATCTCCGACATGCTGAGGATGTATGGGATTACCCTTAGCCAACTTGTGCCCAATGCGATTGGGACCATTGTGGAAATGTTGGTGGCGGCTCAGCTCCACGGGGTGGAGCTGATGCTGAAGCTCTTTCGAGCAATTTTTGCACCGAGGAAGCATTCTTCCGAGGTGGGTATTTTCTATTTCCAACCCCGTAAATCCAAGCCTATAGATAACCCCTCTTCCGTACATAACTAGAAGAGTAATTATTTTTTCCTCTCTTGTCCGGAGGGTTGGTCCTTCAAATCGGGGTGGGAAGAACCCCATTTGTCTGCAGAGAAGTGTGTCCTCTTACTTACTAGTGAGGAGAGTGACGATCTCGCGTGGCTACTCAACTTGGGGAGAGCCTGAGCCCAGCCCTTAGTGGAGGAGGAGATGCCATTAGTTTTCACAGGGCTCAGCCCTGCCCCCCTCGGTAGGACGGGCCACGCCATCTTTTTTCATGTCTTCCTCGTCTTTCGCTCTTATATAGTGGTACTAACCATTGTCTTACTTGCGTATCTACTGATGGATGCCCGGAAGACCATAGTGGAGCGTGCCCGTGCTATGTAGAAGGAGCGGGTGAAGATCGGTGCTTAGACCCCTTAGAGGGCCACCGAGGATGCTCTCACCTTGAGGGAGAAGGTTCCACCCTCGGTGAAGGGGGGTTCGACTCGATAAGTCCCCTCCAAGGGGATGAAGATGTAGGCCCTCACAAAGGGGGCTTCTTCTTTGGCTCCCACTAAGGGGGCCACCTCCTAGAATACCGCAAAGGGGAAGGGGACCGCCGAGGAGGCCCAGCTAGGGCGCGAGGAGCAGGCACCGCTACAGTTGGTCAAAGGGTCAGGAAGACCTGCTGAGGAGGCCGAGAAGACCAGCCAGGGCAGGAAGAGGATGGGTGAGGGGCCCGTAGAGAGCCAACCACAGAAGAAGACTGCCTATGGCGCAACTTCTGCGGATGACACCTCTGGGAGGCCATACAATGAGCAGATGGGACCCTTCTTGGCCCCTACGCCTCTGGAGGAGCTCGCCTAGTGGTCCAACCAGATCTTCCATCCCCAGTGGGAGGTTCGTGAGGGGGACTCCGTCCGCAACAAGGGGGTTGGCCCGAACTTGGTGAGCAGGGCCTTGTTATCTCGGGACTACTTCCAGATGTTGGGGATGGTCCCCAAGAAGCTGTACAACCAGGGACTGTAGAGCCTGGTCGAGGTGACAAGTCTGCCTTCACTACGTTGGTCTAGGGGACCGATTGAAGTTGACCCTGGCCAACATGGACAAGCTGAAGGCAGAGAAGGAGAAGCTTCAGCAAACGACTGCCCATGCTGTGGAGAAGCGGACGGAGATGCTACAGGTCGCCGTAGATGAGTAGAAGTTCCGCAAGGAGGCCGAGGAGAAGCTAAAGAAGACGCATGACCTCCTCGCCAAGGAAGAGATGGAGAGGGCTCAGGTTGAGAGCCTTATGTCCGAGGCCAAACGACGTGTTCATTAGGCCGAGGCGGTCGCCTCCGAGGTGAACAAGCAGGCAGCCAAAGAGGAGAAGAGGGCCAAGGTGGCAGCGAAGAGGGCTGCCAAGGCCGAGGAGAAGGCAGCGGGTGTTGAGAAGAGGGTCCATGAAGCAAAGAAGCGGGCTGATGAGTTGGCCATGGCTGCTTTCGAGGCTTACTTGGATGGCATCGAGGACACCAAGAAGGCACTCCTAGCAGTGCTTCTGGATTTCAACGTTGAGTCTCTACAGGTGATCCCCGATACTCCTGAAGAGGCTACCGACTCTGCGCTCCCTTCAGCTGGCGTCGAAGTTTAAACTAGGCTTCCTCCCTTTTTATTTTTCTCTTGTTGTTTTTGTATGTACACATGTATTCGGCCTGAGGGGCCATGAGACTTTTTGTAAAGCTGAAGGAATACTTAAGATGAATGGAGCTCAATGGGCATTTTTTGACATCTGGTGTGCTTGTGTTTTTGCTATTGCTATTTTTAGCATTGCTATTCCTTGTGTTATTTTTTTTCTTTCTTGTTTTTGATGCACTTTGTGCTTTTGCTTCGTTGTCGAAGGGTCCTTGACCCTCCAAAGGGTAACCGCAGCATAGGACTAGTGTAGATCCCTTCAGTGTGTTTTACTTTGTGCGTCAAGAGAATGGCGAAACCTCGGTAGAGCCATGGCTTATCTAGCCTAACACCCTTTTAGGCATTCACTTAGGCAACGCCGAAGAGTCCTGTGATGGGGGGAGGTCGAAGAGGAGCACGGGTCTCGTTAGGCTCTCTTCCCTTTATTTGTACTTAAGTAGCTAGCTAGGTGATCTATCGATGTAGAGTGGGGCCGAGGCTAAGCTGAGACTCACTTGACTCCCGTACCCCCACGAACTATCCTTAGCGAGGCCAAAGTGGCCTGCCATGTTGAGGGGTGGCCAAGACAGAGTCGTGGCTCGTCTGGCTCAGTGGGGCCTAGATTGAACTGGGGCTCGCCTGGCTCCTGCACCCCCATGTACTATCCTTAGCGAGGCCGAGGTGGCCTGCCATGTCGAGGGGTGCCCGAGACTGAGCCGTGGCTCGTCTGGCTCAACAGGGCCTAGGCTGAACTAGGGCTCGCCTGGCTCCCTCACCCCCACGTACTTGTCTCGACGAGGTCGGGCACAGCGCTCTGAGGAGGCCGACTTCTTTTGTTGGTAGCACTGGGTGTGATGGTTCAAGAGGTTAGTTGCTGTCAAGACGGGGCATTGAGGCACATAGGGCCTCAACTATCGTGGTCTGTTCTGACGCGTTAGGCTTTTAACTATGGTGTTCGCTACTTATTCCTTAAGTCTTGGCATCGGTCCAGCGAGGGGATATGGTCCTTAGAGGAGGCTATGTGCCCCTACCAGTCGCGGGGCCGAAGAGTTATCAGAACTTAGTACGTACAGGCACTGAACACTGAGGCGAAGAGGAACTTTGCTTCATTTACCCATTGACTACAAAAGATATTACAATCATTGGTAGTATATCCGAAGGTTTTTCGAGTTCCAAGTCCTACTTACAGGTCTTCCATCTAGGTGCTCTAAGTGGAAGGTGTCGGGGCTGAGAATTAGCTTGATTCTACAGGGGCCTTCCTAGTTGGGGCCCAACTTCCCTACTCCGGGTTCGGGGACCATGACCTTTCTGAGGACAAGGTCTCCTTCTTGATAATGCCTTTCTTTTACCTTGGAGTTGTAGTAGTGGGCCACGCGCTGCTAGTAGGTGGCTACCCTTATCTACGCTTGCTCTCGGGTTTTTTTCCAACAGATCTAGATTTGCCCTAAGGGCTTCATCATTTTCAGCTTCATTATATGCTTCAACCCGAAGTGTTGGCTGGCCGATTTTTGCTAGGATTACTATTTCTGTGTCATAGGTTAAGCCGAAGGGAGTTTCCCCCATGGCTATCCGAGGTGTAGTTCGGTAAGCCCAGAGTAAGCTAATCAGTTCTTTGGCCCATAGGCCTTTCGCTCGGTCCAACCTAGTCTTCAATCCCTCCAGTGTCATTTTGTCGGTGACTTCGGCTAGGCCGTTAGTTTAAGGGTAGCCTACTGAGGTGTATTGTTGTCTGATACCGAGGGAGGCGCACCACTCCCGAAACCTAGTGTCTTCAAATTACTTCCCGTTGTCAGTTACTAGCGTATGGGGTAGGCTAAAGTGGCAGATGATGTTCTTCCAAAAGAAGTTCTGGATGGCTCGCGCCATGATGGCGGCCAAGGGCTCGGCTTCGACCTACTTGGTGAAGTAGTCTACTTCTACAACGAGGTACTTTCTCCCCCCCCCCTCCCCATGGCTTGAGGAAAGGGGCCGAAGAGGTCCATGCCACACTTTGCAAAGGGCCACGAGCTACTGAGGGCCGAGAT
Source organism: Nelumbo nucifera (assembly GCF_000365185.1). Next base: position 132,639 of record NW_010729129.1, read on the forward strand.
AGTGGTGGTCGGTTGATGGCACAGGTTGGCGTGCCTTTGGCAGGAGTCACATTTTTGCACCAATTTTGTTGCGTCCTTGTGAAGGGTGGGCCAAAAGTAGCCCTATCTCAGAGCTTTTTGAGCTAGGGCTCTTCTGCCGAGGTGATTACCACATATGCCTTCGTGAATTTCCCATAGCACATAGTTGCCCTCCTCTGAAAGAAGGCATCGGAGGTAAGGCAACATAAAGGATCTTCGGTATAGCTTCCCTTCCAACAAGGTGTAGTGGGCTGCCTGTCGCTTGAGTTGCTTTGCCTCATTTCTACCTTCAGGCAACCACCCAGTTGATAGGAAGTTGACGATAGGGTTCATCCATGACACTTCAGCTCCTACAGGGAATACGTGGACTTCCTCTATGGAGGGCCAAAGCGGCTTTTCTATGTGCATGGCCTGGTTAGGAGTTCCATTTGAGATACTTGCCAATTTGGAGAGGGCATCGGCTCGCGGGACTCGTCGCAGAGAGAAGCATTAGAAGTGGCGGGCTAAGCCCTGGACTTTGTCGAGGTACTTGGACATGCTTTGTTCCCTGGCCTCGTACTCGCCATTCACCTGATTCACCACTAGCTGGGAGTTGCTGAAGTCTTCGAGGTATGAGGAGTTAAGGTCCCTGGCCAGTTGTAACCTAGCAAGGAGGTTCTCATACTCGGCTTCGTTGTTTGATGCTAGGAAGTTGAACCTTAGCGCATACTCCAAGGTGAAATCATTTAGGGTGAGGAGGATGAGGCCTGCTCCACTTCCTTTAGCGTTGGAGGAACCATCAACAAAGACCTTCCGTCGAGGTTGAGTCTCGTCGTCCTTCCGATCCCCTTCGGCCTCTCCCAGGGGCCAGTGAGGGGCTTGGCTAAAGGTGCATTCCACTATAAAGTATGTCAGGGCTTGAGCCTTGATTGCGGGCCTTGGCTGGTACTGGATGTCAAACTCCGATAGCTCGATGGCCCATTTCGTCAGGTGTCCCGAGGTTTCATGTTTTGCGAGGACAGCTCTAAGGGACTGTTCGTCAAGACCGCTATGGTATGGGCCTGGAAGTACGGCCAAAGCTTCCTAGCTGAAACCACGAGGGCGAAGGCCAGCTTTTCTGCTTTGGGGTACCTGGCTTCTACACACCGTCGTACTGACTTCTTCATCTTCAGCCGAAAGGTACAGATATAGGGTTTCTCCTTCAGCCAGCCGGGCAAGAAGGGGAGGCGAGGCGAGGTAGGCCTTGAGCTCGTCGAAGGCGTGCTAGCATTCTTTCGTCCATTGGAACTCCTTCAACTTCTTGATGGCACAGAAGAAGGGCAGACAATGGTCTGCGGATTTTGACATGAAGCAATTGAGAACAGCTATCTGGCCGGTGAGTTTTTGGGTCTCCTTCACCGTCTGTGGGGGAGCCATGTCTAGGATGGCTTGTATCTTTTCTGTATTAGCCTCAATTCCTCTCTGAGTGACGACGAAACCTAGGAACTTGCCCATGGTAACGCCGAAGGCACACTTGCTGGGGTTGAGCTTCATATTATACCTTCGCAAGGTGTTGAAGGTCTCGACTAGGTCCAAGACGTGAGCCTCGGCCTTCAGGCTCTTTACTACCATATCGTCCACATAGGCCTCGACATTCTTCCCTATCTAGTTTTTGAACACTTTGTTGACAATGTGCGGATAAGTGGCTCCAGCATTCTTGAGGCTGAAAGGCATCACACGATAGCAGTACATGCCATGCTCTGTGATGAACGAGGCCTTCTCTTCATCATCTAAATGCATCTTTATTTGATTGTATCCGAAGAAGAAGTCCATGAAGCTGAGTAGCTCGTAACCTGCAGTGGCGTCGACGAGGCGGCCTATCCTTGGTAAAGGAAAACTGTCCTTGTGGCAGAATCGATTAAGGTCTCTCGAATGAAGTCAACGTCAAGTAACTTTTCAACTTCCTCCTCTATGGCCTACCAACGCTCTGATGCAAAGTTCCTCCTCTTCTGCCGAACTGGTCTAGAGCTCGGGTACACGCTCAAATTGTGTGTAATGATCAAAGGGTCAATTCCGTGCATATCAGTGGCGGCCCAAGAAAAGACGTCGGAATTGAGTTTGAGGAAACTTACCAATTCGGACAGGCCTTCGGGGGGAAGGTTGGAACCAACGCGGACGGTCTTATCGGGCTCGTCTTCGTCTAGGGGAACCGAGACGAGGTCCTTGACCGGTTGGCCTCGACTCGTTGGCTCCTCTCTGAGGTTGAGGCCCTCAAGTGGCAGGTGGCGTGTTGATCCCCACAAACAACCCTGATGCCGTGCTCGGTAGGGAACTTCAGGGCGAGGTGGTAAGAGGAGATGGCTACCCAGAGTGCATGGAGGGTCGGTCATCCTATGATAGCATTGTAGGGAGAGCCGATCTTCATGACCAAGAATTCTATCATCCCCGTCACTTGTTGGGGCTCCGTCCCTATCGTGACTGGTACGGAGATCTTGCCCTCTGACTTGATGATGCTGTCGGAGAAGCCGACAAGTGGGGGCATCTACTGGCTGAAGGCACTCTAGAGCTATCTTCATCTCCTCTAAGGCTTCATAGAAGAGGATATCGACGGAGGAGCCGCTATCTACAATGATACTCTTGACTACAAAATTTGCAATGATGGCCGAAACCACCAATGCGTCATCATGGGGGATTGCTACCCCTTTTAGGTCCTCGTCTGTGAAGGAGAGAGCTTCTCATTTCAACTTCTTGGGGGCTGGCCCCTGGACACTCAGCTGCCTAGCGTAGGCTTTGCAGGCCAAAGCTGAGGCTCCACCTGAGGCCGTGCCTCCCACTATGACGTCAATGACGCCTACTACTTGCTACTACTGCTGCTGAGGGGATGAGGTGCCAGCCTTGGCCCCGACGTACTGCTTGAGGTGCCCCGGACGAATGAGGGACTCTATCTCGTTCTCGAGATCGTAATAGTCCTCAATGTCGTGGCCTGTGCCTTAGTGAAACTTGTAGTACTTCTTAGGATTCCCCCGACGGGTGTTCTTCTTCAACTTCTCAGGCCACTTCATAAATTTCTCCTACCCGATCTACATCAGAATCTGCGTGCAGGTGGAGTTGAGTAGTGTGTATTGGTTGTAGGCCAAGGCCGAGGCCAAAGGCTTTTTGTTGTTGTTACGGCTCAGATCTCTGTTCTTTCTCTTCTTCTCGGGGGCTCCATCCCAGTGCTTCGTGCCCCTCTCCTAGGCATCCGTGGTCGAGGCCTCCTCAACTACAACGTATTTTTGGGCCCTTTCCAAGAACTCCAGCTTCGTCTTCGGTTGGCTCTTGGCCACGGGGCATTTGAGGGCCGAGCCGAGTAGGAGTCCGCTGATAGCAGCATGCATGGAGACCAGGGGGTCAAGATTACAGACCTCCAGTTCTTCTTTCTTGCAGCGTTCAATGTATGACTGCAGGCTTTTTCCTTGCTTCTGCTTGACAGTCATCAGCGAGACAACGCTCTTCTGAGGACGCCGACTGTTGATAAAGCATGTGAGGAACATGCTGGAAAATTGTTCCCACAAATTGATGGATCGAGGTGGGAGGCTTGAAAACCATCGCCGGGCGGCTCCCTTGAAGGTTGCCTGGAAAGTTTGGCACGTCAAGGCATCGGAGTACCCATAAAGGATGAGTGCCCTAAAGCTCTCCAGGTGGTCATCCAGGTCAAAGTTCTTATCATACATCTCCAAGGTGGGGGCCTTGAAGTTCGGGGATAGAGGCTCGGCGATGATATCTGGGGAGAAAGCATCCATTCTGCCTTGGCAAGAGCTTTGTCCGGCCGAGGTGTCGGTTCGGCCCTCCTTGACCTGCTTGAGTTCGGTCTTGACTGCATCAAGCTCAGCTCGGAGCTTGGCATACATGGGGTTGGGCCTGACCTAGGCACTACCCCGACCTTCACGGGTGCAAGGGTGTTCGATGCGAATGCTAGTATGCTTGGAGCCGAGGCCATGTGCCTCGCACCTAGCGCAACGGTCGTTCATGACGTTTCGGAGGCCCATGACGTGAGGGGAAGAGGCTCAATGCCGACCCTCGGCTCTGGAGTGAGCGCTAGGGTGGTAACGAAGCCAGCCTTCGTTCCTCGAGTTGGTCCTCCGGCATCAATGATGTTACTCGGAGGGTTGGTGGTTGTCCTGATTCTTCCTCTCTTCTGCTAGGAGGTCTAGAGTTCCCCCCTCTCCGGCTGAGGGGTCCGGAATTATCCTCCCTTCAGTGGAGGGACATGAAAGTGCTGGAGCGCGGGTCGGCCGAGCGACTGCTCCCAGATTCTGAGGGCTCGGCCCGTTGTGCATGGCCGACTGGGTGGAGGACCTGTGCCGGCCTGGCTGCGTTGACTCCCCAGCGGGGTGGTCACATTGGGGGCAGGTCGAAGGCTTTGAGGGCTCGGAGGGGATGTTGTCAAGACCAAGGCGGGGTGGTCTCTGAGTACGGTAGAAGTTGGAGGTAGATATCCTATCTCTACTAGAAGACAGGAGCTCATCAGAGGACCCCGGGTGAGAACCCAAGGCGGAGTCCCCATTACCTGGAGGGGGGCACCCCTATTTATACTTGACTTGCCTGGAGGTAGGTGGAGATGAACGCCTGAGATGTGAGCCGTACGGGGACTGCCAGCAGTTCTGAAGGGGTGGGAGATCCCTCATATGGGGTGGGAGATCCATCATATGGATGGCCGAACCCTACAGGAAGGTTGGGCGAAATTTCAAAAATTTCTTTACTCCCATCCGAGAATCCTATTCCCAATTTAAAAAACTACATTTTTAAGGTTCGTTCTTGTAATCAAACTGGACCAAATCTGAAACCATAATAAGGGAGGGATATACCTGATACGGAATCCATGCAAGAATGTTCCTCCCAATAAAGGTGTTCACGCCCAAAGAGGGTACGAAATCCTCCACCCACTGAATATGACACAACTTAGGGTGAGGCAGGATCAGCAGGTAGTTCTTCACCAAGAACTAGTGATTCTTCAGCAAGAATCGAATAGGACAGTGAGCACAACTTCTAGATTGTTTCTTATAGCAAGAAACAATATCAAGATCCAATATTGATGCAATCCAAGAACTGGAGATCGAACAGGGTGGGCGGCAAGAGCAGGAAGAATAGAATAGAAGGCAAGAATAGTCTAACTTTGTTGTCTTCTCTCTGTATTTATAGCCTTAAAGAGACAACTTCCTAATCCCATTAGGAGTTTCCTAATCCAAATCTTTTATTTGGATCTGGACTCTTTAAATCATAAGGATAAGCCCTTATCTTATCTGCAGATAAAGATCAACCTTCCTAATCAAATTAGGAGTTCCTTTAATCCAAATCTTTATTTGGATCTGGACTATTTAAGTGGATAAGGATAATCCTTTATCTTATCTGCTGATTCAAATCCCAGATCCACTCCTATTTAATTAATCTAATTAACCCAATTCAAAATGGGCTTTTTAGGTCCATTAAGCTTCTAGGCTCACTTCCACTTCAATGTTGTCTAGCTTGGCTCTCTTTGTATGGCGTGGGACCCTATCATTGATCTACACATCAGCCACATGGGTTCAGCCTAGCTTCCGTTACAAGGAATGGCCGAATTCACTGCCGAATACAGTGAACCCCTGAGTCCATCACTATGGGCTCTTAATGGGCCCAACATTTACACTAAATGGTCATTGGGTCCAACCAACTTTGATGGCCCAAGGACAGTGGGCAGATGCCAAATTATCCCATAAGGTATAACCCTCAATGGTCTTACACTTAACCTCTCAGCCTATAATGATCAAACACTGCCCGACAAGAGAGAATCTCGCCCTCGGCTGCAAGGTACAGTGCTACACTCTCTACTCACATGGATCCCGGGAATTAAAACCATTTGAAAACATTTTGAAACCATAATATATATATATATATATATATATATATATATATATATATATATATATATATTTTGTAAAAACAAATTTCAACGATTGAAATCAACTGCCGACAGTTTAGGTTCCCATCAGAGAGACTGCATCCCCGGTCATTCACTTTATCCGACAAAGGGGTTGATCCTGTCACTATGATCACCCACTTAGATGAATTCTTGGACTGTCCCAACATACCCAGGTTTTGATCCCCTCTAAGGATCTCACTGATTGGCATATCGAAGATAGCCTAATCCGACACCTAGTGCAGTATCATAATTGAGTATAGGGGTCAGGTGTAACATTCCAGTTTTGCCCATCTATCTACAAGGTCTAGGGCAATACTGGAATTTTGGTCTGATTCAGGGTTTTAAGAAAACCCATATTGCATGTACCTCAGGTCTCACTCTGGAAACTGAGACAAACCACCCCAACCAACTTGGCAGTACACTATTGTCAGCCTTGGCAGGATAAATCTCCCCAGATCTATCCAATGGCTGTGAAGATTTTAAACTAACACGAGTCTCATATATGTCTAGTTTAAGGGTATTACACAGAAACACACCATAATAACATGAATCAAATATGTACTTTATTCATTTACAATAAATGTCATAATGTACATCATGCTAATTGGAGCTAAGGGCATACACTGTCTAATAGGGGCTGCCAGCGGTTCTGGCAGGACCATGTGATAGCACTGTGGTTGGTTCCGTATGAAGGGAGCAAGGTAACCCCAACTGTAGCGGATCCCGTTCCCTACTTTGGCGTTCGCGGGTTGGGCCTCCCAGCCTCGAATTGGCTGGGTTGGGTCACCCCACATCAAGCTCCAATTCATGGCGGGTAGAGACTAGAGAATGGGTAGGAAAAGTGAGTAGGAAATCCCAAGTGGCAAAGTGATTAATCCTCGTTAGCGAGTTTCTCAATCCCGCCTCCTCTCTCGTCAGACTCCTCACCTTCCTATCTCCATGCAAACCTCCTTGGAGCGGATTCATCTCATTTCCAGCCATGGTCATTCCCTATCCTTACGAACAGAGTTTGCAGACAGTTCCGGAATGGCTGAACAAGGGGGGACAACGCATAGTAGATGACAGCTACAACACTAGTAGGTCTGCCTCGTCATCCTGTATGGTAGCATCGTTAAGAAGAAATGGGCCATAAATTCAGGAAACGAATCCACCCATCTCCCCACCTTCCAAGTTGCACACAAACGTCTACTTTTGAAAATGCTTTATCAGAGCAATGAGGAAGGGAGGGAGATCATTAGAGAGGGAAGAGACCCAAACACATGGAAGAGAGCTATATCCAACATCGAAACACATGGATTTGGCTTTCTGGGGGTCTTTTCATCTTAAAGTTTCGATAATAATCACCTGGATTTTGGCGTAGGCGATCTCACAAATCTTCTTTGGTTTGAACACTTCCCATTTGTGCTTATTCAATGAGACATGCAGTACTCTAGATGCAGCGTTAGCGTTGGTTAAGTTAACAAAGGTGTAACCCTTCTTCAACCTACATTTGCATGTAAGATATAATGATGACTTTTGAACATGAAAGAAGTATCATAGAAGCTTTCTTTTCTCCAGAAACAGACTGAAATAAATAAAACCGACCTTGAGCTATTGATATAAAGTTGGTGACCATGGCTCTATTCTAACATTAGAGACCTTCAGGAACACCTCTTCTAGCTTTGTTACTTTCTCTCTCTCTCTCTCTCTCGCCTCTGTAAGAAAATGAATCGGAGAACACTTTGCTCCTTGCTAAACTGTAAAACCTAAAAAAATAGAGCACAATGGGGGCCTTCCTTCATGGTTAAGGAACTGTAAAACTAGAGGCTCCATCAATCTCTGTTTTACAAACCATCAGATATGAAACCATGTACTCCCTCTCTCAGTGGGAGCTGTTAGACAGTTTTGTATGTCCTTAGCTTCAATCCGATTTGATGTACTTTTGATATTTAGTGTAAATAAATAAAGTGCATGTTTGATTCATGATGTTTGGTATAATTCTGTGTAAGACCCTAAAACTGGACACTTATAGAGACTCGTGTTAGTTTTAAA
>NW_010729129.1:141883-157349 GCF_000365185.1 Nelumbo nucifera
GAGGTTTCTTAATCAAGAAGAAAGGAGGAGAAACCCTAAGAGAGAAAATATCAGATTTCGAACCAAGGGTTGTAAGCAAGAAAGCATCCTGCGAATTGATATTAGATCTCATTCACACTCCAGAGAGAAGAGAAGCAATTCAGCTATATTCGTCCTAGGAGTTCTCCTCCAGCCGCCGCCATTCCTTCTTGCAAGATTCGATCTTTGAAGAAGAAAGAAATCAAGAAATCAATTCTTGACATCAGTCTTGCAAAAGGACTGTAAAAGATTTGGTGCTCAGAGTTTCCAGAGGGTTCTTGAGAAGGATCCAGTTTGTAGGACGCACTCTGTTAGTTCCGTTCCACCTACAACTGTGTCATCTTCAGCAGAAGCGGATCTTGGTGTCCTCTTTGGGCGTGAACACCAACTTTGGGAGATACTGCTTCTTCGGATCAGGTATAATCCTCCCTTTTCCTTTTGGTTCAGATCTGGTTCGATTATGGTTCAAGCAGGACCCTTGAATATTGTATTCTAAATTTAGGGAATACGATTCCCAGTTGAGAGAAGGTAGGAAAATTTTTGAAATTTGCCCACCCATTCCGCAATCTTTTGGCATCCATTAGATGGATCCTACCATTCTTTCAGGAGCCTTAGGTGGGCTTCTAGAACAGCTTGCCATTTTAGCAGCTAGTTCCAGACACTATTGGGTCCCAGTTGTTGATTCATCTCAAGCTACATGAATGAGTTCTAACAATCTCCCATTTAACTGAGATGAATATTTCTGTTTACTTTATATGGCCATTAATGACCCAGTATGATAAACCTAAGGGTATTCATTCCATTCAGTTGAAATGGCTATCTAAAATCATCAAAGTCACTTGACTTCTATTAATTTAACTCAAGACCATTGATGGTTATAGAGTTAGCAACTTCAACCAATATGAACAAACTGCATACAATGCTTAGACAACCTAAGCATAGCCTATATATCTCTGTCTCATGTTATGTGTACACATTTAAATTGAGAGAAAGATTAGAGATATGTTTATCAGAATTAGTAACTTTATTGTGACCACATGCAGTGGTGTCAATAAGAATCATCACACTCAATACATATCCAATTTATCAAAATTGTCCACCAACCCTATGCGCGCTACATGCTCCAAAAAGAGCTTGGGTGGAAGTCCCTTCGTTAATGGATCAACTACCATGAGTGTAGTACTAATATGTTCTATTGACATAGTCTGATCCTAAACCCTTTCCCTCACAACGAGGTACTTAATGTCAATGTGCTTTGACCCTGTTCTTGTCTTGTTATTCTTTGAGAAAAACACGACAGCAACATTATCACAATAAATCCTCATCGGTCTATGAATCGAGTCCACTACTCGAAGACCTAAGATAAAATTACGCAACCATATGGTATGAGTAGTTGCTTCATAACAAGCTATGAATTCTGCTTAGTAGATGAAGAAGTTCTTGTAGTTTGTTTTGCACTTCTCAATGAAATAGTCCCTTCCGCCATCATGAAGATATAACTAGAGGTAGATGCATGAGTATCCCGACATCTAGCAAAGTCAGAATCAGTATATCCTATTACCTCCAAATTTTTTGAGTGCTTTTAAATAAGCATATAATTCTTAGTTCCTTGTAAATAGCGCATGACTTTCTTGGCTACCTTCCAATGGTCGATACTATGATTCTTTTGGTATCTTCTAAGCAAACCAACAACAAATGCTATATCAGGACGGGTATACACACATGCGTGCATAAGACTTCCCACGGCTGATGCATAGGGAATGTTGTTCATCTGCTCTTGCTCTAACTGGTTCTTAGGGCATTGAAGTAAATTGAATTTATCTCCTTTTACCATAGGGGCAGCAGTGCTAGCACAATTTTGCATGTTAAATCTTTTAAGCACCTTTTCTATATATGCTTTCTAGGTTAATCCCAAGATACTACGGGACTGATCTCGGAAAATCTGAATGCCTAAAACATAAGATGCCTGCTTCAAACCATAAATGGATTTCTTTAATTTGCAGACTAAACTTTTCTTGCAGTCTCTTTCAAAACTTTCTGGTTGTTACATGTAGAATTCTTCATGCAGATCTCCGTTTAGATCAAAATGAGCAACCAGGGCCATAACTATCCTAAATGAGTTATTCTTTGTTACTAGAGAGAAGGTCTTTGTATAGTCTATTCCTTCTTTTTGAGTGTATCCTTTTGCAACGAGCCGGGCTTTATATCTTTCAATGTTCCCCTAAGAGTCTTGTTTGGTTTTAAAAATCCATTTACAACCTATTGGCTTAACTCCTTCAAGTAGAACAACGAGATCCCAGACATCATTATTTTTCATGGATTCAAGCTCATCATTCATGGCTTCTAACCAATGAGATGGTTCCCTTGAGTTGATGGCCTCAATAAGTGATACAGGATCATTTTCTAAATTTAACTCATGCTCATTTAAATAGACTTCATAGTCATTTGATATTGCCGATCTCTGGACTCTTTGAGATCTTCTAAGTGGGATTTGTTCTTCTGGCACTGTATTTTCAGTAATTTCATTATTCTAGACACCTTGTGTATTAGTCTCAAGAGTTTCAATTTGTACAACTCTTTCCTATATAACTGGTATAGGTATGATCATTAGATTTTCCTGAAAGGTGATTTGCCTAGATCTAGAGCTCTCACTAGAATTCCAAAATTCCAGAAATTTAGCTTGCCTAGATTCCACAATTCTAGTATTCAAAGTAGGGCAAAAGAATTTATAACCCTTAGATCTTTCAGGGTAACCAACAAAATAACCACTAATTGTCTTGGGATCTAGTTTACCTGATTATGGGTTATGCACTTTTACCTTAGCTGGACAACCCCAAATACGTAAATACCCTAATTTGGGTTTCCTACCAGTCCATAATTCATATGGGGTATTAGGGATTGCTTTAGTAGGAACCTTGTTGAGAATATGTACAGTTGTCTTTAAGGCTTCTCCCCATAAATTCTCAGGTAGACTTGAATTACACAGCATACTTCTTATCATGTCCATGAGAGTACGGTTTCGTCGGTCTGCTACTCCATTCTGCTCAGGTGTACCTAGCATGGTGTAGTTTGCAACAACCCCATGCTCTCGTAAAAATAAGGCAAAAGCACTTGGATTTTGGCTTGTTTCAGTGTATCTACCATAATATTCACCTCCTCTATCAGACCATACACTTATGATCTTCTTATTAAGTTGATTTTCAACTTCTGTCTTGAATATCTTGAAAACATCAAGTGCTTATGATTTCTCATGAATCAGATACACGTAACTATATTTGGAGAAATCATCTATAAAGGTAATGAAGTATCTGTGTGTCCTCCCACAGTAGGAGTAGGGAATGGTCCACAAATATCTGTATGTATTGTTTCCAATAACTCTACACATCTTGTGGTTCCCCTTTTAGTGGTTTTGGTGAATTTTCCCCTTATGCAATCCACACATATGTCAAAGTCAGAATAATCCAGCGAACTGAGGATTCCATCTTTTGTGAGACGTTCCATTCTTTCTTTAGAAATGTGACATAATCTTTTATGCTACAGAATTGATGATTTCTCATTCACTTGATTTCTTTTAATTCCGACCATATAGTTTTCATGCAAACTATATGGGCCATGAACAAAGATATGGTGCAAATTAATCTTATAAAGATTTTCGCATAACACACCACACCCAACTTTAATAGAATTATGGAGTAGAGTAAAACTTTTGTTTTTAAACTTAAATTCAAAGCCATAGGAATCAAGTTTAGGAACTAAGATAAGATTTATCTTAAATGTAGGTACATATAGTGTATCTACTAAGTCTAGATGAAAGACGGTATCCAAAATGAGACGATATGTCCCTATGGCTCCAACATCTATCTTTATTCCATTGCCAACGACTATGGTGCGCTCTCCCTTATGCAGCCATTGACTTGTTAGAAAGCTCTGCAGAGAAACCGTGACATGAGTTGTAGCGCCCGTATCCACCCACCAAGGATTAGAAGGTGCGCTAACCAAATAGGATTCAGAAAACATAAAGGCATAATTCTTACCTTTCTTTACGTGTCCCTTCTTTTTACAAAAGAAGCAACGAGCTTTGTGATCCCCACTTTCCGCAGCAACAGCCTTTTCTTTGCCCTTTCTCTGAGTTTTTTTCCTAAAATGTCTCTTATGTGGTCTAGTGGTTAGGTGAGCACTTTCAAGCATTTCACTCTTAAGCCTTTCTTCTTCTTGAACACACATGGCGATTAGCTTGCTCATTTTTCATTTCTCTTTCTGCGTATTATAGTTGATCTTAAAGGCACCAAATTGTGCAGGAAGAAAAGTCATAATGAAGTGCACAAGGAAACCTTCGGATATTTCCATATCCATTCCATTTAGTTTGTTCGCCATGTCACGCATTTTCATAATGTGCTCATGTATCCCACTGCGACCATCATATTTCATGGTGATCATTTCGATCATGAGGGTACTTGCCAATGTTTTTGTTGAGCCAATAAAGTGTTTTTCTACTACCTTCAAATAATCCATTGTGCTTTCCTTTTCAGGAATTGCACCACGGATTGCAATAGAAATGGTGCTCCTTATGATCATGAGACTCGTGCAATTAGAACGTTCCCACTTTTCATAAAGTGCCTTTTGCTCACCAGTACTGGCACTAGTGATTTCAGTGGGTTTGTCTGTTCTAATTGCAAGATCCAAATCCATGCACCCTAGAACAATCATAATCTGGTCTTTCCACTTGTTAAAGTTTGTACTAGTTAATATTTCAATGCCTGATAGACAACCAATAACCATTGCTGGATTAACAACTACAAGTTTCATAGCATACAAAATGTCATGCCACATAAAATACACACATATCAATAATCTAACTTAAAAATGGGGTAATCATTAGTTAGATCTCATCAAGACCATTGCATAATTCTAATTAGGTCTTGACCCAAGATCGATGTAGGATATTGTTCCTCTGTTGGGCTGAACGATAATTCTATAAATGGTCTCGATGGTCCAGACTAAGTAAGTGATTCTGTCGGTTGGGTAAATTCATCACCGTTGGGTTACAAGTTTCCCCAAGCAGAACCCCCTATTTAGTATTTCTATCCCACTCTAACTATTCAAAGTAGCGTCCTTCCGTTGGGCCGATCCGCTACCCATCGTAGTTAAATGCAAATATGTGACTTATTTATAGAGGAGAACCTCACAAACACGTCCAATTAAAGACAATATATATACATACATACATATATATATATATAGGTTCATTTTGATTAAAATTTTGAAAAAGAGTATACAATAGGGTCCTCTCTGATCCCTCCAAATTTCAGCTCAATCCGAGGTCGGAAGCCACTTAAACCGGCCTCAAGAAGTCATCAATATGATAGTGAACCAGAAGATCAGTCACTGAACCGGTCTAATATCTCCTTATGCAAAGGGCTTTTTGTCTGCAATTTCATACATAATAGGATCATAGGGTCTAGTGGGGGCCCACAAAATATCAGCTAAATCGGAGTTCAAAAACCCCTTGAACCGGCCACATAATTGTGATGTTGTCATAGTATGTTGGGTTGATCCGAACCAGACCATATTCAGACCGAACCGGGTTGGACCGGTCGGAAACGGGTCAAACCGGAATTATACATCGTAAGTTTACCAGGTCGGGCGGGGCGGTCATCCGGAAACCCGACCCTCAGGCTTCACCTTCTTCACCCAAATTTGGTGCTACTATGTTCACTCGACTGAGCGAACACAGTAGCACCGAACAGGTGTTGAAGGGCGGCCGGTCGTCGGCGAACGATCGGAATGTCACCTACGACCACCCAGAAGGTCTTTTCCGGCAATAAAACGGCTGGAAATAGTTGGAATCCGGCGATTTTCAGGTTTGAGATTCCTTCAGAAACAGAGAAAAAAAGAGCAAAGCTTCCGCCGTTTCAGAGCATAGAGTGGCTCTGATACCAATTGTAAGATATAATGATGACTTTTGAACATGAAAGAAGTATCATAGAAGTTTTCTTTGCTCTAGAAATGGACTGAAGTAAATAAAACCGACCTTGAGCTATTGATATAAAGTTGGCGTCCATGGCTCTATTCCGACATTAGAGACCTTCAGGAACACCTCTTCTAGCTTTTTTAGTTACTTTTGCTCTCCTCTCTGTAAGAAAACGAACCGGAGAACATTTTGCTCATTGCTGAACTGTAAAACCTGAAAAAACAGAGTACAATCGAGACTCTTCTCTCTAGTCACGGTTGCTCTCAACCGATGGATGGCTAGTCTGTGTGTATAGGGTCCTATTTATAGAGATGAAACCGCCTAGAGAGGGGCCTTCCTTCATGGTTAAAGAACTGTAAAACCAGAGGCTCCATTAACCTCTGTTTTACAAACCATCAGATATGAAACCGTGTACTCCCTCTCTCAGTGGGAGCCTTAGGTGGGCTTTTAGAATAGCTTGCTACAGCTACTTCCAGACATTACTGGGTCCCAATTGTTGATTCATCTCAAGCTACATGAATGAGCTCTAACATTGCACCCATTCATCAACTCATCAAAATACCAAAAACATAACAAAAAAATGAATTCAAAGAAAAAGTCATATTATCACATTATCACATGATATATATAATGAGTCAATGAGAGAGCAAATAATACTTGAAAATTGAAATCCATGGGTAAATAGAGGAAGTCGAAAGCCAACGGCAAATCCTCCTCCTCTACGACTGCGGGTCTCTTTAACTTCTCATCCACCTTCATACAGTGCTCATCAAGAAAACTCATCAACATCTGCCGACTGTCAAACCCAACAACGATATAGAATTAAGGGGAGCGACTTGGACAAAATCCCGTTAATACAATGTTAGAATTGGAGACCACAGCTTGTTCAGGCGCTGTAGACGATCTGACGCTCGTTGAAGAGTTGTAGAAGAAAATTCCGTCGCAGTGAACATACGATTGAGCAGGGGCAACGGAAGGGAGAGAAAAGGTTGGCATTGTAGGTAAAGAACTAAAGTAAAGGTGGTGAATAAGAGAGAGGAAGTAGGGTGTTGAACATGGAGTTTGTCGGTAGAGGGAACAAGGAGGAATGATAGGAAAAGGGATGTTGGAAACCACAGAATTCTTAGAAACGAACTCTGTGCCTCAGGATTTAGAGGAGCCATTCTGGGTTTGTCCTAGTGTAAAGTGTTGACAGTAATTGAAGCTTCGTAAATGCAAATTGCAGAGAGAGAAGAAATACAGAGCAGATGAAAATGAACGATCAGAACAATGAGATGGGAAGGTTCATTTGAAAATGAACGACGAGAACAGTACGAAGGTTCATTCTTCAGTGTTGGTCGCTGCCGGTTGGAAAGGGAGAGAGTGTGGAAAGGATGAGTTCGGTTCGGTGCGGAGAGAGTGAGAGTTGAAGGAGTCTGATGAGACAGGAAGCGGGAATTAGAGGAACTCGCTAACGACGATTAATCACTTCGCACGTTTCAAGTATGCATACGTTTTCAGGACGCGTGGCGCGCCCTCATGCTGTGTGAATGGTACGCGCAGGCAGAAGCCGGACACCTAAAACACCCCCACTGGGCCTGTCTAATCACCAAAATACCTCGCAAGTCGCAAGTCAGCAGGGATTCCGATAAAAGTGAACGGATATCTGACACCAGCGGACTAGTTCGGTCTGCTTACAGCTTACACTCTGTCTGTCTGCCATGGTGGCCATGTTTTGCTTTGGCTGCACTTCTGTCTTGTCTCTTCCCACTAAACCCCATCGCTTGATCTTTCCTTACTCTGCAAATGACGCTTCTCAGATAGGGAAGAACCTCCCCTTCTCCACAACGACCGCCAGCCTCAATACATTCTCCTCTGCTCTTGCCACAGTTGCTGCTATTACTGCTTCTGCGTTGCCCTTCGACGTCTCTCCTCCGCCCATCGATCATGACCTTCTCGTACGCTTTCTTTTCTGTTATAATTCAAAAGTTCCGCACATATAACGGTAGTCCTAGTTGATACTTGATACTTGATACCGGTACTGATTTTGTTGATTGTATATAGAAGTAATAACCATTGGTCTGCTAGAAATATGGGGTGGGGGCAGGAATTGTTGCAACATTTCAATCTGATGGAAAATCTAGCTGAACTTTTTTCTGATTATTTGTAGCTTAATTTAAGAGCTTCTATTGCAGTTAAATCTTTTCAGCAATTCAGTCGGCATATGCATATGTTATGATGTCTTTTTTGAATTTCATTTTCTTGTCTAATTTCGCTGTTTTCTGAAAATTTGAGGGTTAATTCCTGATTTTGAAGTGGGTAGACGCCTTTAGGCCAGTAAGTGTTATGGTGAGTTTGTTTTTTGAGTAGTTAAAGCATTGCAGAGAGATTACTAATCCTTTTTACGGGGGTTCAATTCTGATGTCATATTTGGCTTTTGGTTTTGTTCTGCTATTTATTTTCACTGAAAGCATTGTCAACTACTTTCGGAATTGAGCCCAATTCTGGGAAACTGAGCTTAAAGGAGTAGCGAACATATTTACTGAGGGTGCTTTAGTAATTTTCCAAGTCTAGAGAAATCTATACGAATTGATTTTGAGATTATAATTTGTGAAAAAGAATCAAGAATAATATATTTCATTTTGGTTTCTTAGTTCAAGCTTATAGAAGACCTAAAGGAGGAACAAGTGTGATCATGTTCCTAATAACTGAACTTGTAATTGTTGAAGGAAAGTCCTCACTCCTTTCTATTCCTCTGTCCTTATGTTTGCTTGATGCCTTTTCCTTTCAAAAATGATAGAGGTTCTACTGAATCTTTCTATTTCAAACTAGTAAGTTATCCTATTTAATGGTTACTTCCAGATGGTATTCAATTGTTTCAAGGAAATAAATAAATTCTATCATATACAAGGGAAATCAATCTTGAGTGCTGTCACAGATGCAGTTAGTTCTTACGAAGAGAAGGAAGATATTCATATGGTCTTTATTAACTTAAATAAAGCATACAATATTGTTCATAGAGAAGGATCTTTTACCTATATATTTATTGTTAATACTTTTTTTATGCTCCTGAGAAAGAAATGACTCTTTAGATGTATTAATACGATAAAAGATGCCATGCAGAGAATTACTAGTAAAAATGGTGTATAGACATGTGATTTCTCAGTTTTAAGTCTTAGAAGAAAGTTATCTGAAATTTCTTGGAAATTTATTTAGTCTTTTAGTAAGGGGCTATTTCTTGGTGCAATGGTAAAATCTATTGTTAGCAAATTTGAGAACATGGGTTCAAATCTCATTTTGTGCAAAAAATGCTAAAGTTTTGGTCCATATCCAGCCTACTTTTGAACCCCTCTCCTGAGGACCTGGATAGCTTTGACCAGCATTGGATAATGCCTTTATTTTGTCACAACTATGTTTCAGAGTAAGTTGTAATGCTGTTCTTTTGCCCCCTCTAATGAGACGTTCTCAATGGTGGGGTCCCTTTTTTCTTCTTAATTTAATAAATGATCTTTAATCATGGTTAATGGAAGATAATTGTCATATTTACATAATATGACTAAGATGCAGGGTTGTGAATAAGATATTCCTTTCTTTCAATTGCTAATTCCTAGTAGGTCTTGTACCTATGTTGCATTGACTCTAGTAAATGGATGAAGTGTCTGGGTCAGAAGTGCATTGGATTCCAACACTTAATGGATTCTCCAGTGACACTTTTTATGTAACATTTTCCTTTTCTCTTTGTTTAGACATAAAGGAACAGCTAATTTACACAAATTCATCAAAAAAACAGCTAATTTACACAATGAATACCATTATCAAGTGACAAAATTAGACTCTTTAGGTGTATGAGTTTATAAATAAAAAATATGGACTATGGAAGTCCTTGTTTTTCATCATGCAAAGTTAGATTCTCAGATGTGTTTGGGTTCTAATTATCATCTCCATGTTCTTGGTTTTGGTAGGCTACTATTACCTCCATTTTCATGTACACTTTGTGGTATTTCTCTTTTTCTTTATCCTATGATTGTTGTTTTACTTGCTATTTAAGTGCATCTGCATTTTTGTTGCAGGATACATTGGCAGATGCAGGGGCAATGATCTCAGAAGTAGGTACAGTTGAAACATTTGGCAATGATGATGAAGCAGTCCATGCAGTTGATGAAGGCGCTGTGGTGTGTTTATGTTTTTTTTCTTTTAAGTGCAACCTTGCTTTTTTTGTATCTTGCTTCTTTATTAATTTGGTATAGTGGAAAATCACTAGACATTCATTTGACCCTCTTAAGGTATAACTCTTAGATACAGGGAATTGTTTTAACCATGGTTAGCAATTTCCCGAAACATACTGAAAATTTCCCTTGCCCAAGGGGGACAAAAACATCATGGAATAAAAATAATTCTAAATATCTCTTGATATTTCAATTTTGATATATTAACAAAATCTTCAATTCGTTATGTAAAAATTTCCATTTTTTTTGTAACATATTGGGGATATTTCTTTATTGATACAAATAGTTTGTAAGTGAGAGCGGATAAAAGGAGGTTAGATTTTTTTTTAGGGGGCATTCTTTTTATGGATTTTGAGAGGGGGGAAAGTTGGTCAATGGGATTTTGATTCCTATTGACCAAAAATCCCATGTTCTTTTTTCAGATTTATGTGGGGACTAGGGAAAGTTTATTTTCCTGGGTATTATTTACTTTGGTAAGTGATACCCATCTCCTAGGTGGGTAAATAACTTTCCCACCTTAGGGGAAAGTTTCCAACACTTGAAAGGGACAAAAATGCCCCTTGTAATAATGGATTTTTATGGATAAAATGGTCATTGCCTTATTTACATGGGAAATAAAAGAACATGGGTAAATGCACTTACTTGGATAAATCTTTCCTAAGAAACAATTACTTGGGTAAGTCTATTTACCTGGGTAAGTAACTTACCGAAATGTGAACGGGGCCTTAATTTTATATTGTATTGGTAGTTTTTATTTATTTATTTATCATTTTTATTTAATGCAAAATTGTAACTATAATTTTTAGTTTTAAGATTAGTGGGTCCTACTACCTTGTGTTATGGCTGAACATGTAGAGATGCTACCATGTGTTATGGCTCAACAGATGGTGTTTACTAAGTTCCATTTAGAGGGTCAAATATTCTAGTTGGACAATGCAATGGTGACCTAAATGAATTCTTTGCATCCCATGGATCTCTTCACCGTAGTTTGTATGTTAACACCACAATAAAATGGTGTTGCAGAAAGAAAATTTAGACACCTTCTTGAAGTAGCACATGGAATGATGTTAACATGGATGTACCAAAGCGGTTTTGGATGGATGCTATGCTTGCAACTACTTATGTGGTCAATCATATACCCTTCAGAATGCTGAACTTTCCCATCAACTCTTATTCCCACAATTACCTCTGTTCTCCATTCCTATGACTATGAGAGTCCTTGGGCTGATCTTTTGTTCATGAATTGTCCTCTTCTCATGGTAAGTTGGACCCTAAGTCTATTTTATGCATTTTTCTTGGTACTCTACTCAGAAGGGTTATCATTGCTTTTATTTGGTCACTCGTCCCTACTTTGTTTCTATGGAAGTTTCTTTCTTTTAGTTTGAGCCTTTGTACTCGCTTCTCTTCAAGGGAGAGTTGTGTAGAGGAGAAACAGGTTTGTTAGGTTCATCTTCCATCTTGGATCTTGTTCCTTTCCATGTCTTCCTACGTAAGCGTCATAGAGATCAATAGTGTTCTAAGGTTGTGGAGCTCTTAGATACTATTAACCAACATTGACAAACTCATGGGAGGTAAGTCCACCTCAACTAGGTACTCTCATTCCCATTGATGATCGAGTGGATGACCTTGACATTCCTATTACCTAGAGAAAGGGTGTCAGGTCATGCACTACAAAATACTCCATTACCCATTGTATGTCCTATGATCATGTTATAGAGGCTTTAACATATCTTGAATGAATAGATGCTATGAAGGAAGAGTATTGCTTGAAGAGGAAGTTTCTTGTAGGAGGCATAAGGGTGTAAAAGAAGTCTATAAAAGGAGAAGAGTATTGTTAGAAGAGGAAGTTTCTTGTAGGAGGCATAAGGGTATAAAAGAAGTCTATAAAAGGAGAAGAGTATTGCTAGAAGAGGAAGTTCTGTTGATTCTCTTAATTATTCAGTGAAGAATTGTTCCTCTTCCCTTTTTTGACTTTAATTCTTTTCTTTGAAGTTTATCTAAATGTGATTTTTTTCTGAACTATGCCAGTTGGTATCAAAGCCCAAGTTTGATCTTTCTTTGGATTGTGCCTCCTAAGAAGAAACAAGTGACTCACATCGTGGAGCATGAAACCAACAACAAAACACAAGAAGAGTTGGCAAAGTTGAGAAGATAAGTTGATGCACTTTCTCAGGAGTTGAGATTGCTATATTCTCATTCTAAAACAGGGGATAGCAACTCTGACGCAAGTGCCTCCACTCGTTCCTTTTTACCATCAAGACAAGCAACCAGATCAGTTGTAGTTACGGGTGGTGACTAGAAACAACGGGTGTTGGTGTGAAAATTTTAATAAATTCTCATGCAACATAGTTCACTCAATCAAGTAATTGAGTTTTTATTATTTTGGGTAAGGCCCATTTAGGGTATTATACGGATTGTTCCCCTTAATTACATCTCCACAAGAAAGTAGAGAACACCTTTTGATTCTAACTTAGAGAAATGAATGCATAGAATAAAAGGAAAGAACAATAGAGTACTTCTTAAAAAAGAACTTTTCATTTGCATTTTTTTTTACATCAAGTGTACAAGAATGAGAAGAAAAAAGAAAATACAATTGAGAAAATTTACAATAATACATTTATCTCTTTCTTTCCTTTTTGATACAAAGAAGATTTCCTTCTCACTTCTTTCTTCACAATAAGCTGTAGTCAATTAGATGAAATTCTGACTGTAGATAGCCTTAATCCTCCGGATTTTGTATGCAAGAAGGGAACTGTAGTCAATCAAGTTGAATATTTGGTTGTAGACGGTTTTTATCCCCTTGTTCTTCATTTTCATTTTGAAGAAAACTGAAGAGAGGAGAGCTTGAGAGTTCGACAATGAGGGTCTGAGACTGAGAGTTTCGAACCTAACCTCTCTCAGCACCCTAACACTATTTTATTAAGATAGGTTTGAATAATTACAAGGAGGCCCTTAGTTGGGCAAGAATTTACAAAGAACTTAATATAGACAGGATGGGCCCAGAATWAGGCCCATTACAGAAAAACATAAATAACAAGAAAGAATAAACAGCCTATGGGCCATTCGGCCCATCTTCTCTACACATTTGAACGGAACCATAATCAACCCTTAGAAATTAGACTGTAGATGGTTTAATCCCTAACTTGTCTTGATAGAGGGACCATAATCTACCAAGTAAAAGCACCTGGATGTAGATGGTTTATTTCCCTCTATTTCCTTTCTTAAAAGTAAAAATAAAAGGGAGAGGAAGAAGGATACATAGCAAAAGACATATATAGGAAGTATTCCCGAAGAGGACTTTCCTTTTCCTACCTGTATTAGTGAGATTTATTTTCCTTCCATGTCTTCCCTTGAGAACTTCTCTTTTCCTCTCTCTTTATCTTGGATTTTCTTAAGAATCTCTTGAGAGTTAAGACATAATTTTCTCCGAAGAGGAGCGCCCTCTAATTAACTTTAAGGAGTTTAAATAGGGAGTAGGGTAGTTATGCAACTACCCCCTCCCCCTAGGTGAAGGACACCTGTCCCTACTACTTAAAGAGTGGGAACTCCATATGGGACACCTTTTTTCAGTTTTGATGATTTAGTTAGCACACTAGCCAACCCACTTATTTGGGTTATAAATTATTTAAATATTATTTGGATTAAAAAAATAATTCAATAGTAGGAAATAGGTTTCAAGATTGAGATTCCCAAAGTTTCATGGAGGTTCCTTCACTTGTTCTTTATCATCATCAAGGCAAGAAACCAAATTGGCTACAACTGCGGGTGCTGAATATAAGCAGTGGGAAACAGATCTCAAGATTGAGTTCCCAGAGTTTCATGGAGGTATAGCCCCAAATGAATTAATGGACTAGAGTTCCATGGGGGAGTTATCAATTTTAGAGTTTAAAGGTAAAATCAATTCTTATGAATTAGATTAATATTGTTGAGGATCGCAACAAGAACCTTACGTGGCCATTCTCCTTAACAAAAACATGTTGATTGGAATAACCCTCCAATCTTTGATGAAGAACCAATTGTTAAGGATGAATCTTCCATCATTCACAATGAATTTCAAAATGATGGAGATAATATTTATCATCTTGGGGGTTTTGATCATATTGTCTTCGTACAAGCCTACAAAGATCCTTATTGGCAAGCAATTGTACAATGTTTAGAATGTCATTAAAGGAAGTTTATGTGAAGTGCAAGAAATATATTTCAAAATATAAGGTATATAGTGAAGAAATCTCAATTTGTATTGGAGGTTTACACTACCAATTATCTATTAGAAGGTTAGAAATAGAGAAAAACAATGGAAGCACAAAACCATATGTTGGTGGTCTCTTAGATGGTAACATGAATCCAAGGGTTGGATTCTCTTCAACCTGGGGAGGATGATGTAGTATGGGATTTGGCCTAATTGAATAAACATTTACCAAGTTGGCTTTTGATGACACATCTTAGTTCACATTTACCAAGATAGCATCATTATAGGATTTTTGTATCTATCCATCTTGATTCAAATTTACCAAGTTAGCATGATAATGGGATTTCGAAATTTGTCTTTAATTAGAATTTTTTTTGAAGAGATTTAGTAGGATTCTAATAAGGAGTGCTCAATTAGATTAGGAAACTTTCTTATAGGAGGCATAAGGGTGTAAAAGAAGTCTATAAGAGGAGAAGAGTATTGCTAGAAAAGAAAGTTCTGTTGATTTTTTCTTAATTATTCAGTGAAGAATTGTTCTTCTTGTCTTTCGACTTTAGTTCTTTTTTTTTTTTTGAAGCTTCTGTTAATGTGATTTGTTTCTGAACCATGCCAAAGTTCCAACATTTTTTTTTTCTGCATAGAACTGAATGACATTGAAGTCCTTGGAAATACATCAAACACCTTTATATAATCTGCCTAGACTATAGAGTTCTACCCAAAAGCTCTCCTTATGTCTATACGAGTTAGGCCCATACAAATTGGTCATTCACCACTAAACCCGCTTTCTTTTTCTTTGAATTTATTAGCTAATGTGGCTAAACCCATTGTTAGCGTAGGGGTATTTCTGAAATGATGAGGATAAATATTCGTGGCCTTTATCAAAACGGAAAACTTTGATGTAGGTACCAAATTGGTTACGAATTTCAGCTTAAAATTTCTGAAAAATGGTAAACAATTCACTTCTTTCTTTCATTAGATAGAGCCACGTCATCATTGAAAAATCATCTACAAAAATGACAAAATATCTGTATCCATTATATGACATCACTTTATAAGGACCCCAAACATCTGAATGAATTAAAG
>NW_010729129.1:181014-204292 GCF_000365185.1 Nelumbo nucifera
GTAGCTGAGACAGGCCACCCCAACCGACTTGGTGGCACTACAGTGTCAGCCTTGTCAGGATAGGTCTCCCCAGACCGATCCACTGGCTGTGAACATTCTAAACTTACACGAGTCTCATTAAGTGTCCAGTTGAAGCTAAGGGCATACAAAACTGTCTAACAGAACAACTTGCTACTGATAACCAATCCCTCCAATAGTTAGTAAAGGAGAAATGATCAAACAAATCCAGAGTCTTTAACCAATGTATTGCCTTGTACAAAACATTGTTGTTAGAGTCGGCTGTACAAGGGTGGTACAGTCCTTTTATGTTTAGTTATATATGTATTGCTCTGCTGATGTTAAATGAGGGCACAATGGTAATCCTTGTATATCATAGAACAGTATAAATAAAAGAATGGCCGACTAGAGGTTTTGAGATTTTTCTCTCTAGTTCGGCTGTGACTTTTCTCCTTTTCTTCGCTTTCTCCTTCTCCTTCTCTCTCTCTCTCTCTTTTCCTTCTCTTTCTTTTGATCTGAACATATACGAACATCTAATCTGAGTTTTATCATGGTATCAGAGCCACGATAATCAGTTCAGATCAGTTGTCTCATTTTCTCTCTGTTCTGCGCATTCCTCTCTAGGGTTTTGCAGAATTCTCATTGATATTTAGAGAGTTTTCCAGAAAGGAAGAAAAGGACTGGTCGTTTTCTCCTTTTGGGGGTTTCCATGCCTCCAATCAGTGCAATCGTTGTGGTTTTGTGTGGTTGGTAGAAAACCCTCTACTCGCAATTCGAAGAGGGCTGGTTTTGTGATGGTGATAGTGCAGACTTGGTACCCTCTACTCGACAGGTACATGATCCTCGAACTAAGTTGTGGTATGTAGCAAGTTTCTTTTATATGTTGCTGAACTAAAAATATTATTCGTGAGGTGTGTTGTGAGGGTTTCTAGTGCTGACAGTAAACGGCAACAGTAGTGCTGTTGCTAAAAGTGGTGAACAGTTGTGAATATTATTGCTGAAACAGTGGTGAATAGTTGTGTGTTGCTACTGAAACCTGGTACTAGGAACCCTAGTGGTGTTCAGTCATTCGTGTGGAGTGTGGTGATTTATTAGGGCAGTAGAGTAACAATTTTGTGGTACAACCTCCCACTGTTTTTTTGTGCAGTCATGGGAGACAGTAGTGAATACAAATCAAGTGTGATGGTGCCTTCTAATTATCTGAATGTGTAGATGACCTCTATAAAACTGAATGGTGAGAATTATGTCCCTTGGGCTAAGTCTGTTGAAGTTTTCCTGAAAGCCAAAAAGAAAGTGAAACATGTGAGGGAAGATAAACCCTCAATTGATTCTCCAGGATATGATGAATGGGAGCAGGAGGATGCTCAAATTATGACTTGGCTATGGAACAACATGGAGTACAAAATTAGTGTGAACTTCATGTTTTAGGTACAGCCAAGGAAGTCTGGGATCATGCAAGAAAACTATATTCTGGACAAGATAACACTACAAGGGTTTACCAACTGTACCAAGAGTACATCAATCTGCAACAAGGGAATCAGAGTCTTGAGGACTATTATGCCAGTATGAGAAATTTATGAAATGAGTTGAATGTTTATCATCCTCTTACACCTGATGTCAAAATTCATTAACAACAAAGAGAGCAGTTGGATGTGACCAGATTCTTAGTAGGGCTGAAATCTGAGTATGAACCCGTAAGGGCACAAATATTAGGTGGATCTGCTCTTCCCTCTCTTGAGGAAGTGTTTGTTCGTCTTCAGAGGATTTCAGTTGGACCCATAGAGACTTCCACTATGTCAGATAGGTCTGCATTTGTAGTTACGAGAGGGGGAGGTCGTGGTGGTAGAGGAGGTCAGCATGGACGTGGTAGTGGTGGTGGACCCATGTATGGTCGTGGTGGTGGTGGAATGTATAATCGTGGTGGTGGTCGTGTTGGAGGACGAGACTCAGGGCGAGCCCGTGGTAGGGGACGTGGTAATACTCATAGAAGGTGTACTCATTGTGGTATGGAGGGACATAATATCAACTTTTGCTACGATCTCCATGGCCCACCTTCAACTTGGGCGAATCATGCAGTTGTAAATGGTGGTATCTCAAGTCACTGATCAGATCCCCACTACATCTATAGATACTTCCAGAAAGGAGATGGTGAGTGTTTCACGGGATGAGTATGAGCGGTTCATTCAGGGTACATGTCAATAGAACACAGCTACCCTTGCACACATAGGTACGGCTTGTCTGGCATCCACATCTTCCCGTTGGATTATAGATTCTGGAGCTTCCGATCATATGATTGGAACTCCAGGTGTGTTTTCATCCATTTCTTCGTCCTCCACTTCCCAATCTATTACTCTTGCCAATGGCTCTACATCAGCCATATGTGGTGTTGGTAATGTTGACACTGACTCATTATCCCTCTCCTCAGTTTTATATGTTCCTAAGTTTCCCTTTAACCTGATGTCTGTTAGTAAATTGACTCAGTCTCTTAATTGCTCAATAACTTTTTACCCTTCCTCTTGTGTGTTTCAGGATCTCAAGACGGGGATGAAGATTGGTGGAGGGCATGAAGCTAATGGACTGTATTATCTTGATGGAGGTGGTTCGGCAACGACTCTTCAGTCATCTCTCTCCCCTCATCAGTGGCACTGCAGACTTGGTCATCCGTCTCTTAGAGCTCTTCAGTTACTTGTTCCGTCGTTGCATTGTCTTTCTAATTTAAATTATGAGTCGTGTTAGTTTGGGAAACATCATCGTATCTCCTTTAGTCCTAGAGTTGATAGTCGTACATTGAGTCCTTTTTCTTTAGTYCATTCGRACAWCTGGGGTCCAAACAGAGTAGTGTCTTATAATGGTTACAAGTACTTTGTAATTTTTGTTGATGATTATTCAAGGATGACATGGCTTTACCTTATGAAAGAAAAGAGTGAATTGTTTTCTATCTTCCATAAATTTTATGCTGAAATTCACAATCAATTTGGTGTAAATATTAAAATTCTTTGTTCTAATAATGGCCGCGAGAATTTTTCCACACACTTTCAAGAATATTTGGAACAACATGGCATTATCCATCAAACCTCATGTACCTACACCCCTCAACAAAATGGGGTGGCTGAAAGAAAAAACCGTCACCTTTTGGAAACTACTCGGTCCCTCTTACATCAGATGAATGTCCCCAAACCCTTTTGGAGTGATGCTGTAGTCACATCTTGCTTTCTTATTAATTGCATGCCCATGTCTATCCTTGAAGGTCAGTCCCCTTTCTCTGTTCTGTTTCCCACGTTGTCTCATTTTACCCTTACTCCCAGAGTTTTTGGATGCGTGTGTTTCGTTCATAATCTTGGGCCTAGAATGGACAAGTTAGATGCTAGATCCACTAAGTGTGTCTTTCTTGGCTATTCCAGGACTCAAAAAGGGTAAAAGTGTTATAAACCTCGTTCTCGGCGTTTTTTTGTGTGTTCTAATGTTACATTTTTTGAATCTGTTCCTTTCTACTCCAGGTCAGATACTTCTTCTCCTCTGTTGCCATCACCCCCTCTTCCAATTCCTGTTGAGGATCCCGTTCCTCTTGTTTCGGTCGTGACCCAGTCTTTGTCTCCAGTGTAGCTACCTGAGAGAGGACCACCTATCCGGCAAGTGTATAAACATCATCAGACATCGGCTCCTCCCCTAGCTTCGTCACCGTCGACAAATCCGGCAGTTGATCCCACCCCAGCCCCAACTCCAAGTTCTAACCTTGATCTTCCTATTGCTTTGCAGAAAGGTAAATGCAGTTGCACTCTCCATCCCATTTCCAATTTTGTTTCTGTATCTCACGTTTCGGCTTCCCATCGATAGTTTGTTTCTATGCTATCCTCTGTCTCTGTTCCCAGGGATATCCCGGAAGCCCTCAATTCTCCAGGGTGGTGCCAAGCAATGGAAGAAGAACTCTCGGCCCTGACTCGTACTCATACGTGGGACCTCACTACTCTTCCTCCTGGTAAGCATGTGGTCGACTGTAAGTGGGTGTACACGGTTAAATACTTGCCTGATAGAAGTGTTGAACGGTTGAAAGCTCGGTTAGTTGCCAAAGGTAATTCACAGCAGTATGGTATTGATTACACAAACACCTTCTCTCTGGTTGCCAAAATTGGGTCAATTCGTGTTCTAATTTCTCTTGCTGCTATGTTCGATTGGCCCTTGTTTCAACTTGACATCAAGAATGCTTTTTACATGGTGATCTTCTTGAGGAGGTGTACATGGAGCAACCACCAGGGTTTGTTGCTCAGGGGGAGGGTGAGAAGGTCTGTAGACTTAAGAAGGCTATTTATGGACTTAAAAAATCTCCCTGTGCATGGTTTGGGAGATTTAGTGAAGTGGTGAAGAAGTTTGGAATGAAACAGTGTCAGGTTGATCATTCTGTATTTAGCTATGAATCAAATGCTGGGAAGATTCTCTTGGTGGTATATGTAGATGGCATTGTTATCACAGGCAATGACAGACCAAGGATTGACAGGTTGAAGACTTACTTGCATGATCACTTCCAGAAAAAGGATCTTGGCAAATTAAGATACTTCCTAGGAATAGAGGTTGCAAGGTCCAAGAATGGTATTAATCTGTGCCTGAGGAAATATGTTCTTGATTTGCTAGAGGAAATAGGGTTGTTGGGTGCCAGACCGGCTGAAACACCTATGGAACTGAATGCTAGATTGGGTAGTGATACAGGTGAGGAGTTTGAGGATCCGGGAAGGTACAAAAGGCTGGTGGGTAAGCTTAATTACCTAACCATCACTCGACCTGATATCTCATTTGCGGTCAGTATAGTGAGTCAATTTATGCAAAATCCGAGAATCCCACACTGGGAGGCAGTCCTAAGGATTGTGAGGTATTTGAAGGGTGCTTCAGGTCGTGGTTTGTTGTATAAGAGTGGAGGAAGTCTTGAGATAGAGGGATATACGGATGCTGATTGGGTCGGGTCCATATCTGACAGAAGGTCCACTACAGGGTATTGCACTT
The DNA here is from genome assembly GCF_000365185.1 of Nelumbo nucifera. The sequence goes on from NW_010729129.1 coordinate 186,004, forward strand.
TTCTTGGTGGGAACTTAGTGACATGGAAGAGTAAGAAGTAGACAGTGGTAGCAAGAAGCAGTGCAGAGGCTGAATATAGGGCTATGGCTCACACAACATGCGGTGTGGTTGAAGCATCTACTAGAGGAGATGGGATACTCGATTGACACTCCTATGAAGCTATACTGTGATAACCAAGCTGCAGTTCATATCTCCTCTAATCCAGTGTTTCATGAAAGGATGAAGCACATAGAAGTGGATTGCCACTTTGTACGTGAGAAGGTGCTTAGTGGAGTGATAAGTACAACATATGTGAACACAGGAAATCAATGGGCAGATCTGTTTACCAAAGGGTTGAATCGGGGAAGAGTGGACTACATATACTCACCAGCTTGAGGGGGAGTGTTAGAGTCGGCTATACAAGGATAGTACAGTCCTTTTATGTTTAGATATATATGTATTGCTCTGCTGATGTGGCCCTCACTTAAGTGAGGGCACAATGGTAATCCTTGTATATCTTAGAAGAGTATAAATAAAAGAAGGGCCGACTAGAGGTTTTGAGATTTTTCTCTCTAGTTCGGCTGTGACTTTTCTCCTTCTCCTTCTCTCTCTCTTTTCCTTCTCTTTCTTCTGATCTGAACATATACGAACATCTAATCTGAGTTTTATCAACCTGACTGCTCCTCCCCTATTCCTAGAAGATCCTGGCATTCCTTGTTTCCCTAAATGTTCATAACAAGGCTGCTCGTGCACACCTCCACATTTTTCTTCCTCTTTTATGGGGCCAATAAGAGTTAAAAATTGAACTTACTTCTGTTGGCATATCCCGTCTACACCCAAACAACGATAGAAGCCAAACCCAGAGCTCTGTAGTGACACTACAAGATTAAAACAAGTGATAACAGTCCTCACCATGAGATCTGCAAAGAGTGCACCAGTTTGGAGAAATACATAGGAAGGGTCTTCTCTTTTGTAGGTTATCCATCATGGTTACTTTACCATGCCACACTTCCCAACACAAAGCCATTGTCTTGGGAGGAACCGGCCTACACTAGACTTTTTTGAAAGGAAAATTTTGTTGAGAGGAGGTTTGGCACAAGAAATTAAAAAAGGAACCAAAAGAAAAAGACCCATTAGGGTGAATGGCCCAAATCCTCTTATCAAGCTTCAAAGGATCCAACCAACTACATCCTCCCTTAACCCTCTACAGAAACCAAAATCCCAAGACAAAGACGACAAATTTAAAATTGATCGAATTTTGAAATCACCTCTTTCTTATATAAAGAAATAGAGTACAAGGACGGAAAAAGGTCTTTTAGGGGAAGATCTCCAGCCCAAATGTCCTCCTAAAAACCGAATAGAATTACTAGAACAAGCATCATACCTGATACAAGTAAGAAACTGCGGAAGAATTTTGTGTATTGTTTTCCATGGTGTTGCTAGGTTAGCCCTCGTTGAAGCACCAGCATCCCATCCACTCTCTGAGCATCCATGAATACTCTTCACCACTTCATGCCACAACCTATCTCGCTTCATAGGCCACCTCCACAACCACTTCCCTAACAAAGCTGAATTCTTTTTAAGCACATTCCCAAGCCCTAATCCTCCTTCCTCTTTGCTTCTACCCACAACCTCCCAACTGATTAAGTGGTCTTTTTTACCTTCTCCCGGTTCCCAAAGAAAATCTCTCATCATTTTTTCTAGTTTCTTCACTTCCCTAGATGGTATCCTGAAGACAAAGAGGTAGTAAGTAGGTAGGTTCGTGAGGGTAGCTCTTATTAAGGTGATCCTCCCACCCAAAGAGGTAACTTTTCTTCCACACAGCTAATCTCTTTTCAAACTTCTCTATAACTAGGGTCCAGAACCTACTCTCCCTAGGGTTTGCCCCTAATAGCAACTCTAAATAGGACAAAGGCCAAGTAGAAATGAAGCACTGAAGACAATCTACAATAGCCTCAACCTCCTCAAAGTCCAGATTGACTCCAGCGACGCATCTATTTTCTAAATTGATTTTTAAATTGGACACTCCTTTAAAGGCTTTAATCATTTCTTCCAAGTTTCCCACCTCACTAAAACCACCACCATAGAAGATCATCAAGTCATCCGCAAACTGCAAATGAGTTACTGGAATTTGGTTTGTGCCTATTCTCCATCCCTTTATCACATCTTCCCTATCAGCCCTGGTGATAATTCGACTGAACACATCAGCTACCAAGGTAAAGAGAAAAGGTGAAAGTGGATCCCCTTGTCTAATACCCTTACTATTTGGAAAAAATCCCTTACCACCCCATTTACTAGGATGGAGTAGTGACAAGAGTTGACACAACCAAACATCCAACCATACAATCTTTCCTCGAACCCACACTTCCTCAAAACCTCTACTAGGAACTATCAGTCCGCCAAATCATAGGCTTTCTCAAGATCGAGCTTACAAACAAAGCCTCTTTGCTTAGACCTCTTCATCTCCTCCACACATTCATTGGCAACTAGGATCTGACCAATTATCTGTCATCCTTGGATGAATGCCCTTGGGCCTGACTAATAATGGAGGGAAGGATTTCTTTAATCCTCAATGACAACACCTTTGCCAGGATTTTATAGATACTAGTCACCAACTAATTGGCCTTAAGTCTTTAGGATGGATGGCATCAAATTTCTTTGGAATTAGAGCCAAGAAAGTAGCATTAATGCCTCGACTGACTATATGCTTATCTACAAACTCATTAAAAGCCTCATAAAGATCATTTTTTATCACATCCCAACAATCTTGGTAAAAGGCCATTGTAAAATCCTTTGGGCTTGGAGCTTTGGATCTATCCATCAAGAACACCGCCTTCCTAATCTCTTCTTCCTCAAAGATTTTTTCCAACCACCTAACTTGATCTTCATCCAGACTTGGCCAATCTATCCCTTCCAATTCCTACCTCTCATCCAAGGGTCTTTTATAAATGGATTTAAAGTGATCCACAAACTTCCTAGCAATATCATCTTGATTAGTGAAAACCTCCCCCCCTTACCTCTAGCTTAGACACAAAGTTCTTTCTCCTCCTCCCATTTTCCACATCATGAAAAAACTTTGTATTTCCATCACCTTCCTTGGTCCACCTATGCCTCGATTTTTGCCTCCAACTTATTTCTTATCTCAATAACACATCTTCTAAATCCTTCTTCAATTGTCTCCTCATGTCTTTCTCACCCTCCTCCATTGTAGCTTGAGCTTCTCTTTCATCCAGCTCTTTTATCCTAGAGATTAGATTCACTTTTTGCTCCTCAATTCTTCCAAAGTCATCCCTATTCCATTCTTTTATTTTGGATCTCAACCTCTGTAGTTTCTTGTGAAATCTTACCCCTTTCCACTTTATTCCCCTCAATTCCTCATTCCACCATAATTTAACTTTATTCACAAAGTCCAGGTGGGTTAACCACATGTTCTCAAACCTAAAAGGCCTAGGTCCACCTGTAAAATCTTCCACACCTATTCTCATAGGACAGTGATCCGAGGTTACCCTAGGCAAAGCTCTAGACACCCAAGTTTCCCCAATAGTTCTCCCAATCAACATTAAAAATAAACCTGTCCAACTTCGACTTCAAGGGAGTTTCCTATAGGTTAGACCAAAGTAAATCTGGCTTGTAGCAGCGGGATCTCCTTTAACTCATAATCAGCAATAAAGCTATTATAATTTCTCATGCTAGTTGTGATGGTTTGTTGGGAATTATTAGTTTCTTTAGAAAAATGTATTACATTGAAGTCCCCTCCCAATCACCATGGACCTTCCCATAGACCCTGAATTGCATACAACTCCTCCCACATGTCATTCATTTCTCTATAGTTATTAGGACTAGATATTGGTTAACACCCAAGTGAAGTCATCCTCTACATTCTTGAATTTGATGGAAACCAAGAACCTCCCTATTAGCTCCTCCACTGCTTCTACTACATCATCCTTCCATAATGTGTCAATCCCTCCCGAGGCTCCCCAAGAAGGGGTTGAGGTCCACCTTACTCTTCTTGACCTCCACACACTCCTCACCCATCTTTTGTCCAACTCTAACAACTTTGTTTCTTGTAACATAACAATGTTAGGCCTTTCCCTTCTATGTAAATCCTTTATCACCCTCCTTTTCCTTGCACTCCCTAATCCCCTAACATTCTAGCTAACTATTCTCATAGTCACAGATCATGCAAACACCCTCCGTCATAAACCACTACTCCTTACTTCATACCCTTTCTCCTATCACCTCTACCACTAAACTCTAAATTCCCTTTGATGTCACCAATTAATCTTTCCACTTCAGATCGTTTCTTCTTTTCCTTATTCCTTTTTGCCTCACTCTTTTTATTATAAGTTTTCACCTGTCATTTCCTTTCAGCCCTCTCTTCGACTTGACCTCCCTCACCAATAGCTTCCAAAACTGAAGTCTGAAGTTCTCCTTTATCATAGTCAACCCCTTCCTTTCCCCTATCCATCACCATTTCACTTAACCCGTCCCCATATCCTTCCTTTTGTTGGAGATTCTCAAACTTTGTACAAATCAGTCCCCAAATTTTATCTACCTCCCCACTCTTCCCTTCAAGGCATCCTTCCCAACTCTTCCACCTTCCACCTCCAATTGTACCCTTGTTGTACCTTCTGGGTGGGATGCTGGTACCTTTGTTTCAGGCATAATACACTGGTTAGTAACCAAAAACAAATTGACATCCGTACCGATAGCACAAGGAATGCTAGGACTAGACTGTTTGCCAAACCTGACTAAAACTGGTGTTGTTTCCTTACCGGAAGACTTCTGTGGAGTGACATGGTAAAGCAAGCACCACTGTCTAGCCTACCCTCTTGAAATCCCAATCCCAATACTCCCCTTCCTAGTTCACCCTTATCCATTCTCACAAGTAAGTCCTGCCCGCCTTGAGACTTTTCATTGGTTCCCTCATTATGGGATAGTGGGATCTGTCCAGCAAACACAGCACCTCCTATCGTTTGTTCTTCCTTAGGAAAATCTGCAGTACCTCTTCTTCTAAGTACGAAACCTCTGTATTCAAGCTCCCTGTTTCAATCAGATTTTGTTTAGCTTGCAAATCGAGGCTACCCAGACTCGAGGCTCCATCTGACTCATAGTCATCGTCACTGCTGCTTTCATCTCCAGACCAAACTGCAGAATCTAGCTTTTCTAAATCAATGCGCTTGACGCATATAGGATTCCGCCTCTCAGGCGACAACCAATTCAAGCTCTTAGTTGGGACCCACTGAAATGAGCCACTAGAATGCACACTCTGCCATGATTTCTGAACTCGAGCTAAGGAACTCGAAGAGGAAGAAGATAGATGATTAGAATTGTCTATCAACTGATCCCCCCAACTTCAGTCACGTGAGGATTTAAGTGAGCATGTGACTGAGCCGCCCCAACTCCAGTCACGTGTTGTTTTAAGTGAGCATGTGACTGGACCCCCCCAACTCCAGTCATGTGCTGTTTTAAGTGAGCATGTGACTTAACCTTATCCTTATTAATTATGGGCTTAAAACTGGGCCCAAGAGAATTAAGAATTTCCTCTCACCCTTGGCCCGGGAGAAATAATAGTCCATGGGTTCAGTGCTCTTAACCGACCCCATAAGACTACTTGGCCCACCAACTTGACCCACCTCAACTCCCAGTTCAACCACCTTGTTTCTTACTTCAGCTTGCTTTTTAACATTGTCTCCTCTTTACTCCCCTCTTCAACATTAAAGTTTGCCGTGGCAGTGTTCCCAACCACCTGTGCAAAGGTTCTGCTATGTGTCAAAGGGGTTTCTTGTGTTTTAAGCCTCTGACTTTCCATATGCCCCAAGTTTTTTAGGCTCCCTAGAAGCTATTGGCCCATTTTAGTATAACTTCCAGTCTTTTTTGAACCCTCCAATCTGCTTCTTCCACGTACAACTTCTTCCTCAAACTCCTCACCTCCCTCCATTCTAGCTTCCTTCCACAAGCTTGCTTCAATGGAGGAAGCTAGCCAGACTGAAACGAAAACACCCTCCACTCTTATTTCCACCTTCCTTGGTATATCTTCAGGCCTCACTCTACTTAGGAGAATAGCCGTAGAATGGAGGTCTCCCCAGTAAGCACCATCCAATCTCCCTCTATTAGAAGGGTAAGGATCCATCATATGGATGGCCGAACCATGCTAGATGGTTGGGTGAAATTTCAAAAATTTCCTAATCCTTTTGGGAATCGAATTCCCTATGTTTTGAAAAACTGCATTTTTCAAGATCAGTCTTGCACTGAACCTGACCAGGTTTGAAACCAATCAAAGAGGGAGGTTTATACCTGATAGGGATACCACAAATGTAGATCCCAAGGTGGAAGTTCATGCCCAAATCAGTCCTAAAACCAGCCTCCACTGAAGATGGCGTAATGTGTAGGCGAAGCTGATTCAACAACACAATTTTCAACAAAACTGCAACCCAACTGCTTGGATCAAACTGGGGAAGATGAGCCTGAAGTTCCTTTGAAAGTTTCTTGCAAAAATCAGAAGAAAATTGATATCTATTAGTCCTTGAAAGCTATTTCAGTCAATAGAATAGTGGATGAAGAGAAGTGGAAGAGAGAAGAGAAGAGAGAAAGAGGATGAGAGAGACACAAGATGATGTTGGCAGTGCTAGCCTTTTTTATTATATATACTAGGGCGACCATACAACTTAAAAGAAAGGAGAAAAAGACTAAAGTGCCCCTTGCGGCATACACCTAATATTACATCACTCCCCCTCAAGTTGGGGCATAGATGTCAATCATCCCTAACTTGTCACATAGATCATAATGCCGCAAGGAATTCAATCCCTTAACAAGGTCATTTGCAAGTTGTTCCTTTGAGCTGATGTAAGGGGTGCAAACTTCTCCTTTCTCAAGCTTCTCTCTAATAAAATGCTTATCAACTTCAATATTGTTGACAGATGTTGTATATATGTTTGGTACCGCAAGGGTACTTTTGTAATTTCTTCATTCTTTAAGTTGTACGGCCATCCTAGTATAAATAATAACATACTGCATGCCTACATTTTTTCTTTTAGGGCTCTCAGTCCTCTCGCCTCTTCTCTCTCCCTTTCTCTTGTTCAACATGGTATCAGAGTAGGTCGTCCAGGCCTGAAGGGTGATGTTGAGCAGTCTGATTTTTTCATCTTCCAAAGTCGGGCAGTCTGTCCTTTCATCTTCCAGTTGTGTTCATCTGCTGTTTGACTTTTAGCAAGTAGAAAGTCTGTCTGACTTTTCATCTTCCAGCGTGGAGAAGGTTCTGTTTTATGGAGAAATTTCCATCTGATGTTCGATTGAAACTTTCATGGAGAAGTTTTGTTTTCATCCCCTGATGTTYGACTGAAACTTTCAGAGGCTATCATCTGATGTTCACGAAGGTATTATCTGTTGTTCATCTACTGTTCATCTGCTGTTCGGCTCCCCTGTTGATGGACTGAAGTAACCTTTTTTACTTTGCTCTCATTAACTGTTCGGCTGCCCTGAAGTTGGACCTGTACCAGGTCTGCCGATTAGGTGTGTGGTGAACTTCACCTTTCTCCTTCCATTCTGTTGTGGGGTCGTATGATCCCTGTAAAACCGTAGGTCATAAGGACCTGTTTATGTGTTGCAATAGCAGTGTTTGTTTTTGGATCCCTGTGAAATCGTAGGTCATAAGGACCTGTTTGTGTGCTGCAAAAGCAGCCCTTTTTTTTTTTTGAGGCAGTGCTCCTTCTTTGGGTGTTGTTTTTAAATCTGAAATCATGAGTGGTGAAGATTCTGTTACATCTGGAGTTTCCTCAATGCTGAATGGAATGAGTGGGGGTGGTGACCTATCCTTTCCCATGGTTGTTGTCCCTCTTGATGGTTTAAATTACCTAGAGTGGTCAAGAGGGATCAAGCTGTACATCACTGGAAGGGGGAAGATAGGCTATATTAATGGGAGAATTAAAGAACCACACTCTGGGAGTGCTGAATATGATAGATGGAATCAGGAGAACAACATGGTTATGTCTTGGCTCTTAGTCTCCATGCAACCTCAAATAAGGAGAATTTCATGTGGGCTGAAACAGCATATGACATTTGGGAACAAGCAAAATCTACATATTCAGAACTGCGACACTATGCCAAGATCTATCAACTACAGGCAGAATCGTCTACTTGTGAACAGGGGGAGAGGTGTTTATCGGTATATTACTCTGACTTGACTTCTGTCTGGAAGGAGTTGGACCATTACCAGAATGTGGACTGGAAGTGTGACGAGGATGCAAAACTGTACAAGAAACTTGTCTCCCAGCAGAGAGTGTTTGCCTTCTTACATGGTTTGAACCCTATGTATGAATCTATCAGAGTCCAGATTCTCAGTTCTAAGGATCTTCCATCAGTTCAGGAAGTTTATGCTCTTGTACAATCTGAAGAGAGCAAAAGGAATTTGATGAACAGCCCTGGTGGAGATGCAATTGTGTTGGCAACAAAAGGGGGTGTCTCTACTAGTGTGGGAAATTCTTCCAAGAAAGGAGATCTCCAGAAAAAAAACAGAGGATAAAGACAAATTGTGGTGTACTCATTGCCAGAAACCCCGACACACTAGAGATACATGCTGGGGTCTTCATGGGAAACCAAAATGAGCTCAAGATCTGAATAAGAAGCAAGGTTCAGATGTGAATAAAAGATCAGGACAGCAAGGTACAAAGAAATACACTATGGCCAACATGGCTACTCGGGAGAATCAGCCCTCCATTCATATTGTGACTCGGACACATCTCTCTGGATCTGACCCAAGGGAGGATATTATGAATTCCTTCCGTGACTATTTAGAGCTCTATGGTAGAGCAATTYGTCAGATGGATGCTCCTCCCTCAACCTCATTTGCATCTACGTCAGGTAACTCTGCCACAGCCTTCCATGTTGCTTCTCACACCCTTGACTCTCCATGGATCATTGATTCTGGAGCATCAAAACACATGACTGGTACGTCCTCTTACTTTCAAACCTATCACCTTCTTTCTGGAAGAGACAAGGTGAGACAAGGTGAGACTAGCTGATGGATCATACACTTCCATAGCTGGTCAAGGAACCATCTCTCTTCCCCTTGGCCTNTTCGGCTGTGACTTTTCTCCTTCTCCTTCTCTCTCTCTTTTCCTTCTCTTTCTTCTGATCTGAACATATACGAACATCTAATCTGAGTTTTATCAACCTGACTGCTCCTCCCCTATTCCTAGAAGATCCTGGCATTCCTTGTTTCCCTAAATGTTCATAACAAGGCTGCTCGTGCACACCTCCACATTTTTCTTCCTCTTTTATGGGGCCAATAAGAGTTAAAAATTGAACTTACTTCTGTTGGCATATCCCGTCTACACCCAAACAACGATAGAAGCCAAACCCAGAGCTCTGTAGTGACACTACAAGATTAAAACAAGTGATAACAGTCCTCACCATGAGATCTGCAAAGAGTGCACCAGTTTGGAGAAATACATAGGAAGGGTCTTCTCTTTTGTAGGTTATCCATCATGGTTACTTTACCATGCCACACTTCCCAACACAAAGCCATTGTCTTGGGAGGAACCGGCCTACACTAGACTTTTTTGAAAGGAAAATTTTGTTGAGAGGAGGTTTGGCACAAGAAATTAAAAAAGGAACCAAAAGAAAAAGACCCATTAGGGTGAATGGCCCAAATCCTCTTATCAAGCTTCAAAGGATCCAACCAACTACATCCTCCCTTAACCCTCTACAGAAACCAAAATCCCAAGACAAAGACGACAAATTTAAAATTGATCGAATTTTGAAATCACCTCTTTCTTATATAAAGAAATAGAGTACAAGGACGGAAAAAGGTCTTTTAGGGGAAGATCTCCAGCCCAAATGTCCTCCTAAAAACCGAATAGAATTACTAGAACAAGCATCATACCTGATACAAGTAAGAAACTGCGGAAGAATTTTGTGTATTGTTTTCCATGGTGTTGCTAGGTTAGCCCTCGTTGAAGCACCAGCATCCCATCCACTCTCTGAGCATCCATGAATACTCTTCACCACTTCATGCCACAACCTATCTCGCTTCATAGGCCACCTCCACAACCACTTCCCTAACAAAGCTGAATTCTTTTTAAGCACATTCCCAAGCCCTAATCCTCCTTCCTCTTTGCTTCTACCCACAACCTCCCAACTGATTAAGTGGTCTTTTTTACCTTCTCCCGGTTCCCAAAGAAAATCTCTCATCATTTTTTCTAGTTTCTTCACTTCCCTAGATGGTATCCTGAAGACAAAGAGGTAGTAAGTAGGTAGGTTCGTGAGGGTAGCTCTTATTAAGGTGATCCTCCCACCCAAAGAGGTAACTTTTCTTCCACACAGCTAATCTCTTTTCAAACTTCTCTATAACTAGGGTCCAGAACCTACTCTCCCTAGGGTTTGCCCCTAATAGCAACTCTAAATAGGACAAAGGCCAAGTAGAAATGAAGCACTGAAGACAATCTACAATAGCCTCAACCTCCTCAAAGTCCAGATTGACTCCAGCGACGCATCTATTTTCTAAATTGATTTTTAAATTGGACACTCCTTTAAAGGCTTTAATCATTTCTTCCAAGTTTCCCACCTCACTAAAACCACCACCATAGAAGATCATCAAGTCATCCGCAAACTGCAAATGAGTTACTGGAATTTGGTTTGTGCCTATTCTCCATCCCTTTATCACATCTTCCCTATCAGCCCTGGTGATAATTCGACTGAACACATCAGCTACCAAGGTAAAGAGAAAAGGTGAAAGTGGATCCCCTTGTCTAATACCCTTACTATTTGGAAAAAATCCCTTACCACCCCATTTACTAGGATGGAGTAGTGACAAGAGTTGACACAACCAAACATCCAACCATACAATCTTTCCTCGAACCCACACTTCCTCAAAACCTCTACTAGGAACTATCAGTCCGCCAAATCATAGGCTTTCTCAAGATCGAGCTTACAAACAAAGCCTCTTTGCTTAGACCTCTTCATCTCCTCCACACATTCATTGGCAACTAGGATCTGACCAATTATCTGTCATCCTTGGATGAATGCCCTTGGGCCTGACTAATAATGGAGGGAAGGATTTCTTTAATCCTCAATGACAACACCTTTGCCAGGATTTTATAGATACTAGTCACCAACTAATTGGCCTTAAGTCTTTAGGATGGATGGCATCAAATTTCTTTGGAATTAGAGCCAAGAAAGTAGCATTAATGCCTCGACTGACTATATGCTTATCTACAAACTCATTAAAAGCCTCATAAAGATCATTTTTTATCACATCCCAACAATCTTGGTAAAAGGCCATTGTAAAATCCTTTGGGCTTGGAGCTTTGGATCTATCCATCAAGAACACCGCCTTCCTAATCTCTTCTTCCTCAAAGATTTTTTCCAACCACCTAACTTGATCTTCATCCAGACTTGGCCAATCTATCCCTTCCAATTCCTACCTCTCATCCAAGGGTCTTTTATAAATGGATTTAAAGTGATCCACAAACTTCCTAGCAATATCATCTTGATTAGTGAAAACCTCCCCCCCTTACCTCTAGCTTAGACACAAAGTTCTTTCTCCTCCTCCCATTTTCCACATCATGAAAAAACTTTGTATTTCCATCACCTTCCTTGGTCCACCTATGCCTCGATTTTTGCCTCCAACTTATTTCTTATCTCAATAACACATCTTCTAAATCCTTCTTCAATTGTCTCCTCATGTCTTTCTCACCCTCCTCCATTGTAGCTTGAGCTTCTCTTTCATCCAGCTCTTTTATCCTAGAGATTAGATTCACTTTTTGCTCCTCAATTCTTCCAAAGTCATCCCTATTCCATTCTTTTATTTTGGATCTCAACCTCTGTAGTTTCTTGTGAAATCTTACCCCTTTCCACTTTATTCCCCTCAATTCCTCATTCCACCATAATTTAACTTTATTCACAAAGTCCAGGTGGGTTAACCACATGTTCTCAAACCTAAAAGGCCTAGGTCCACCTGTAAAATCTTCCACACCTATTCTCATAGGACAGTGATCCGAGGTTACCCTAGGCAAAGCTCTAGACACCCAAGTTTCCCCAATAGTTCTCCCAATCAACATTAAAAATAAACCTGTCCAACTTCGACTTCAAGGGAGTTTCCTATAGGTTAGACCAAAGTAAATCTGGCTTGTAGCAGCGGGATCTCCTTTAACTCATAATCAGCAATAAAGCTATTATAATTTCTCATGCTAGTTGTGATGGTTTGTTGGGAATTATTAGTTTCTTTAGAAAAATGTATTACATTGAAGTCCCCTCCCAATCACCATGGACCTTCCCATAGACCCTGAATTGCATACAACTCCTCCCACATGTCATTCATTTCTCTATAGTTATTAGGACTAGATATTGGTTAACACCCAAGTGAAGTCATCCTCTACATTCTTGAATTTGATGGAAACCAAGAACCTCCCTATTAGCTCCTCCACTGCTTCTACTACATCATCCTTCCATAATGTGTCAATCCCTCCCGAGGCTCCCCAAGAAGGGGTTGAGGTCCACCTTACTCTTCTTGACCTCCACACACTCCTCACCCATCTTTTGTCCAACTCTAACAACTTTGTTTCTTGTAACATAACAATGTTAGGCCTTTCCCTTCTATGTAAATCCTTTATCACCCTCCTTTTCCTTGCACTCCCTAATCCCCTAACATTCTAGCTAACTATTCTCATAGTCACAGATCATGCAAACACCCTCCGTCATAAACCACTACTCCTTACTTCATACCCTTTCTCCTATCACCTCTACCACTAAACTCTAAATTCCCTTTGATGTCACCAATTAATCTTTCCACTTCAGATCGTTTCTTCTTTTCCTTATTCCTTTTTGCCTCACTCTTTTTATTATAAGTTTTCACCTGTCATTTCCTTTCAGCCCTCTCTTCGACTTGACCTCCCTCACCAATAGCTTCCAAAACTGAAGTCTGAAGTTCTCCTTTATCATAGTCAACCCCTTCCTTTCCCCTATCCATCACCATTTCACTTAACCCGTCCCCATATCCTTCCTTTTGTTGGAGATTCTCAAACTTTGTACAAATCAGTCCCCAAATTTTATCTACCTCCCCACTCTTCCCTTCAAGGCATCCTTCCCAACTCTTCCACCTTCCACCTCCAATTGTACCCTTGTTGTACCTTCTGGGTGGGATGCTGGTACCTTTGTTTCAGGCATAATACACTGGTTAGTAACCAAAAACAAATTGACATCCGTACCGATAGCACAAGGAATGCTAGGACTAGACTGTTTGCCAAACCTGACTAAAACTGGTGTTGTTTCCTTACCGGAAGACTTCTGTGGAGTGACATGGTAAAGCAAGCACCACTGTCTAGCCTACCCTCTTGAAATCCCAATCCCAATACTCCCCTTCCTAGTTCACCCTTATCCATTCTCACAAGTAAGTCCTGCCCGCCTTGAGACTTTTCATTGGTTCCCTCATTATGGGATAGTGGGATCTGTCCAGCAAACACAGCACCTCCTATCGTTTGTTCTTCCTTAGGAAAATCTGCAGTACCTCTTCTTCTAAGTACGAAACCTCTGTATTCAAGCTCCCTGTTTCAATCAGATTTTGTTTAGCTTGCAAATCGAGGCTACCCAGACTCGAGGCTCCATCTGACTCATAGTCATCGTCACTGCTGCTTTCATCTCCAGACCAAACTGCAGAATCTAGCTTTTCTAAATCAATGCGCTTGACGCATATAGGATTCCGCCTCTCAGGCGACAACCAATTCAAGCTCTTAGTTGGGACCCACTGAAATGAGCCACTAGAATGCACACTCTGCCATGATTTCTGAACTCGAGCTAAGGAACTCGAAGAGGAAGAAGATAGATGATTAGAATTGTCTATCAACTGATCCCCCCAACTTCAGTCACGTGAGGATTTAAGTGAGCATGTGACTGAGCCGCCCCAACTCCAGTCACGTGTTGTTTTAAGTGAGCATGTGACTGGACCCCCCCAACTCCAGTCATGTGCTGTTTTAAGTGAGCATGTGACTTAACCTTATCCTTATTAATTATGGGCTTAAAACTGGGCCCAAGAGAATTAAGAATTTCCTCTCACCCTTGGCCCGGGAGAAATAATAGTCCATGGGTTCAGTGCTCTTAACCGACCCCATAAGACTACTTGGCCCACCAACTTGACCCACCTCAACTCCCAGTTCAACCACCTTGTTTCTTACTTCAGCTTGCTTTTTAACATTGTCTCCTCTTTACTCCCCTCTTCAACATTAAAGTTTGCCGTGGCAGTGTTCCCAACCACCTGTGCAAAGGTTCTGCTATGTGTCAAAGGGGTTTCTTGTGTTTTAAGCCTCTGACTTTCCATATGCCCCAAGTTTTTTAGGCTCCCTAGAAGCTATTGGCCCATTTTAGTATAACTTCCAGTCTTTTTTGAACCCTCCAATCTGCTTCTTCCACGTACAACTTCTTCCTCAAACTCCTCACCTCCCTCCATTCTAGCTTCCTTCCACAAGCTTGCTTCAATGGAGGAAGCTAGCCAGACTGAAACGAAAACACCCTCCACTCTTATTTCCACCTTCCTTGGTATATCTTCAGGCCTCACTCTACTTAGGAGAATAGCCGTAGAATGGAGGTCTCCCCAGTAAGCACCATCCAATCTCCCTCTATTAGAAGGGTAAGGATCCATCATATGGATGGCCGAACCATGCTAGATGGTTGGGTGAAATTTCAAAAATTTCCTAATCCTTTTGGGAATCGAATTCCCTATGTTTTGAAAAACTGCATTTTTCAAGATCAGTCTTGCACTGAACCTGACCAGGTTTGAAACCAATCAAAGAGGGAGGTTTATACCTGATAGGGATACCACAAATGTAGATCCCAAGGTGGAAGTTCATGCCCAAATCAGTCCTAAAACCAGCCTCCACTGAAGATGGCGTAATGTGTAGGCGAAGCTGATTCAACAACACAATTTTCAACAAAACTGCAACCCAACTGCTTGGATCAAACTGGGGAAGATGAGCCTGAAGTTCCTTTGAAAGTTTCTTGCAAAAATCAGAAGAAAATTGATATCTATTAGTCCTTGAAAGCTATTTCAGTCAATAGAATAGTGGATGAAGAGAAGTGGAAGAGAGAAGAGAAGAGAGAAAGAGGATGAGAGAGACACAAGATGATGTTGGCAGTGCTAGCCTTTTTTATTATATATACTAGGGCGACCATACAACTTAAAAGAAAGGAGAAAAAGACTAAAGTGCCCCTTGCGGCATACACCTAATATTACATCACTCCCCCTCAAGTTGGGGCATAGATGTCAATCATCCCTAACTTGTCACATAGATCATAATGCCGCAAGGAATTCAATCCCTTAACAAGGTCATTTGCAAGTTGTTCCTTTGAGCTGATGTAAGGGGTGCAAACTTCTCCTTTCTCAAGCTTCTCTCTAATAAAATGCTTATCAACTTCAATATTGTTGACAGATGTTGTATATATGTTTGGTACCGCAAGGGTACTTTTGTAATTTCTTCATTCTTTAAGTTGTATGGCCATCCTAGTATAAATAATAACATACTGTGCGCTTGCATTTTTTCTTTTAGGGCTCTCAGTCCTCTTGCCTCCTCTCTCTCCCTTTCTCTTGTTCAACAAATATGTTTAGACTAGAATAAAAAATAGATCTGTGTTCTAATGTAGTTCAAGAAGAAAGAAAGAAAACAGCTAGGCTTCGAAGAGAAGAAGAGAAGAAGAAGAAGCGAAGAAGAGAGAAAGAATGAAGGGGTTCGGTTTGATTAATCTGCCACCCCATTAGCTCTTAGATATTACATATAGATTAGTCTCCTTACGAGAGTAGGAGTTACTCTAATACTACTTAAAATAAAACACAAATAAATAAAGATAAACATAAACAAGGATAAACAAGGGCCAGCCAGCCCAACTATAATAAGAGGAAATAAAATAAATAAGTGTGGGGATGGAACCACACACACACTAGGAGCTATTAACTATCTCTACATTTAGTTCTATCATGGAGAACTGGATTTGCAGGAATATTGATAGCTGCTTTGTTATCACAATAGAGTGACATAGGATCTTTAACTTGGAAACCCAATTCACCTAAAAGGTTCTTGATCCACAATAGCTCTACAACTCCATGTGACATGACCCTATATTCTGCCTCTGCACTGGACCGGGCAACCACACTCTGTTTCTTACTCAAAGTAACAAGATTTCCCCCTACAAAGGTACAATAATCACTAGTGGTTTTCCTGTCATCTATAGAGCAGACCTAATCAGCATCAGTGTAAACCTCAACTATCATATGACCATGCTTCTTGAACAATAGGCCTGTCCCTGGGAATTTTTTTAGATATCTCAGTACCCTGTCTATCGCTTCTAGGTGTGCTATATCAGGCCTAGTCATAGATAAATAGAGCAGTTTTCCCACAAGTCTTTGGTATTGCTTTGGATCCTCCAAAAGCTTAGCTCACCACCACAATCCGCAAGTTTATGATTCACATCTATAGGAGTGTTAGCAGGTTTGGCCCCAAGTTTTCCTATATCTTTCAGGAGATCTAGGGTGTACTTTGAGAGATGAAGAGGAAGCGGGCCACTTCAATTCCAAGGAAGTAACACAATGGTCCTAGATCCTTCACCTCAAATTGTGTAGCTAGGAACCTTTTTAACCTTTGTATCTCTGAGACCCAGTCACCGGTAATGACAATATCATCCACATAAACAATCAAAGTTGTTGTTTTCCCTTGTTCCTTATGTCTCTTCAGAGTTGCAGTTGGCTGATGTTCTCACTAAAGGGGTGGCAAAGAACAAGCTTGAACATGATCTACGCAAGTTGGGAATGTGTGACATTTACTCCTAACTTGAGGGGGAGTGTTGAAGATTAATCAGTTTTATGTTGTTTTTCTGATTAGATTTTTATGTTAGTTGCTAGATAGGAGGTGGGGACCATAGTAGTTATGTGAGTCCAAATTTTTTTTATGTTTTTGGGTCTTATATAGGCTGTTTTATGTTATGCCGCCCTATAAGGGCATAGTTGTCTTTGTACTACTCTATTATTTTTAGTATAAATAATAAGTGAAGGGGGCGGCCAAATCATTGCTCTCTTTTCTTTCAGGATCTCTTCTCTTTTTCTCCTTCTCTCCTTCTCTCTTCAAGAAACCACTTTTCTGTTTATATTTTTTAAGTTCAGTAGATTTCTACTACCCTAAGGCTATTGTGTGTCTTTTTCTTGGATATCCCCTTTCTCAAAAGGGCTATCGTTGCTTTGATCCGGTCTCAAGGAAATATTGTCTCTATGGATGTCTCGTTCTTTGAAAATGTTCCCTATTTTTCTGTTTCCCCTCAGGGGGAGAATCTTAACGAGGAGAAACAGAAACAGACTCAAGTCTTGTTACCTGACCCTCCTCCATTTCGTGTCTTTTTGAGACAACGTTACAGAAGTCAAGGCCAACAAAGTTAAATAGCCAAGGGACAGCCTGAAACTACGCAACCAATGCCATCGAACTGCCAGGAGTTGAATCAATGTCCTCACCTAGGTACTATTATCCCTGTTGAAACTCCTGAACCCATTGACATTAACACTTCAAATTGTGATCTGGACCTTCCTATTGCAAAAGGGAAGGGGGGTTAGATCATGCACCACACACCAAACAGGTTCAGGTATCTCTTCCTTCTATTCCGGACCTTGCTCCCTTTCGTGTCTTCCAACGTACATGCCGTAGAGATCAGCGATGTGATAGAGATGTGGAGCAGCCAAACACTGAGCAACCGACACCGTTAGACTCCCAGGAGGTAAGTCCACTCCCTAACCCTACTCCTACTGTGGATGACCTTAACATTCCTATTGCTCAACGAAAGGGAGTCAAGTCATGCACTACCAAACACCGCATTACCCATTTTGTCTCCTATGATCACATTTCCCCCTCATACCGAGCCTTCCTATCTGCAATTGATTGCATCCCTGTTCCCAGAAATGTTGCAGAGGCCTTAAAATACCCTGAATGGACAAATGCCATGAAGGAGGAGATTAATGCTCTTCACAAAAATCAAACTTGGGAATTGGTGGATCTTCCAAATGGGAAAGACCCCGTGGAGTGTAAATGGGTGTTCACGGTTAAGCACAAGGCAGACGGAACAGTTGAAAGGTACAAAGCAAGATTAGTAGCCATAGGGTACACACAAGTATACGGGGTTGACTATGATGAGACTTTTTCTCCAGTAGCTAAGATGAACTCAATTAGGGTTCTCCTGTCCTTAGCTGCTAACTTTGACTGGGAATTGCATCAACTGAACATAAAGAATGCTTTTCTGAATGGTGACTTAGAGGAGGAAGTATACATGGTTCAACCCCTTGGATTCT
>NW_010729129.1:205277-302382 GCF_000365185.1 Nelumbo nucifera
AATTTGCATCCCTTATGTTAACTCCAAGGAACAACTTGCTGATGTCCTCACAAAGGGGCTTCCATACTCGCGGCACAATGAGTTATGTGATAAGATGGGCATGATAGACATATTCAGCCCAACTTGAGGGGGAGTGTTGTAAGGCTTATTTAATTGTTACTTTATAGTTGTTGTTAGTAGGCTGACTTCTTAAGATACTGTCAGTTAGGTACTTGTCTTTTTTTTCTTATTAGTTTGGTTCTAGGGTGTTCCGTTAGGGGCATACTTGTAATTTCTGTTCTTTTTATTAAGTTAATATAAATAGAGAAATGGTAGCAGCCAGGAGTATCTTTTTTTCCTTCTCAATCGTATCTCCCTCTTCTTCTCTTTCTCTCTCTCTCTCTCGTCTCCCACTCTCCATGAATGATTACAATAGGCTTATCATTAGCTGCAACAATGGTGTTAGATATAGGAACATTATCATTAGAAAACATAGCAGGCTCAGGCTCAAGAGGAATACCTAGAACTGTATCTGTTGAATTTGGAGGTTTAGAAGGACTGGTAGAGAGTGGTGTGGGTTGAGGATGTGTGGAGTCAACCATCGTCTGCCAGCGCTGATATTTCTGTGAGGCTGCCCGTAGTGGCTCAGGTAGTGAAACTGATGGAGGTGTTGGCTGAACTGATGATGGAACTAATGGAGGCACAAAAGAAATAGGAAGAGGAGTAGATTGTAAGTTCTCCTCCCCAAAACTCTCCCCCTGAGGAGAACCACTCAAGAAGAAGAAGGTGGATTCAAAAAAGGTAACATCCATAGTGACAAATCTGCTCCTCGACATTGGGTCATAATAGCAATACCTCTTTTGGTTTTGAGCATACCCAAGAGAAACACATTTCTTGGCCTTAGGATCCAATTTCTTGCGATGGGGGTCAAGAATGTGAATAAAGGAAACACAACCAAAAACCTTCAGAGGTATGTAAAATATCTCTCCATCTGGAAAAAGAAGACTAAATAGCACCTTAAACCCCAAAGTACGTGAAGGAACACGGTTAATCAAATGCACGGCTGTAAGAACTGCATCTCCCTAGAAATGCACAGGAATTGAAGCACACACTATAAGACTTCTTGCCACCTCCACAATGTGTCTGTTTTTCCTCTCAGTTACTGCATTTTGTTGAAGTGTATATGCACAACTGCTCTGATGAATTACACCATGTTCTAAGAAATATGTGGTCAGGTCCTTCTCAAAGTACTCTCTGGCATTATCTGATCTAAAGGCCTTAGTTCTCACTCCAAATTGTGTGAGAACCATCTGGTGGAATTATCGTACCAAGTTAGGAACCTCATCTCGTGATCTCATCAAATATATCCAAGAATATCATGTATAACCATCCACAAACAAGAGAAAGTAACGGTATCCTCCCATGGAAGGGATATGATATGGCCCCCATACATTAGTGTGAATAATATTAAAAGCAAAAGTACTTTTATTATTTGGTTTAGAAGATTGCCTACAATGCTTTCCTAACTGACAACTCTCACACTCCAAGGTAGATAACTGAACAGACTCAAACAACTTTGGGAAAAGAAATTTCAAAGAACTAGAAGAAAGATGTCCCAAGCGATTGTGCCAAAGCATAATCTGGTTCACTGACTCTGACCCACTACTACTGTTGTTGCTAACATGATGGCCTTGATGTCTCGGAATCTCATCCAAAAGGTAGACTCCATTCACCTCACGACCACTCTCAATTATCTTCTTTGACTCTAGATCTTGCAAAACACAATTACCAGGAAGAAAGGTCACAGAACAATTCAAATTTTTTGTCAAAGAACTAACARAMAGTAGGTTGGTATGAAGTCTAGGGACATGTAAAACAGAAGATAAAGTTATATCATTGGTCACTCTAACTGTCCCCTTCCCAACAATGGGAATATGTGAACCATCTGCTGTAAATACTCTATCTCTACGAGAGCACAACTGATAGGAACTGAAAAGGGTAGGGGCATTAGTCATGTGCTCAGTTGCAGAACTGAAAAGGGTAGGGTCACTCTAATTGTCCCCTGAAGTGGATGCAAGATTCGCAGTTGCATATGAACTACCTGTATGTGCAAAAGAAGTGGTGTAGTTGGCTCTTGCATTTTGTTGTCCATCTGGGAGGCCAAAACTAGGTGAATCTTTCTTACTCATAAGCTGTCCAAACCTCTTCTATTATGTTCTCACTGCTGCTACTGCAATGGATTCCTAATCAGTTTGGGAAAGAGGGGCCGAAGAGTCTTCTGTAGTGGCAACATTTGCATTTCCCTTCTTGTTCCTTATCCGGGCAGGCATAAGATTATTGTATGCTTAGGCTTCTTACAATAATCACACACCAAGTCCTTATCTTCCCTTCTAGTCTCACTACTCCCCTTATCTCCATTCGACTTAGGTTTGGTTGTACTAACCATAGCCGACTGGTCAATCCCAGGCTGTCTTAGCATTACATTCCTCATACTCTCCTCTCCAGAGACGAAGGCATAGGCTTGAGAGAGTGTCACGCCCTCCCTAGAAAGAATATGCTGCCTAGCAATGTCAAATTCAGGGTTCAGCCCTACTAAGAACTCAAAAACCCTATTCCTCTCTACCAGTCTGTGATAGGTTGCTACATCATTTACACTTTCCCATACCACAGTTTCTAAGTGATCTATTTCCTGCCAAAGGGTTTTTAGCATGGAGAAATACACAGCAAGAGGTTTTCTCCCTGTTTCATGCTTATCACCTGATTCCTTAACTGATAGGCTCTGGCTTCATTTTGCTTCTGAGAGTAAGTTTTAGTCACTCCATCCCAAATCTCCTTATCAGTATTAGCCCATAGGATTTTTTTTGCAATATGAGGTAACATAGAATTACATAGCCAGGACATTACCATGTAATTCTCCTGCACCCATCGGGAAGAGTCTGTATCAGGTTTCTTCTCCTCCCCAATGATGTATCCTAATTTTCCATGATCACCAATAGCCATCTTGGCTGATTGTGCCCACTCTAAATAATTTGTACCATCAAGTTTTAATGTAGTAATGATTCCAGACCAAAAAATATCACTACTACCTCCAACACCTAGTCCCACAGTCAGTGGATTTCACCTCGGTATTCCAACTCTCCATCTTACTCCAAATAGTTCAACAGTAAGAAAAAAATAGATTGGAGACCTTCCAAAAACAATTTAATATCACACACACAGAAACCAACCCTTCCGGAAGAAGAAACCCTATCCAGAGAGAAATCTTTCTCCTCCTCACGCCTCCCAACAGAGAGAAGAGTGAATCAATCACTCCAGGAAGCTTAGAAAATTCCAAAAACTTAACCACCCTCTTCAGAATATCAAAAGAAAACTAACAATACCTAGGTGCCCAAGATTAGATCAAAAACAAAGAGTTCAACTTTTCTGGGACTCTTCCCCGCACTCCAGTTCTTCTTGATTTTGATGCCGAACAGTAGATCACCTTCCTGATGACTAGATCCCACCAAAAAAATCCAAGAACTGGGCAATATATAGTAGATCGATCAGTCCTTTGTTACTTCATGCAGTCAGCCGATCTACGGCTGCATGAGAATGCTTCAAGAACCCTAATTGGTGCTCTGATACCAAGTATGCTGAACTTAAAAAACATGAACAGAAAAGTGGTTTCTTGAAGAGAGAAGGAGAGAAGGAGAGAAGGAGAAAAAGAGAAGAAGAGATCCTGAAAGAAAAGAGAGCAATGATTTGTCCGCCCCCTTCACTTATTATTTATACTAAAAATAATAGAGCAGTACAAAGACAACTATGCCCTTATAGGGTGGCATAACATAAAACAGCCTATATAAGACCCAAAAACATAACAAAATTTGGACTCACATAACTACTGTGATCCTCACCTCCTATCTAATAACTAACATAAAACATCTACTTGGAAAAAAAACATAAAATTGATTAATCTTCAACAAGGATCAAGTTTACCTCGAGTAGGGGAGAGATCATGAACGAAGCACTAGCACCCAAAAACACGCATGGGTATGGGAAACATTGGAGCCTTGGGGAAGAGGAGCTGGTGAGGGGACCTATATTCCAACAACTAAGAGGGCGTCTTGTTGATAATATATGTGGCAGTCATAACAACATCCAACCAAAATATTTTTGGAACTTGCATCTGCAACAAGAGTCCTCGAGAAACTTCTAAGATATGGCGGTTTTTTCTCTCTACAACCCCATTTTGTTGGGTAGTTTTTGCACAGAAGCTCCTATGAATAGATCCACAAGAAGTAAAGAAGTTGGAGAGGTCACCATGAAAGTACTCCTTGGCATTGTCTGATTGGAAGACTTGAATCTCTGTTTGAAATTGGGTGTAGACCATTCGTTGAAAATCTTTCACAAGCTTAGGAACTTCTTCTCGTGAGCATATAGGGTACAACCCAAGTGAATCGAGAAAAATTATCAATAAAAGGAATAAAATATTTGTAGCCATTCTCAGTTGGAATAGTCCCAGGTCCCCAAACATTAGAGTACACAATGTGGAAAGGAAAATCCGATCTTTTATTACGTAAAGGAAATGAAGTTCTACAATGCTTGCTTAGTTGACACACTTGAGACTGAAAATCATTGACAAAAATAGACTTAAATAGATCTGGAAATAAGTACTTCAAAGACTTAAAAGACATATGACCCAAACGATGGTGCCACAAAAGGACTTGACTATTACTAGACTGACTTGAAGACTTTGAGACTGCAAGGCCAACTTTATGTTGTAGCACATAGAGGCCATCAACCACATTCCCTCTACCAATCGTCCTCCTAGAAGCCAAATCCTGAAAAGCACAAGAATCGGGAAGGAATGTTATTGAGCAGTTCAAGGCATGTGTAATACTACTAATGGATAACAAATTAATGGGCATTTTTGGCACATGTAAACATTTGATAAAGAAAGAGCAAAAGGTAAAGATATAGATCATCGACCAGCAATGGAGGAGAAGGATCCATCAGCTAGCCTTGCTTTATCTTTTTCAAAGAGAAGGGTATATGATTGAAACAATGTTGACTTACCAGTCATATGGTTGGAGGCACCAGAGTCAATAATCCACAGACTCTGGGGTATTAGTAAACACATGAAAAGTTGAAGCTAAGTTACCTGAGGAAGAGGCAAAGGAGGCAGAAGGTGTGGATCCAGAATCTGCCTGTCTAATAGCCCTACCATACTGCTCTAAATGGTCAAGGAAGGAGTTGATAATATCCTCCTTGGGATCAAAACTAGAGGGACAATCCTGAGACTCATGTGAGGCAATGTTGGCTGAGGTGAACTTCTTCTTGATTGGCTTCTTGTTCTGTTCTTGTTCTGATTTCTTGCTGAGTTCCTTTGCCCATTTTGGGTTTCCATGTAGTTCCCAACATGTCTCACGAGTGTGTCTAGACTTCTGGTAGTGAGTACAGCACAATTTATCCTTATCATCCACCTTTTTCTGATTTTCCCCCTTTCTTGCTGAATTAGTGTTACTTCGCACAGTTAAAGCTATGGTCTCCCCCTCGGGAGGATTCATAGCAAACCTCCTACTTTCGTCAGACTAATCTAAACCATACACCTCTTGGACAGACGGGAGATCCTTGCTGCCCAAAATTTGTACCCAAATAGGCTTATACATGGGGTTAAGGCCAAGAAGGAAAGAAAACACCCGCTGTTGAGAGACCAACTGTTTGTAGGCCTTGGCATGTTTCTCACTCTCCCATTCAATGGTTTGGTAGTAGTCCAATTCCTTCCAGACAGATGTGAGGGCAAAGTAGTAGGCTGATAAACTCCTCTCACCTTGCTTGCATGTTGAGGGTTCTGCTTGTAGCTGATAAATCCTGGCATAGTGTCTCTGTTCTAAGTATGTTGCCTTGGCTTGATCCCAAATTTCCTTTGCTGTCTCAAGCCCACATGAAATTTTGCTTGACAAATGGCAGCATTGAGGTCAAAAGCCAAGACATTATCATGCAATTTTCTTGGTCCCACTTATCATAATTAGTAGTACGAGCCTTAGGTTCCTTTGTCTTCCCATTTATATATCCAGCCTTACCCCTGGCAGTAATGTACAACTGCATCTCCTTGGACCAAGCTAAATAATTTCTGCCGTCCAAGGGGGTAATGGTCATAGGAAAATTTACTGTCTCATAACCACCAGTCATTCCTCCTTGATGTGAGGTGGTTCCCGAAGTTGCAAAATCTCCAGAATTCCTGGGAGTCAAATGTAGGCAGCACACAAACTTATCATAGTCCTTTCCCAACTAGGCTAACACAAAAAGCTACTAGATTAGAGCACAGGCCTTGCTGTCACAGATATTCACAGATCTGATAGGCCCCTTCTTAAGGCAATAAGAACTACAGAAACACATTTAAAGAAGGCTGCTGCACTCTATCAGATCGACCTACAGGTTCCTTAAACATGAAGATTATTGGGTCTTCACACCCACAAAGAGGGACAAACTCCCTTTATACCATTCGGTCAAGAATGGAAGTTTAACCAGTTCTTGGTTTCAACACCAGGAACTAAAAAAAGTGATTTTGACTTCTGTCCTTATTCAGTCCAGGGGTTTCTATCGATTCCAACTTAGAAGCAAGGAAAAAGCACAGAAAGAGAACACTGACCTCTTAAGAAACCTTAATCAGTCATCCACTGGTCTCTGGGTGTCGTATAAATCAGTTGCAGTCCAAGAAGCTGGCAGGAACTAGAATCGAACAGTCTTTAGGTGGAGCTCGCACCTGTCTCTTCCATTCTCAGTATAGAGGAGCAAGGAAGAGCTTCGAATAGCAGGAGAGGATTTACAGAGCACTGTCCCACTCTGATACCATGTTTCAGTCAATAGAACAGTGGATGAAGAGAAGAGAAGTGGAAGAGAGAAGAGGAGAAGAGAGAAAGAGGATGAGAGAGACACAAGATGATGCTGGCGGTGCCAACCTTTTTTATTATATATACTAGGGCGACCATACAACTTAAAAGAAAGGAGAAAAAGACCAAGTGCCCCTTGCGGCATGCACCTAATATTACATCAAAAGCCTAGGTCATGATAGGGTTTCTTGGAAGACAAAAGTGAAGAAGAGAGAATAAGAAAGAGTTGTGTTCTAGTCTGGTTCGCCCTCTTCCTCTTTTATCTCTTTATGAAGCACTTCTCCTAATCAAATTAGGAGATTGCCCAAATCTAATTTGGATCAGGACTCTATTAAGAGATAAGCCTTGTCCTCTTAAGAGGATGGGTGCTCAATACCCATTTTCAAATCCAGATTTGACACAAAGCACATGATACCTAGTTGTTTTTCCTCCCTAGGGGATTTCAAGGGATAAAAAATTATACTCAAATGTTTGAATAATAGCAATTAAAGCAGAATCCACACCAAATTGCTATGGAAAGAATGTACAAAAGAATGGGGGGATTCAAAAGAATATCATTCATCAAATAGTATCTTATTAGTATGATGATTACTTTATGTCCTTGTTTTTTTTTTTTGATGAATATTTATGTCCTTGTTTTTGAAACCTGGCACTAGTAGCTGATAGGCTAGGAGAATCTAGAGGGGGATTTTTTGTTGTTGGAGAGATGATGACTGATAAGTTAAATTCATGCTTTGGAAAAATGTAGTAGGTTGTGCAGGTTGAATAGGATGGGAGATTGGGAGGTGGGGGCTTCCATAATATAACTTCATGAATACCTCTTAATTTAGGAAGTGGTTGTTGAAAGGAAGAGGAAACTGAATATTGTAGACTGCCTAGAACTTAAAGTTACTTTGTTCTTCAATTATACAAGTTTGTCAATTTACAAGTGGGTAGTTGGTTCCTTGCATGGAATAGAGATTATGTTTAGTATAATTTTGGTAGTGTGTAAGAATATTGATGAGATTGAATCTTAATATCTCTCAAGTCTTAACAATATGCAGTATGTGTTACATGTCATGAGTAACTATTTCCTCATTGATGATTGTAGGTATATATTTCTTGCTGATAAGGTAGAAGTTCATGACATCAGTAAGCAAACATGCTTTTTCGTAATCCTTGGACCTAAGAGCAACCAAGTACTATTCTGCTTCCATCTATATTTTTGAGAATATTTCTTTTAGCGATTTTAAATTTAACAAAGTTCAAATATTTGTTATTTTGATGCATTGAAGGTGATGGAAGATCTGAATGTTGGTGATCTCATTGGACAGCCATATGGAACTCATCAACATTATAGTGTAAGCTTCAATAGTTTCCAATGAATTAACTTAACTGGTCACTGAGTTCCAATTACTGAGTTTTGCATGCTTAACTGTAATTATTCCATGCAACTCTTTTAATATTTCATATTCTTTGAAAACTTTCAGGATGACAAGTTTGAGAACATGGAAATGAGTCTTGAAACATCCAATTTGTGCAATAGATATAAATAAAATAAATTAATAAGTTCTGAAGGATAAGTCCACATCCAGTCTAAGGAGCAAAGCAAGGCATATAGCGGGGGTATGCGACAGGAAAACGCGTGAGGACTTAGGGAAAGTACCATGTTTAGTACCAAGTTTCCTTATGCTCCTCCAGTGTCCACTTGTACTGAGCTGGCATAACTAAGACACTTTTCTAACAAGAGAATATTTTCAAATCATGTGTAATCTGAATGACAGACATCTATAAAAGGGGTGGCAGAACATCCAACCAACAACAAATTGTAATAACATGCAACTATAAACTGCCATAACAATCCCACTCTCCAATTCACTTAGCTTTCCAGAGCACTTTTTCATGAGGAACTTCATCTTCTTCCCTGGGAAACCCTAATTTTCACACACTGCAACTCTGCAACTCCCCTGTAGAATCAGCCATTCCTTTCCTTATCCTCTGTTGCAGGGACCTGTAGACCTACAGTCCCTGCCAATCGCAGCCTCCTAATCCTTTTGTAGCAGTATCACTTGCTCCAACTTTCAGAACTCTATAGACCACCCACACATTATTGCCTTACACCATGTTCTCTTATCTGGCCACGTCATTGGCAAGCACATTTGCTGATATGTAGGTCCATATAAAACTTGCATTTAGTTCTGATGCTAAGGCTCTTAGCATCAGGATGTATAAGAGAAAGGGTAACTTTCATTAACAAAAGGAGGAAAGGATATACAGGATGTATAAGAGATACATCTTTCCAGTATCAGGCAAAAAAACAAAAACCTAAAAAACTTTCCCAACCCATTAAAGAGGAAGCTCTATATTGCTGTACAAAAAGTCCCTACCCACCCCAGATTTAGCTAGAGCATCTGCCACTGAGTTCAAGTCTCTTGGGATCCATCTGAAAACACAGGCTAACTGCGATTGGATAACTCTGATTTCACTGAGCTGATAAGAGAATCTCCAAGGCCCCTCCTGGTGGTTTAGCATCCAGCCAATTACCACCTTTGAGTCTCCTTCCACCACCACTGAAGAAATATTCAGGGATTTTACGCACCTCAACCCCACCAGCAAGGCCTTCACCTCAGCTTCTACAGCTTCAGCCTCCCCAATGGGCCCACTATAGGCCCAGAGTTGAGTGCCTGAGGAGGTGAGAATTCTGCCACCTATCCCTGCCTGACCTTTGTAGTTAAGTCTGTTTTGGCAACTGTCATCAAACTGGAGAATGAAATCAGTAGGGGGGTCTGGGGGCCACAGGAGCTGAGTGAACTCTTTCAAGACTTGGAGAACTCAGAACCAGCCCCAGATTTCTTTCTAAGTCTTCCTTTGAAATGCCTCCGAACATACTAGATACCTTTTGCCAGGAATTAATCCAGAAAATCACTATTCCTTTTAATTCTTCCAAGGAAGAACACTTATCTTCAAAGATTCTTTTGTTGCACTCCTCCCAAATACACAAGCAAACGCATGGAGAATAGTCTTCCCATAAAGCGCACCTCTTTTACTCAAGATACACCCAGGCCATTGCAAAAGAAGGTCAGACATTGAGGTGGGGTCATAAAGCCCCTACCCAAGAGGCTAATTGGACGAATCGACCACGGTCATTTGATCCCAATTGGAAGATCAAATGACGACCATTATGAAAGATTTTCCTTATTTGAGGGGCTTCATGACCCCTCCCCAGGAGTCTAGGGAGAAACCTGAAAAGCTCTGATAAATTTTCTTCTCTTAAGGTTAACTGAGTCCAAAATCCCCTACCTCTCTCGGTGATTGAATAGGAGAAACCTCCTTTTCTATCAAGAGAACCTTCAAAGTCAAAAGATTTAGCATCTATTTGAACAAAACCTTTCCCCAAATTAGATGCCATCTCACTCTGCGTAATTAAACTACCATTTTGACTCCTACAAAGGTGAGTTGAAGCACCGAGCACGTCTTCTATCCGGCCATCACCATCACTTGTCACTCGACCTTTCCTTTAACACATTGTGCATCTATAAGTGGCAATCAAGTAGTTCCAATATTGCCATGGTCCTTGTTGTGTTGCAGCCATTCCACCACCACTTTTTATTCCCTCTCAAGTTTCCTCAAATTTACGTTCTTTGCCAATCTTAAGCCTTGCAGTGCTGCTTACAATTCATCCCTTATGGGGTTCCCTTCTCCTATAGGACCTGGGTATATAGCAAAGATGTTCCCATTCTCCAATGACTCCTCATATAACTGATGCTTTAGGGTTTCCAAAGCTGCATCCATAAAAAAATTCCTCTACTACTATTGGTGGGATCCAATGCAAAGAGACTACAATCCTATGAATAGTATTATCTTCTATCACACTCCACTCTCTGACCTCTCAGCATATCCTTGGTTAAAAAGAAAAAAAAGCTTAAAGGAGCTTTAAGGTTTTGATCCAATCCTCAGCTTTTATTAGTATGCATTCGTTGACCAATTCTTGAGTCCTTTTCCTTACTTTAAATATTATATTATTCTTTTCCTCCCATATCATCCATAGAGTTGCAGCCCTCAAACACCTTAGCATAATCTTGGCTCTCTTGGTGGACGAAGGAGAGGAGCCCTTGAAAAGGGATTAAATGTCATCAGGCCCTCTCCACCTACTCAAAAAAGATAAAAAATCCACTTCCCAGAAGAAAGAGTAAATTTATCACAACAAACATTTTTTGGGGGTCAATTTGACAAAGGTGATCCCTCAATAGGAGTTCTTAATTATCATCGTCATCAACATCATATTATTATTATTATTGTTGTTGTTGTAATTTTCCTTTATTTATATGTAGTAACTTGATGCTAATGAGAAAAGTGTTGACAAGAACATGCTTTTACCACTCTAAAATTGTGAATCTAAATTTTAGGAAATGAAACACCTTAAATATGGAGAAATGAATACCTTCAGATCAAGGTTCAAAGTATTGGCAGAGGTGTATCGATACTTAAAATCATGCGCTTTTATGTTTCTTTTTAGTTATTTTTCAAATTTTGGTTTTTATATATATTTTTCATTAAAATAGGGGTTCTGGAAACACCTGTAAACAGGTGTTTTGGGGACCAAAAGATATGATACGATACACCAAATACGGGGCATATCATATCAATACTTTGAACCTTGCTTCAGATAGATAAGAAGTATAAGAAATAGGTAATCAGCAACCCACTGTTTAAAGGACACCCTAGGTACAAGGCAGAAACAGATCAACCAAATAGATGAATGTGAAATGGTATAAGAGGTGACATATTGAATAGCAGTACTTCATAATCAGTGTTGCACATTAAATATTTTTATCTGCATTAAATATGTTTCTATTGCAGAAAAACATTATCTGCAGTAGATGTTTCTATTGCAGAAACATATTATCTGCATTAA
Source organism: Nelumbo nucifera (assembly GCF_000365185.1). Next base: position 217,023 of record NW_010729129.1, read on the forward strand.
TGAAGTAATGAATCCACTTTTCTATTGCATTTCAAGATTCTTATTCAAGAATGCCCATAATGCCTTTTTTAATCTCATTTCCGAATAAATCTTCTGCATGCCAATTAATGTCCTTGTGAAAAACACATGCATCTTGATAGGGAAATTTTAAGATTGTCCTTTAATCTGGAGAAATACAAAACAAGGTAATGATAATTCTTTTTGAAGCTTATTGTTTTAAACTCCAAAAGAAATACAATTTGAGTCTATCCATTTACAGGTGAATGGGATGCCAATCACAGTAGGTGTTGGAAGTGTTGTCTCTCAAGAAGGTTTCTCATTGTTGTTGTCACCAGCAGCTGCTGTCTCAGTCTGGAAAACTCTCATAGGTGCTGGTGCCATCCCCATGGGTGCTAATGCATGGGAAAGATTGAGAATCTTGCAAGGTATTCATCTTGTGACACTACTTTGTAGCGACCAGTTGAATGCATTTACCAATTTTGACCTAAGTAGTACCTTCTTTTTTACCTGAAACTTCTTTTTCATATGCCAAAATAATATGTAGGAAGGTGATTGGAATCCATTGATAATTGTATAAAGGGAAACAGCTTTTAGAGTAAATATGAAAGACAGTAGACATTGATTGCATAAAGGGAATGGGTTGAAGAAGAAACTCAAAATCAACCTGATAGATTTATTTGCTTGTAGTGATCTAATATAGTGTTTATGCTTACATGATTTGTGAAAGACAGTAGACACCAGACATAATCACCAAAGCAACAAATTTTCTTTCATGATGCATATAATTTCACACATGATTTAAGTGCTCTCTTAGAAATATCTGGTTGACAAAGTTGGCAACATTCCATTTTTATGAATGCATTGTCATTGATCATACTTTAATTATTCCCTTTCTGGATAATTGCCACTCTACAGGAAGGCCTGCTCCAGGTAAGGAGCTCACAAATGAATATAATGTCCTAGAGGCTGGTCTTTGGAATTCAATCTCCCTAAACAAAGGTATCTTGTTATTTTCTAACATATAATTGAAAATGTAATATGATGATGACTTTCTCAGTATATCTCCTCAGGATGTTATAAGGGGCAGGAGACCATTTCTAGACTAATCACATATGATGGTGTCAAGCAGCGACTGTGGGGACTTCATCTATCAGGCCCAGCAGAACCAGGGAGCCTCATCACAGTTGACGGGAAAAAGGCAATCTCATTTTTCTTTCCTATCCATCTTAATGTTTTCTTTGCTTAAATATTTGAAAAGAAAGTAACATTGTAAGCAGGTTGGGAAGCTAACAAGTTATACGATTGGAAGAAATGAAAATGAACATGTTGGCCTGGGATACATCAAGAGGAAAGCTGCTTCAGCTGGAGACCAGACAAGTATTGGTGATGTGGTGGGTACAGTGGTGGAAGTTCCATTCCTTGCACAGAAATCTCCTTTAACAAGTTCATCAAGTCCTTGACTTCCAACTGAAACACCATTGAATGTAATAGCTATGAACCTTCTACATGTCCTTTGTGTACATAAATAACTAGGGGTGGCAATTTCTCACCCAATCCATTGAACCCACCCAATCTATCCAACCTGCCTATTTAGCAGGTTTGAAATGGGTTGAATCACCCACTGGATTGGATTGGGTTGGGTTGGGTTGTGGATATCCATTGAATTAACCACTAATTACTTAATCATTTTTCTTTAATTTTCTTTATATGAGTGAAACAATTTATATTTAATGTATTAATTTTCTAATAATTATTGATTAAAATTAGTTTCAGTTTAAAGTCAACATAATTCACACAAATCGACATGAATCCAAATTCAACCAAATGGCCCAATTTACTTTGATTTGATGTTGGCACAAATGACCCAATTGTACCCAACTTGAATCAACCTAAACAATCCAACAATTTAGACTGGCCCAATCTAGGTTGGTTAGGTCCAACTTGACTCAACCCGATTTAGACCAATTTGGGCTGGACCAACTTAACCCGGGTTTAGATGGCATGCTTGACCTATCTTGATATAATTATGTCGACTGGCCTTGTCTCAAATATGAACCCATGCCCAACCTAATCTAGATCCGTCCGATTCAAACCAACTTGGTTCAAATCTGAATGGGCACGATTGACTCAATTCAATCTAGTTTGGGTCAATTGGTCTGGCATGTATCCAAGCGATTTGAAAATGATCCGACTTAGCCTAGTCTTGGTTAGACCAATGTGACCTAGGTCTAGATGGCATGGTGACACATCTTGATTTGGTTTGGGCCGGATGGCTCGGTTCCAAATATGAACCCATGCTCGACTCGATATGGACAAGTTTGGCTCAAACCAACCCATTTCGAATCTGAATGGGCACAATCGACTTAGTTTGATTTGGTTTGGGTCGACTAGTTTGGTTTGAATCTAAATGATTTGATTACTTGATGCAATTAGCCTGGATATGAATCTAGTTAGATGGTTGAAGTTGGTTTGACCGTTTCAAACCCGAATAGTTTGGCCAAACCCGAAACTTGAACATAGTCAAAAGGCTCTAAATGATTAATTGTTTTTAATTCTTGTAAAAATAATATGCATGGGTAATTAATAGGTTAGTAGGTTAGCAATCAAATGGGTTGGATTGAAACCAATTGCCACCGCTAATAACAATAGCAATTTTCTAGAGGTTTCGTTTCTCTCTGTTTAGAGAGAGCCTCCCTCTCGAGATTTCCTTGAGGTTTTACTTTCTCAGGCTTGCGTTGTGTTGGAAAATGGAATCATTGTAACTTTGGAGGAGAAGCTCTGAGGCGCGTCTGAAGATACTGTCTTTAGAATGTTATTTGCCCCCACTCAGTTTCACTGAGTTTGTTGTTGGGTTACAGACAAATCTGTTCCTAAGATATAACAAAGCTTTGGGCGAGAATCTGCAACTAGCAAAGTTGAAGAATTTTCGGAGAAACCTTCTGTGAGACTGTAGCAGACCGAACTGAGAGAGAGAGTGAATTTCGAAAATGTGTTTTTGAAGTCTGATTCATGCTCTTTAAATAGTTTATGAAGAAGTATGAAGAAATGGTAGGTGCTGGTTTAGAGAAGGCACCTTGAATTGTGCCTTTTGATCACACCCGATCGAATCATGACCGTTGATCTCATCAACGGTGATCAATGGTCAGCATCGCACCAAAACCAAAGCCGCTCTTCGCGAGTCACGTGAGTGCGAGCAAAGTGTGAGCAAAGTGCGTCTCTAAAGCGCCTTATTGCGCCGTACACATACGCGCACACGTGTGTGCGTGCGTTGCGCGGTATCAAACCTTCGTACTCTCCTCTACTATTTCTGTGCAAATCAGCTCCTATTAAAATACTGAAAACAAAGCTTATAATTTTTCAATGTGGGACAAATTCAAAACTGGGTTTTGTAAGAGAAAAGCTAATTTTTCAATCAAGTTTGTAGGTGCAATTTCTCATGTAATTGACCAATGAAACCCATTAGATTTAATCTTATGAGATTAAAATCCAACAATCCCCCACATTGATTGATCAATTACATAGTTCTCTCTCAATCCAAACTACTATGACACAATTATGCATACAAAAGGTGTTTATCAACTTAAACCTTTTGTTAGTATTGATATATCAGAGCCGTTTCAAAGTTATTGGTGGTAAGACCTTAAACCAATTACTCTCAAGACAAACCGGAGACACCCATACACACAATAATGTCCAGTCTCTACAAGAGTTTCAAGTTTCGCTCAGCACTGTTATGGTTATGTGCTTCTTTCTTGGTTTCATGAACAATCCAGAGAGCAAACCCAAACTCTCATGAGAAGCGGCACCATTTCTATGTTCACATAGGTGAAGCTCCACTATGTATTTCGTTATTTGACACATTTCAGAAATTCATTAAGAGTTTAACTCAACCTCTCATCATAACGGACAACACTATTTATGTTGTGATGGGAAATTTCTCAATGTCATGCTAACAATCACATTGTTGTAACTTGTTACCCATTAAACCCTATGTTGATGGTTTTTCAGTTTAGGTTGGGTTACCATTACAGGTGACTAAGTAAAGGGTTTTAATCCCATCTCTTTGGTTGTCATTCTTATCAATTCTCTGGCCAAGCCCTTGGTAAGAGGATCAGCCAAGTTTTTACTTGACCTCACATAGGTTATAGTGATGATTCCATCTTGAATCAGTTGCCTAACAAATTCATGTCTCAGACTTGTATGTCTAGGCTTACCATTGTAGGTACCACTATAGGCTCTTGACAGAATTGCCTCACTATCACAGTAAATAGAAATTGGAGGCATAGGACTAAGCCAAAGTTTTATATTCAATAATAAATTCCTAATCCGTTCAGTCTCTTTTCCAACAGCCGCAATGCTATGAATTCGGATTTCATGGTTGAGTGAAATATACAAGTTTGTCTCTTGGATGCCCAAGAGATCGCACCCCCACCAAGGACGAAAATCCATCCAGAGGTGACTACAATGGTAAGCAATTGCATTCCATCTTGAATCAGTTTATCTTCATTACCAATAATCCAACTTGTATTAGTGTACCCTTCTAGTACAGCTGGATAATCACCGTAAAACAAGCAAAGTTCCAAGGTTCTCTTGAGATACCCAAGAACTCTCCCAATTGCCTTTCATTGCTCTGCACCGGGATTACTTGTAAACCGACTAAGTTTACTTACTACAAATGCAATATCAAGTCTGGTACAAAGCATAGCATACATCAAGCTTCCTACTGCACTAGCATACTCAAGTTGTGCAATTGCTCTATTAGTATTTTCTACTAGCTTTATACTAAAATCATATGGCGTGTTATATTCTTTAAACCCTAAATGCTTAAATTTCTCAAGTATTTTCTTAATATAATGTGATTGGCTTAATGCATAACCCCTACTATGCTTTTTAACTTTTATTCCCAAGATGGTATCTACTCCTAAATCTTTCATCTTGAAGAGAGAGGATAAATAGTTTTTAGTTTCATTTATGCCAACCATATTTGTACCCACAATAATAATATCATCAACATAAAGACATACAATTACTCCATAATTTTCAGTGAATTTTGAGTAGATGCATCTATCAGCACTATTATGTTTAAAACCAAAAGTTAGAATACAAGAATCAAATTTCTCATGCCACTATTTAGGTTCTTGTTTTAATCCATATAATGATTTAACCAGTTTATAGACTTTCTCTCATTTCCAAGAAGAACAAATCTTTCTGGTTGTTCCATATAAACCTCTTCATTTAAATCACCATTTAAGAAAGTAGTTTTAATATCTATTTGGTGAATAGATAAGTGATAAATGGATGCTAATGCTATGAGTGTTCTAATAGAATTTGTTCTAGCCACTGGTGCATAGGTGTCAAAGTAATCAATCCCTTCCTTTTGACTAAATCCTTTGGCTACCAATCTAGCCTTAAAAATTTGTACAGTTCTATCAGTGTTGTATTTTCTTCTAAACACCCATTTACATTTTATTAGTTTTAATCCTAGAGGCAGGTCTACTAGTACCCATGTGTTATTTGACATTATTGAATCTATTTCATCATTTATAGCTTCCTTTCAAAATGCAGTATCTCTAGAGGTCATGGCCTCACTGTAGGTTTTTGGGTCATTTTCAATATTTAAGACAATAGGTATCTTATTTAAAATCTTTTCTCTATCAGCCTCAACCAAAAATACAATTGACTAAGTAGAGATAAAATCTAAACCTAAGTGTTTCTCTGTTCTTTGTCTTTGACTTCTTCTAAGTCCTATTGTAGGTGTTACAGTTGTGTCATTTCTTCTTTCAGTCTCATTATTATCAATAGGTATTAAGATCTGAGTTTCTCTCTCAGGTTCTTTGTTATTTTCTGTGGATTCATTTTCTATAGATTTAGAACACAGTTTATTTTCAAAGAATTCAACATTTTTAGTTTCAATTATTATGTTGGACTCTAAGTCTAGAAGCCTATAGGCTTTGCTATGTTCTGCATATCCAACAAACATACTTCTCTTAGCTCTGAGTCCTAACTTGGTTCTTTTAGAATCTGAAACTCTATAATATGCTAAGCACCCCCACACTTTTAGGTATGTTAAATTAGGTTTTTTTCCTATTCATAATTCATTTGGGCATTTGTTATTAATTCTAGAAACAATTCTGTTATGTAAACGATATGCTGTTAGGAGTGTTTCCCTGCACAGGTTTAAGGGTGCATTAGCTTTTAACAACATGCAATTTATCATTTTTGTAAGTGTTCTATTTTTCCTTCCGGCCAGGCCATTCTGTTGAGGGTATAGGAAGCAGAACACTGATGTACTATTCCAATTTTTTCACAGAAAGAATTAAACTCATTTTTAAAATATTCAACACCCCTATCACTTCTAAGGATTTTAATTTTATTTTTTAGTTGATTTTCAACTTCAGTCTTATACAGTTTAAACATGTCAAAGGCTTCATCCTTAGTTCTCATAAGGTAGACATAGGTATACCTAGAAAAGTCATCTATAAATGTTATGAAGTATCTCTTACCTCCTTTAGTTAATACACCAATGAGTTTACAGATGTCAGAATGAATTAGTTCTAGAAGTTGAGAATTTCTCTCAATACTAGGGAAAGGTTTCTTAGCAATTTTAGATTTTACACATATCTCACATTTTTCAGTTGATTCATTACTGTAAGCAATTATACTAAGTTTGCTCATATTCTTTATGAATTTAAAATTCAAGTGTGCTAATCTATCATGTCATAAAGAGAAAGAATCTACAATATAAGCAAAAACTTTTCCTTCATTAATACTTAATTTGAACATACCATTACAACCATATCCCTTTCCAATAAACATCACATTCTTGGATAGGACTAGTTTATCGGATTCAAAGACAATTTTGAATCCCTTCTTACAGACAAGATTTACTGAGACCAAGTTCTTTTTAATGTTAGGAACATGGAGAACATTTAGAAGAGTCAATGTCTTTTCGGAGGTGAAGTTCAATTCTACATTGCCTCTTCTAGCAATTTTGGCACATGTTTGGTTTCCCATCTGTACCTCTTGGCCATCAGTCACTTCTTCATATGTCTTAAACAATGACTTATCCTTGCAAACATGGACTGTGGCGCCTGAATCAAACCACCATCCAGAAGACGATTCTACCATGTTGACTTCAGTAATCATGGCCACTAGATTGTCTTCTACCATTTGTAGACTTGGTTCCGCCTTTCTGATGTCAGAAAACTCGGGCATAATGCCCTTTCTTTCCACAAACATAGCATGATCCTTTTTTATTATTGCTATTCTTGAAGTTCCCATCCTTCCTCTTTACTTGTAATGCAGGGTTAGTCTTATTCGATCCGTTTTCCACAAAATTGACCTTAGAGTTTAGCATAGCGGCTAGGGTTTTATCCCTACTGTATCTAATCCGAGACTCTTCTTCAATACGAAGGTGTTGTTGAATTTGCTCCAAGGTAAGTTTTTTAGCCTTGTGTAGAAAGCTTCTTCCTGTAATCCTTCCAAGAGGGTGGAAGTTTGGCAATGATTGCTCTCACTTGGAAAGATTCAGGAAGGATGATGTCAAGGGATCGAATTTTATTGACTATCACCTATAGTTCATGAACTTGCTCCAGTATGGGTTTATGGTCGTTTATGGTGAAGTCAAAGTATTCTGCAATAAGATACTTATTCGTACCTGCTTCTTGCACCTTGTATTTGAATTCCAGGGCCTTCTAGATTTCTTTTGGAGATATAAGTTCCTTGTAGAAGTTGTAGAGCCGGTCTGATAAGGCATTAAGTATGTGTCATCGGCACAGAAGTGAGTCCTCTTCTCGTTTTGCTTTTTCCTTTTTTAGTTTTTCTGAGTCTTTGTCAGTGGGTTCAGGAAGTGATTGCAGATTGGGGTCCAGTAGATAGTATAGTTTTAGTGTGGTCAGAAAGAAAATCATCTTATCTTGCCATCGGTTGAAGTTTGCTCCATCGAACTGGTCTAGTCGAACAAGATCTTGGTTCATCATCTTGATCGAAGTCATGCTTGCTTCTGCCTCCATTGCAGAATAACATTCTAAAATTGTTGGAAAATGGGGTCATTGTAACTTTGGAGGAGAAGCTCTGAGGCACGTCTGAAGACACTGTCTTTAGAACGTTATTTGCCCCCACTCAGTTTCACTGAGTTTGCTGTTGGGTTACAGGCAAATCCTTTCCTAGGATACCACAGAGCCTTGGGCGAGAATCTGCAACCAGCAAAGTTGAAGAATCTCTGGAGAAACCTTCTTTGAGATTGTAGCAGATCGGACTGAGAGAGAGAGAGAAAAAGTGAATTTCAAAAATGTTGTTTTTGAAGTCTGATTCATGCTCCTTAAATAGTTTATGAAGAAGTATGAAAAAAAGGTAGGTGCTGGTTTAGAGAAGGCATCTTCAACAGTCACAATTTCAAACATTGTGATTGTTTAAAAAGTAGTTAACAGTTAAGGACTGTTAACTTTGAATTGTGCCTCTTGATCACACCTGATCGAATCGTGACCGTTGATCTCATCAACGGTGATCAACGGTCAGTATCGCACCAAAACCAAAGCCGCCCTTCGCGAGCCACGTGGGTGCGAGCAAAGTGTGTAGGTGCAATTTCTCATGTAATTGACCAATCAAACCCATTGGATTTAATCTCTTATAAGATTAAAATCCAACATTTTGTCTCCTCTTCTGCCTTCGATCCACTAGGGTGGCTCCCCTTGGGGAGCCCCCCATCTCCCTTTTCTTTTCTAGTCCTCTTATTTCTCTTCTCCCCCTTCTCTAGTCTTTTTAGTTCTCCCTCTTTTTTCTCACTCCTCTGTCGTTTTTCCATCCTCCGTCATATGTTTTTCATCCTTTGTTTTTTTCCATCCTCTGTCTTTCTTTTTTTTCCATTCTCTATCGTTCTTTTTCCATCCTTTGCTTCAAATCTTCTTCCTCCTTTCATCATCTGTCATTTTTCCCTCCTTCCATCCTTTGTTATTTTCCCTTTACATGTTTTTCTTTTTTGTTCCTTTGTTGTTTTTTGTTTTTTCTTTGCTGTTGTTGTGCAGGGAACTTGGTATAGGGGACGCACTATTCAGTATTTTCTTGTTGGGCACTGGCCACAACTGCTACTTTGGTTAACATCCTTGGCTGTTTCTTGAAGCCCAAATCCTTTCTTGCTTTGGTACAAAGGTTGTTTTCGCCGTTGGTTGCAGTTTTTTGGTGGAGGTTGCAGTCTGTAGGTGGCAGTTGCAGTTGCAGTTTCTTGGGGGCTATTTTGGTGGCAATTGCATTGTTGGAAACGGTTTCAGTTTTTGGACTCTGCCGCCTTTTGCGGCTTTCTTGGTCGCACTATTACTGCCTCCTCGCCATTTTCTTGAGCGTCCCTCCTGTCTCTTTCTCTCACTTTGGGTGGGATGGAGCTGTACCAAATTGCTCACCTTTTCACTTTTGCAGAAGTTCATTTCTTCTCCTTTTTCCACTATTCATGTATATTTTGTTCTAAGAATTTGTCTTGGGCTTTCTTGCTTGGTACTGTTATCAATTCTTTATATTCAAATTTCTGGGTCGAATGAAATATACTTGCCTTTGCCTTCAAAAAATAAAAAATTAAATCTGAAATGTATGACTTGAGCGGGTTTGGTCATAATAGAGGTCGGTTAAGAGAGAACAAGGGCATTAGAAGAGAGACAAGGTGCCAACTAGTGGGTTGGTAAGGTTTTCTACTCATTTACTGTTTTTAGCGGAGACTTGGGATCGAATCCTGCCTGCACCTGAGTTGGGAGATGGGCTAACCCCTAGCGGGTTGGTAAGGTTTTCTACTCATTTACTGTTTTTAGCGGAGACATGGGATCGAATCCTGCCTGCACCTGAGTTGGGAGATGGGCTAACCCCCCACCCCCCACCCCCCGGTTGTGTAGCCTTTCAAAAGAAATAAAAAAAAATGAATAAAAAGTAGAAGAGAACGAGAGAGAACAAGGAAGGAAAAGAAAGATCAACTGAATTCTTATTACACTAGCTTCTAAGCTACTGCACCCATTTTCCCTATAATTGTAAATGGTCCATAATATTTGGAAGTGAGTTTCAAAGGCTACTTGATGCCACTTAAGTTTGCCTGAATGCTGCAGCTTCAGATATACTAGATCACCAACTTCTAATTTTTCTATTTGACCTATGCTTATCAGCATAGAATTTCATGCGACTTTGAGTCTTGAGTAATTGATCTTTGAGTAGTTGAATAATGTACCTTCACCCTAGGATCATTTCTTGCACACCCACAATTGAGGTATGACTGAGATAACCTTCTGAAATTTGTGAAGTTGGGTAGCCATACAATGCCTCAAAAGGAGTCATATTGATGGTAGTATGGAAATGGGAGTTATAGCACCAATCAGTCAAAGGCTAACCATTTGTTCTTCCCAGGCCTATGAAATATCATTAGATTTCCAGGCATTGATTGAACCTCTCAGACTGTCCGTCCATTTGTGGGTGGTAAGTAGTATTGTAGTGGAGGCCTGTGCCTAGCAACTTGGACAAGTCCTGCTAAAATAAGCTTGTAAAAATCTTGTCCATTCCATCTGATTCCTATTCCGATTTCAATTCCCATCTGAACCAAACAGGTGGGGGAATAGAGTACCATTCTAGTACTGATTTCAATGAATTTTGTTTCCAATTTTGATTACTGTCAACCAAATGGATTCTTAGTTCATTTTGTTCTACAAAACGTTGGGACTTTTATGGCATGGGATGACATGGCTTTAGAAGGACCATTCCTCCTTTTTAATTAGGGAACAAATCTACTGATCTATTCTATATATATAAAACAAGGTTGCCCATGTCACCATGTCTCTCCTTACTTCAGAACCCCCTTTCTAACTTACTTTTTTTAATTTTTAATTTTTTTAATTCGGCATAAGTGCCCATTAAACGAATAAGGAAACAACATAGAGATTCTTATCTCTAACAATCAATATATAAAGAAAGAGGGATTTTCTTTTCTAATGTCTAGCCAAGTGGTACTACTATCCCCCATTTTCTCCTAAATTATCTCTAATTTCAATTTATCTCTTAAATTATCTCTTAGTAGAGACTTTATCTCTAATTCCCATCTATCCTCTCCCTCACATTTTATCTATATCTATCTAAAGAAAGTTTCAATTAAAAAATCTAAGAATTATTTAAACATTCTAACAAAATTATATAATTACATTAAAATATTCATTAAAAATACAATAATAATAATAATCATATTATTAATAATTGTATATTCTTACAAAATTCATCACGCAATTATATACTAACTAACAATATATATTTTAATTTTACGGCTTATTCAATTTAAATGTTATTCAAATAATAAAAATTTAACATTAAAAAATAAAATATTACTTAAATATTTAAATAACTAAATAATGAAATATTTAACATAAATAAATTTTAAATAGTTAAAGTAACAAAATTATGTAATAAATTTAAAAAAATCTTAAAATTATAAAAATAATTATTATAGATTCCGTAATATTCAAATTAATTATAATTCAATAAATAATTCATATTTTAAAAATTTAATGAGCTTATTTCAATAACTACATAATATTATAGATAACTAATTTCACTTATATCAATTAATATTCTCGAAAATAAATTTCAACAAAATTAATATTTAGTAATAAAATTAATATATTTATTAATTTATACTTATTAATCTATATTTGTTATATATTTATATATACTAAAATTAATATCTGTTGTATTTTCAGTAATTATTTATTGTCTTTTGTGATAAATATATTTTCAATAATTATGTATAAATCTATTTTTTATTATTTAACAGAAAATTTTCAATAATTATTGGGGATTAAACTACTATTATTTAACTTTTTAAATTTAATTTATTGTACTTATTGTATTTTTGTAATTAATTTATTTTTAGTAATTATGTATTTTTGTTATAATTTATTGATTAATATTTATAAGAGATTACACTATTTATTGACTCATTTAATATATTTTTAATATTTATTGTAATTTTGTAATTATTGTATTTTCATTATAAATTTATTTTCAATAATTTTATTTTCTCTATAAATTTTCAATATTATTAGATATTAGACTATTCATTAAGTTAATATTAGGAGTGCTCACAGGTTGGTTCGGTTCGGTTACAAGCTGTTTAGCCAACCAAATCCACCTAGTCAGGTTGGGGAGTTGATCACCCAAAACCAACTAACCGTTAGTGAAAGCCGACCAACTTAGGTTGTGTCGGTTTGGATCGACTTTCGCTTTGGTTAGTTGGTTCAAAAGATATAACATAAAAAATTAAATTGAAATTTAAAAATTATAATGGTATTATTAAAAAATAAATCAAAAAATTAAATTTATGATATAAAATATTTTAGACTAAGAAATATGGGAAAATTTCTAATTTCTTGTTTTAAAAAAAATATATTTAAAATATAATATATTAACATATATTTATTGTTAGGTAAGTTCAAATTTAGTCAATTTACAAATGGCCAAACCGAAACTGATCCAACTTGGTCAGGTTGGGAAATTGTGGAACCAAAGTCGATTGAGAATACTAAAAAATTGACCAACTCAAGTTGAGTTGGGTTGGGCTGGTTGGTTTCATCAGTTTGATGAACAACCCTAGATGAAATTAATTATAGTTAATTTTGTATTCTAAAAAAATATTAAAAGTAATATATAAAATATAAAGTGTAAATTACAGATAGGTACTCTATACTTTGGGGGTAGTGACAGATAGTTACCCTGAACTTTCAATTGTGTCAGTTAAACATTATATAATTTCAAGAATACCCTTCTCATGTATTTTGTAGATCATTCTATGGAGTAAAATCATCACTAGAGAATGTCATCAGTGAAAATTTTGAATATGTTATTTGTTGTCCATGTGAGAATGCCATCATGGGGAGACATTTGGTTACCTGAGAATGAACTCAGAAATACACGATAAGGGTATTTTTGGCATTATGTAATGTTTAACTGACAGAATACTAATGGATGGACCTATTTGTCTATTTTTGAAAGTTCAGGATACTCAAGTGTTGCAACTAAAAGTTCAGGGTACCTATCTGTCACTACCCCCAAAGGACAGGGTACCTATCTGTAATTTATCCAAATATAAATAGTAATTAATTATTAAAAAAGTTAAAATATAAAACAATTATACTCTTATTTGTTTCTATTATTTAACTTTCGCTTAACAATATTTGTGCATCGCACAAGTCCCCCTAGAAACAAATAAAACTAGGCACATTATATGTTTATGCCACCTTTGTGTTACACTCTAGAAACATCTACTTATGCACATAGGTTTTTCACTCTGAGTGCACAAATTTACATGATCCCAGTGTTGTTTGTTGGAATTATGGAACTCGTGAAATTAAATTTTTGAGTTCAATCATGATGCATTCGCTGATTTTCTGCACCTTAAATCTAGATCAACCAATCACATTAAGAATATTTTGCTTTTGATAGGTTCATAAAGTGTACCTTGACTTTTAACAAGGTGTTCTCTAGCTAATTTGACATTTAACAATATGTGATATGAACTAAAGATATCAATGGACTGTATCTTTTACTGCACCGTGCACCATAGGTTTTGCATAATTCTTTTTTCATGAAGCCCGACACTCATTTTCAAACTGAACTACTCCACTTATCAAGGAAAAACAAGGATTTATTACCATTAAACCATCTCAACTTTGACCCTTTCTTTATTTTCATTTGCATCCTGGAATTTCTCCAAATTCCTCGCGTCTATATATGTCCCCTCCGAACCTCCCCCTCCCTCCCTCCCTCTCGGCCACACATCTCCTTTTTTTGGTTCCTTGTTGCCCATCCTGGCTTCTTTCCATTTACATTTCCTAATGTTGTAGTTTCTATCACTTGTTAATCCAACACAAGAACCTATTTCTTAGATCATGGGTCGTGTTAAACTCCAGATTAAGAGAATAGAAAACAACACAAATCGACAGGTTACCTTCTCAAAGCGTAGGAATGGACTCATCAAGAAAGCTTATGAACTTTCCATTCTTTGCGACATTGATATTGCCCTCATTATGTTCTCTCCCTCCGGCCGGCTTAGTCACTTCTCCGGCAAAAGAAGGTGGAATAAGAGCTTCAATTTTTTGTTATTCCTGAAATCTATGATCAACCTATCAATCAATTAATTATATTCTTCCATTTGCATTCTTCAATGGGCCTTTTCAATTTACAATTCTTTTGCATAGAAGGTCAATAAAAGCTTTAATTTTTTGTTATTATTGAAATCTGAAATTAACCCATCAATTAGTTAATTATATCCTACCATTTGCATTCTTCAATTGGTCTTTCCAATTTGCATTTCTTTTGTATAGAAGGTGCAATAAGAGATTCAGTTTTTTGTTATTCTTGAGATCTGAAATCAACCCATTAGTTAGTTAATTATACTATTCCATTTGCATTCTTCAATGGGTCATTCCAATTTACAATTCTTCTGTACTTTTATAATCTAATTCTTCATTCAATTATTTTTTGTCTTTTGTTTTCTTTTTAACAATAGGATTGAGGACGTGCTTACTCGTTACATCAATCTCCCTGACCATGATAGAGGAGGGTATGATGATCTTGTTCATTCCTTTCATCGTTTATTTGAGTTTGATTACTTCTATTAGTATTGCAACACTAATTGATTCTTATTTTATTTCTTTTCCTATCATTGTTTTGGCTTGCAGGGTTGTTCAAAACCGAGAGGTTCAATTAAGAATCAACTTGATTATTTTTGTTTTATCTCTTCAATTAATTCATTGTTCTATGAAGAAAACTAAGTAAAATGTTTTGACACAACTTTGTTGTTCATGCATGCAGTATTTGATCAGGACATTAAAGAAGCTCAAGACTGAAAACGACATAGCTCTTCAGTTAGCCAAGTCTCTCTCTCTCTCTCTCTGAAATTGTGTTATTAATAGTTTTTCTTCTTTTTTTTAGAAAAAATTCTGAATTCTCCCATTTTAATTGATTCTAACAAGAACAAATTTTCTTTTGTGATCCGCTAATTATGCTTTGAACCAGTCCTGGGGCTGTTAACTCTAACGTAGAGGTATGGAACACAAAGTTTTAAGATTTCGCCATTAAATTCAAGGAAATATTTCTACAATTTCTTCATTTCTCTAAGTTCAATTAAATAATAACTGTAATAATTTATATATAGGAACTGCAACAAGAAATCACTAGGTTTCAACAACAACTTCAGATAGCCGATGAACAATTAAGGATCTTTGAGCCAGACCTAATGAAGTTTACATCAATGGCGGAGCTTGAATCCTGCGAGAAACACCTCATGGAAACTTTGGCACGTGTCACCCAGAGAAAGGTATAATCTCTCTCTCTCTCTTTCTCTCATTTGCTTCAGTCCAGCTGTTAATGATGTTTTGACGTTTTCCTTTTCCAATTTTTGGTTGCAGAAACATTTGTTAAGCAACCATCTATCTTCGTATGATCAAACGGGTTTGCAGGTAGTTGAAAAAAAAAAGCAGAAGAAAAACAGAAACCCAAAGTTTGAAAATTATTTATTTATTTTTCTGTCGGTATAAGAGAATTTATTAGGACAAATGAATGCAGGTATACTTGGATGCACAAGAGGGGCTTCCACCCTCCTTTGAGAACGAAGTTGTAAATTGGTTACCCGAGAACCAGCACCACCCGACCCAGATTTTCGTTGGATCGGACCCTTCTTTGATCCCACTAAGGTCCGTATCTGCATTTTTTTCTGCTTCCATTTTAGATGTTAGATGGTGGCAAGGAGCGTGGAATTTGGTTATTAGTTTTGTATGTTACTGTTCTAGGGATCATCCATCAACCATGTATGATACTATATCACATGGGACAAGTTTAAACGTGGACCCACGCAGTATGGGAGAATGCCATGTCAGCAACCCGAGCGATGCAAACCTTCCATCGTGGCACCAGGCGTACACGCCAACGGATCTCCTCTCTGCCATCATGCCACCTTCATCATTCCCTCTCATGCAGGTACATTTTCTTCCAAATGGACCAGGCAGATCCGAACCACTGGGCCAGGTACAAGCCTAGACCTATGAGGTCCATATTGAAAGCCCATGATCCAAATATGGGCCCATGTACAACCCAATTATATTGCACCATCCCAATGGGCTTTTCAAATGAACTAATATACTTTTGAGTTGAAACAAGTTTTTAGCTTCAGTCTTACACTCTTCAGAGCTCAGAGGTTTAATTCTAGATCATAATCATCATGCCAGCATGGAATTCCGGGCCCGGAAATGCCACCTATGATGCCACATGAGCATGCAGAGACCCCACCAAGCTGCTCACACGTGCAGCCACCACCGCCGTCAAATAGTGAAGGTGCAACCTATGAGAGCAATGTCCCTCAGCTCAATGTGGAATGATGCATAAACCAGGATGATTGGAGGTCTGCAATCTTTCTGCAATTGATGCAATAGACAACAGGATGTAGGCACATTTTTATCTTTGGAGATACTAAAATGCACAGGAACTTCATCATA
Organism: Nelumbo nucifera; assembly: GCF_000365185.1. Next base: position 233,528 of record NW_010729129.1, read on the forward strand.
AACAGAGCATCTTTTCCCATCTAAGAAGAATTAAAACTTTCTTTAATTTCTGCACTCTGCAGGAGTATGGCCATGAGAACTAGTGCTAGAATGCACCAGAAGGTTATAGTGGACGTATATTAGTAGCATCTTCATATATGATTTTTGTTTCTTCAGAGTTGGAAACAAAAGAAAAATTGTAGTATGAATAAATACAAATCCAAAAACATGTACAAAAGTGTGATATTGGGCTATTTAAAAGTCTTTTAATTTTCCTTCTTTTCGGAGTGAACCATTTGTTTCAAATTGGCGTAAGAAAGCTTTTTGATTACATTGTAAATTCATCAGTGGTTTAGAATGGATTGACGTCAACAAGCATGGTAAATCCTTGTTTGATCCATTAATACCTCTAAACATGGTTTTTAAACCATCGTTAACCCAAACGGTCGGACCATGGGACGTGGAAGAAGTGCCCCAAGTCCATTCCTCAACTTGGGTGTTGTCATATAGGTTATTAGATTATTACAATTCAGTAAGGCCAAGTTTGGGCAATTCAAACATAAATCTACATGTCTACTTGAAATGTTTCAGTCAACGTAAATTCATCTAGATAGAAGCCAAATATGTAGAATGAGATCTAGAAATGAATTATGGACCTTTATGCCCCCATGAAAATGGTTTTCTCAATGGAAATGGTTAATATGGACGCAGAAGAGTCCATAAGAGGATTTTTCTTTTTTTTTTTTTTTGTCTATTTTGACTGGGGAGAACCAGAAGTAAATTTTGCACCGTTTAAAGAGCTAGTCTTTACAAAATCCATTGATTTTGCACTTCCGCCCCTCAATCCAAATACCTATAGGCATGCTATATGTGTTTTTAGGTTGGAGGAAAAGGCCAAGATATTCTTCTCCATCCATATGGGTGGATTGATGTTCCAGGTTTTCTATTTTAAACTTATACTAGCGGAGGGTCCCTGTTTCGCAGGGGCTGGAATTACAACATTGCTATTTGCTATATTAAAAAAGACAATGGTTTTTTAATAAGAAACTTGCAATTATAAGTACCCAAGTCTTGAAACTTACAATTATAATTAATAATATTATTATTATCCAATATTTATTCAATATTACTAAGCTAAATTGATTATAAATGAAATTATTATTAATTTTCTAATGAAGACTATGAATTCATAAAACTGATTTTATCAAATAGTTTCAAAATTGAAAACTTAGTCTACTCAAAAACTGATTTACAAGTAGAATCAAGAAATTTCCACCATTAAATGAGATATAAGTGAAAAACTAATATCTATTGGGATATATATGATAAGAACAAGTAGAATCAAGAATCCACTTGTCTTTAAAATAAGAATCGTTAGCTACTAGAAAAGGTAACAAATCGTCATCACTACCTAAATGGTTCTCCACCATGTTTGTTCTGTTGGAGGTTTTTTTTCTCTTGCTTTTCTTTGAACTTATAACAATTTTTCTTAAATACTCCCCAACTTATGATAATAATTTCATTCAATATCTTTCTTAGATTTAAATGAATACCTTGAATCATTATGATTTTTAGAAACCTTATTTCTTGCCTAACAACAACCCTTTTTCCCATAGAATTGCATTGACATCCATTGTAAATATACTATCCTTTTCATAAAGCAGAGTAGTAACAAGATGTTCATACGATGGAGTGGAATTTATCTTATTAAACCCACTAATTAATGTCGTTTAAAACATTTATACCTTCTTGCATCCATAGGGTTTACAAGTTCCATGTCCATTAACTCCTTGGGATACATTACATCGAAAAAACAAAACCATGATGCTAGTTCAAGGGGGATACATAAAAAGAATAGGGGATTACAACCAGAATTTTGAGAGAGAGGAGAGATATGTATGACCCTATTTAAAATTACAACCCATAAAATAATTTATCAAATAAATAAGGTAACTATAACCAATCTCATTGATTAAACTAGGTTCTAGAAAAGCTTTTGCATTTGGTTGCATATAGAAAACATAAAATTTTGAATGTTAGAATACATGTGTAATGGAGTTTTAGCTTATGTTGAACTTTAATTCAAGCTAGTTTTCTATCTTGTTTGTTGGATATTTTTATCTCCTTGTTTTTTTTGTTTTAAATCCTAAATGTAGATTGTGTTTAGTGAACCCTAAATGACGTGGTTCATAGGGGATTGATTCCCTTGTGTTTTGATTTCTCTCATTAGCCTAGTAGGAATGAGGGGAATCTTGGATAAAGAAGGTGGATGCATATAGTTGTCTAATCCTTTGCTCCTTTAAGGGTTTCCCTCACCCAAAAAGAGAATGAGAGGGTTGAATCACTTAGGAAACAAGCCACCATGACTATCCTCTTTGATGGGTAAGGTTGCTAGAAATCTAGTAGGTTTTGTTTCCTTTAGTTCTTATTCTTTCTATACTAAATTAGGGAAATGTTACTACATGTTAAGTATGGGAGAGGGGTGCTTAACACCTTCCCTCTCTCCCCTAAAAATTATAACCTTATCTTGGGTATGTATGAGCCATGTCTTGTTCATTGAACATGGAAGGCCCATTACTCCCATGTTTCTATTATAGATGGGTGGCGGCTCCATACCATTTCAGCCATGAAGTGAACCCCAATTTCAATTTGGATGTTCACACTTACTCACCAAATATCATTTCAAAATTCCTTCGTTTGACCCATCATTTAGTAGAGATTCCATTTCAAGTTACATTGATCAAAGGTTATTTAAGCAATTAGACCTCACCATTATGTTTAGAGACCCCAAAATCCCTTGTATGTTAAATTTCAAACCTAATTCACCCATTTGACTATTAAATAAAAAAATTCTACTTTGATACATTAAATTAAATTGCCGCTTCATCTATCCCAACTTGAGACCTCAAAAGGGTGATGACTGATGTTAGCCCCATACTTAAACTATTCAAACATCTAGACCAATAAAATTAAGCCTAATAGGCATAAAAAACAAAAACCCAAAGATACCCCCACTTAAAGATAAGAAAAGACAAAATAACATTTATTAGTAAATCAAAATTGTATTTTATACAACTGGTGGTCCCCATACTACAATGATAGGCATGCCCCAAACTCTCATTAGATGTCCAAAACCCATAAAAATCAATCCCAAATCGAAGAGACACTATAGGAGAAATGGGTATTAGCGACAGTTTTTTAGCTGGCACATTGGTGGGTGTCACTAGAAATTCTAAGTCTTTAGTGGTAGTCATCTAAAACCATCGCTAAAGATCAGACTGACTACCACTTAGACCCCAACAAATACAGCTTTTTCGGTTTTTCCCACCCTTCCGCTTGTCTCTTTTCCTAGCTTTTCGTATTCCCACCCTCCCCCCTCTCTCTCTCTCTCTCTCTCTCGGCATGGAGTGCGTCGTAAATGAGCTTTCCTATCGATCAATGTGCACATTCATGCCACCACCACTTCTAAAACGCTTGATGCTTCAATTCTCCACTTGTTTAGTACTTGCTTCACTGAGGAGATTCAACTTCATGTACGTCCCTATTTATTTATCCTTTGGCTTCTCAATATCCTTTTGAGCATTAATTCATTTAGTCAATTCTCTATCTTTTGACTTATAGTGCTTAAAAGATTAATCGCTCATCTATAATACACATCTCCACTCAGCCATCTACGACCTAAATTACGTTTGAAATCGATATATTTTGAGGCCCTGTTTGAGAACACTTAAAAGAAGTACTTCTTTTAACAAGTACTTCTTTTAAGACATGGGACCACACATTAAGTGGTTTTTAAGTACTTATGGGTGTTTGGTAAAAAAGAGGGTAATAAGTACTTATTTTTAAAGAAGTACTTATTTAAAAAAGTGATTTGAAGTTGGTTTTTTTTTCAGTACTTTTTAAAGAATTACTTCTCCAAAAAATGGGACGAACCAGTCCCTAATATTTTCTTGTAATACCTAAAATACCGCCATTCTCATTCTCTTATTTTTCTCCCTCTCTCTCCTTGTCTCTATGTCTCCACCAACATGACATCGGTGGCCAGTGTACCAGTCGGCGGCTGGTGTATTGGCCGGCAGCCAGTGTACCAACGATGTTGGTGGTCGGTGTACCAGTCAACAGCCGGCAGCTAGTGTACCAGCGACGTCGGCAGCTAGTTTATCGGTCGGCAACCGATGTACCAACGACATCAACGGCCGGCGTACTGAGCTTGATACTGGGCCATTGACGGTAGAAATAGTGCTGACCATGAAGTGGGGTCCATGTGGGGTCCACGTGGACTCTAAATTAAAATGTATAACATATATATATCTATGTGTGTGTGTGTGTGAGTGAAGTAAGGGCTAAAATTGTCATTTGTGTCAATATAAGCACTTGTGGGAAAAGTAGCTTACCAAACATCCCCACCCCAATAAGTACTTAAAAACATAATAAGTGATTTGAAAAAGTGGGTTATCAAACAGCCTAAAGGGTTGTTAAAATAAGTACTTCTAACAAGTACTTAATCATCAAACAGGGCCTGAATCTGATAAGCTTATAAGCTTTAATTTGGTTTTCAGTTTTAAAAATCTCTTCTGCAGTTTGGCTACAAATTATTGTTTTTAATTGATAGAAACATTCCTTTTCTTCTATTTTTTAGCAGAAATTGGAATCTTGGAGAGTTTCTTCTTTTCTCCTGGTATGATGATAAGAGAAGACCCTTACATATATTTCACCTAATCAATGACCTATGGAACAATATCTCCTCTTGGTGTCCCTCAATAGGTTTGATTGGTTATCAACTCACCCAGTTTAACGTTCAGTGTAAATTGAGGTAGACAAATGACAGTAAATATTTTCTATTCTCGGTCTCAAGAGAAGGGAGTTTAGGTTAGATCTGATCTAATTGCTTGCTCATTTTTCCTATTTTGTCTTTACAAAGTATTGTCCGGGCTGATTCCTTCTACTTGTCCTTGTTATGGGTGCTTTCTCCAATGTCCATGTCCGTGAGTTCTTTGTTCTACCCCTGTGAGTTTAGATAGGTATGTTCTGGTTGGAGTTTCTTTGTATTGATTGTATATCTCCAAAAGCCCTAGCTAGGATCAAGTCAAAAAGTTTAACATTTTAATATTGAGTAAAGGCATACATGATTTGAAGCAATCATGGTTGTTGGCTTTCATTTATGTATTTTAATTAGCATGCATTATAATTCCTTTTACAATATTAATGTAGGTTAGAACTTGTAACTGTTGAGCTTGAATGCCAATGTGCACCTGTTGTGTTGATCTCTCATCAGGTTATACATTTATATATACTGAAGTCTATCTTCTTTCGGATTTTTGAAGCTTCAAAAGAGCTTCCATATAAGATGCTATTTTGTATCTTTATAGGTAGAACTAAGAGCATTATATGCATATTTTGCAGACAGGCCTGTGAAAGAAATTCAACACATTAAGGTAATCCAGAAATACTGAGTGTGCACTCCCAGAATGATTTGGTTTTGGTCTTTTGTGTAAGATGCAAAAAAAATAAGAATAAGCTATTGTTTGTGCTTGTGCCATATTTGAACAATTTTCTTTGTGTTTATCTTCTTAATATACAATATTTGAACAATTTTCAAAGAAGATAAATGGTTTGATAATTATTTATTTTAATGATCTTCAAATATTATGTTAATATTCTCTTCCATGCAGCTGTTGGGAATGTATGTTTCTCGAATAAAGAGATTATGGGTGTGAATGATTTACAACTAAAGCTTGTTAATAAGCCAGCTGTTGGAAATGTACCTAAGGCATCCACGAATTGTATGATTTATATGAAACTTGTTTATTTCAGCTGCTGAAATAAACAAGCTTTAGTTGTTTATCCCCTATGTGAAATATATCTCCTATGTCATTCCCATAGGGGAAATATATCCCCTATGTTTATTTGTAGCTGAAATAAACATGTTAATATATCCCTTGTGTGAAAGTTTCTTTCACACAAGCTGTATAATACAGGATGGGTTCTTTCCCAGGTAATTTTTCTTCACTAATTGTATATTTGTATTTCTTTACCTATTCATGTTGTGCCGTGTCAATTCCTGTAGTTGTTCTATTGTCAATTTGGTCTGAAAGAAACAATAGAATTTTTATGTAACAAAATGAAAAGTTGAGATGAATTAGTGCAGTATGCAGTTAGTAAGTTGGTTTTTTGGGTGTCTATAAATTTTGAGTTTAAGCACTTGAGTGTGCCTCAGCATAGGGGATATATTAACAACAATGAACTTGCCTTTTTTAAAGAGTATTTTTCAACTAATGATGAACAATCCCATTCATCAAAAGTAGAGTACCCCTAAATCACCATCTTATCTGATATAGTTCAGTAGTTACTTTAACCCAGTGGTGTGAATAGTTCATAGTTCCCAAGGTCTATTTGGATTTGAATATTGACCTAAATCCAGTAATGGTAGCTGTACAAGGGGAGGGGGAACTTGCTCTATACAATCTAAATTTTACATCACAAATCCCACTGAATCAACCAATCAAAACATGGTCAAGTCACCCAGCGGGAGATCCCAAAACAGAGAAATTGAAATCTGCACCAATTATAATTGGATTTTGTATTAATTGGACAGGTGATTATTAATTGTCCAGACCATAACTCTATACTACTTATTTTCTTTTCTGGAAATTTGGAAAACTTAGCTGCAATCATTTCTCTCCAAATGTTCTTAATGCTTGAAAATAAAAACTCATGATGTAATACCAATTCACTGAAGAGATGTTAATGAAAAGCAAATGTAGTCCTTTAAGATTTTGAAACAGGATTTGACTAGAGAATATGTTATATAAAGAACATATGCATCAAAACCCTATGGATAATTTGAAATGATTCCTTTCAACCTGTTGAAAAAAAAGTAGCTAAAAAATTCTACTTGATAATTTACAATAACTACTTCCATTAAATTATTAGAAAATATGAACTTACCTGCAAAAACTGAAATCCTTTGACTAAAGAAAATTTCCTTTGTTAGTTCTTATAGTCACATTGCTAACAGAAGAAAGAAACAAGAGTGGTAAGGGAAAAAAAAACTTTCATGGTTTTCTTTTTATTCCTTATTCCTTCCCTTTTCTCAATGATTAACAAAATTACATGCAAAGGTACAAATATTGGGAAGATTTAAAAGAAGCCATTCACAAATTTGGGGATGGCTCTACTTAAAATGAGAAGGGCATGTTCACATTTTCTTTCAATAGTTAATGTTTATTTCTTAATTCTTTCCAAAAAGAAAAAAGAAAAACAAAGGAATTATCTTCTTTGCTTGTCAGCTGGGTGGTTCACATTGTAAACTGAACTGCCTGTTCACATTTTCTTTTCATGTGTGTATGCACAATAGGAACATCTACACACCTACAGGTTCTGTGACAACATGTGGACCTTCGTCCTACAGGATGCAATTTTCAAGAATGAGGAATGCTAGGAGAATGTTGGTAGGGTGAATATAGTGGCATGTGACTCAAAGTTACTCTCACAATGATGAGACTCTATCCCTTCTAAAGGAAATTTGAGACCCTTGCAGAGAAGTGTTTGGGAGGTAGCCCAATTTGCAGAGACCCTTGCAAGAAATTTGAGATTATAAAAGAAGTAACCATGTTCCCTTGAGAAGAACAATTATCATTTATGAGATCCAGTAATTGTGCTACTAGAAAAAAATCTTGTGTTTCATTTTTACTTGTGTATGGAATTGTTGTGAACCATTTTGGAGAAATCAATGGAAAATAATATGTTTTGTATTTAATTTTAATTTTAATTTGGATGAATGGATGAATCAAATTGCATGTTTGTTTAATAATTGAAATTTGCAATAAATTACAATCAAATTACAAGTTATTTAAATATATATATATATATATATTTAAATAACTTGTATATATATAAAAGCCTTTAGCGGCAGTTGGGGTACCCCCTTTAAACTGTCACATGCAAAATCACCTTTAGCAGCAGTAAAAAACTGCCACTAATGCATCAATTTGTAGCGGCAATTTTTTTCACTTTACCGGTAGTCGCCAAAACTGCCGCTAGAACTTTTAGCGACAATAGTTTTAGCGGCAGTTTGTCGATTGCCGGTAAAAGTTTAGCGGCAGTTTGACGACTACCGGCCGCTAGAAGTCATTTTATTGTAGTGAGAATCATTGTACTAAGAAGGAAAGCTTGATTGTAAACCATTTCCTTGAAAATCTTTAACCTTTTTTTATGATAACAATCAATCACTTCTTTGAAACCTAGGCTTTTTTATTAGGCAAAACATAAACATATTTTCCTTGTTTTCTTTATAAATAGAGATCCAATTCGAACAAAAAAACAAGAGATAAGGAGAGAGACCTAGAAGCACTCCTAGCCTCTATAAAGACCTTATTAGCTAAAAGTCCCCAAGCATTTGAACCTTTAACCTCAAATTTATCCACTGTTTTTCAAATGGGAGATTTGTAACCAAAAGCATTCCCAAGTTCAATAGTTCGCTCAATCATCTCATCTTATTTCAATTGTTGGAAGAAACCTTTATCAAGGTTACACAGGAGAGGTAAGCCTCTCACTCTATTATTTGACTCAAAGTTCATATTCCTATTTTTTTATTTCAGTTCTAGATTTGCTTGAAACTCTGAAATTATGGAAAACTTACATTTCTAACTTTTTATGAAACAAAGAGGTAAAAATGTGATCTTAGGGAAATTAGTATGTAAGACTCGATAACATCGCCTCAAATCATTTTCAAGAGAACTTATAAACATTTTTCACTAGATTTCAAGAATTTTAGCAATTGCTATTTTGGTCTTTCGTTGCAAATTAAGCTTAAAGAACTCATGTATTAATCTGCTATAGCAACTTTAATTTGAGACACGAGTGTTTAACACATTCCCTTTTCCAATCCTTTGAAATACAAAATTTCTCAGTTAAATGTCTTTCTCATGGAAAATGGAATCACTATTTTAAAGGCAAATCAATTTTCTCAATTAAAATTAAAGGCCCATTTCCTCTAAAAAATGGGTGGTGTCTCTTCTTTAAACAGGCCATGAGCTTCTTAGAGCTCACAACACCTTTGTAAACCTTCATAACTTTACCTTGTGCAATAGATCTACATCCTGTGGAGTCTAAAGTATTCAAAGAAATCAAAATTTTCTTTAAATTAGGGGTATGTGTAACATTTATCAATGCTATTACAATATTATCACGCATCATGATTTTAATTATTCCTATCCGAAAAATCTTGTATGGAAAATCATTCCCCATCAAGAAATTTCCACCATTAAATGAGATATAAGTGAAAAACTAATATCTATTGGGATATACATGATAAGAACAAGTAGAATCAAGAACCCACTTGTCTTTAAAATAAGAATCGTTAGCTACTAGAAAAGGTAACAAATTGTCATCACTACCTAAATGGTTCTCCACCATGTTTGTTCTGTTGGAGGTATTTTTTTCTCTTGCTTTTCTTTGAACTTATAACAATTTTTCTTAAATACTCCCCAATTTATGATAATAATTTCATTCAATATCTTTCTTAGATTTAAATGAATACCTTGAATCATTATGATTTTTAGAAACCTTATTTCTTGCCTAACAACAACCCTTTTTCCCATCTCATTTGAAAGAAGAATTGCATTGACATCCATTGTAAATATACTATCCTTTTCATAAAGCAGAGTAGTAACAATATGTTCATACGATGGAGTGGAATTTATCTTATTAAACCCACTAATTAATGTCGTTTAAAACATTTATACCTTCTTGCATCCATAGGGTTTACAAGTTCCATGTCCATTAACTCCTTGGGATACATTACATCCAAAAAACAAAACCATGATGCTAGATCAAGGGGGATACATGAAAAGAATAGGGGATTACAATCAGAATTTTGAGAGAGAGGAGAGATATGTACGACCCTATTTAAAATTACAACCCATAAAATAATTTATCAAATAAATAAGGTAACTATTACCAATCTCATTGATTAAACTAGGTTCTAGAAAAGCTTTTGCATTTGGTTGCATATAGAAAGCATAAAAGAAATTATAAGGAAAGCAATTAGTACCTATATATTTAAAACAAATTCCTTTGTTGACTTGAGTAGGCAATTGTGCAAATAAAGGAAATAGCTTGGAACTCCCAAATAGAAATAGAATTTAAAAATTGTAAAATTAAATATAAAATTAATAACATGAAAAACTACAAATGTCTAACAATTTCATCAAGTTGATAATAGTATATTCAATAAAGATAATATATTAAGAAAGCCAAAGAAATATAGTAAAACATTATATAATCATGGCACATATTGCTCATTTTCATTCTTCACTACGTCAATGATTTGGCCTATGTCTCAAAATCTGATGACATAGATTTTTATAGGCGGATTGGCCAATGGTAAATGTCCGTCAGCATAAGCCTTCATGACATAGATTTGATATATTTTAAGATTATATATTTTTGTAAATTATTAATTATCATTTTAATTTAAATTTTATAATAACATATTTATTGTTTACAAAGATAAAAATATTATTTACCAAACATTTGAGAATTAAATTTTTAGTTGACCTTTTTGTTAATACTAAAAATTAAGAAAAAAAAAAGATAGATATATTGGTTGTGTATGTATTAATTTCTAAAAATCTATATAATATTGTATTGGACTCTTGATTAATGCATTATCAAAAAAGTTGTATGATATCTATAAATTCTATTATAATAATTGTAATGTATTTATTCATATATACCATTAAAATATATGTTCTTATGTATTTATACACTATTTGTAGTTATTTTGACACTAAATTTAGTGGTATTAATATATTTATAGAATTTGTATGTATTTTCCTAGCATATCCAGGCGTTTTCATATTTTTTGTCTATATCCATTTGTTTCCAAAGTATATCTATATCCAAGTTGTCCGATACGATACTTGACATTGATACTTTAATCCATGCTTTTACTTTCTATTTGAAGTAAAATTTTATCAAAACCAAAAAAAAAAAATACTTCCCATTTGAGAGTAAACTTCACTTCATGTTCCTTGACAAGATATTTTTTCCCTTTTAAGAGCAAGATATTTCCCACTAGTTGACATGTTTCTCTAGGTATAGAGAGTAAAATTGTGTATTTTAGATGCTTCAAATCATGGTTTTTAAAATCGAATCGGTCAGTGCACCGTTTTCCGGTTCGGCGGTTCAACTGCCCGGGTCAAGCGGTTCGACCCGTGACATCATAAATAAATAAATAAATAAAATACTTATATATAATAAAAATAACATAGAAATTTAAATAAAATACAAAAAATACATAGAAAAATATAGGAAAACGAACAACATATGAAAAAAATAAAAATATCTAAAAATAAATATAATAAAATACAGAAAATAAAAAAAATCCAAAAAATACAGAAAAAATTCCAAAAAATATACAAAAATTTCCTAAAATTATAGAAAAAATATGTAATGAGCACCTATTTTTTTGAGAAGAAAAAAGCATATCAGTTCAGAAAAAAATTATCTGAACATATTTTGAGAAGAAAACATAAATTTCATATCAAAACATATTTTGTGAAGAAAAAAAGAAAGAAAATTGATTGATTCAGTTGAATCAAGAGCTCCCTCATCAATCAGTAAAAATAAGGATTAAGGAGTTAAGTGCCCCCTTTAGAGTCATTTTCTTTCAATCTCAAGTTGTCTCTAGAAATCCTACCAAAGAAAAAAATCTCTAGAAAAATTAATTCATGCTTAATAAAGAAGATATATATACAGGGTTAATGACAACAAATTATACCGTTCTAGCAGGCCTATTTTGGTGAAAACCTGTTTTTCTGGTATCATGTCTTTTTGGCATCATAATTTAACTCTATATAATGATCTCTAAGAAAATAAAAAATCTAAGGCTATGTTTGGTTTGAAAGAAAAATAGGAAAAGATAGAAAAACTTATAAAAAATTTGTAAAGGTTTCTTTTTTCTTTTCCTTACTTTCCTTACTTTTTCCTTCAAACCAAACACAGCTTAATAATAGTGACTCTCAAGTTGTTTGATAATCAATTTCTTCCTTCTCAAAACGGCGAAAACACAAGAATAACGTTCATGGCGAGTAAATAGTAAACAGTGTGACATCTAACACGTTCATCATCTCTTGGGCCCAAAAGCAAACCATGTGCAACAAATTGATTTTATGATTCATTGGCCCAAGAAATTGAGGCCCTTAAAACAAAGTTTTGGGCCAATGAATGATCAACACATGATTGTAAATTTGCTTTCTATATTCTGAGAGACGTCTCTCTCTCTCTCACATTTGCAGAAATCACGGATTTGACATATGATAAGCACAGGTTGATGGATGAATTATGTGGTTGGAATCTTTGCCCAATTTGATTTGAACAGCTGACTGCAACCTGTCCGGTCTCTCTTTCTTTGCTTTCTGTAGTACTTTCTCTTCCATTACATCAACCTGTCCGTTCTTATCCACTTTTCTCTCACTCTCTCTCATGGTTCAGAATTTCAGTTTGATTAAATGTTTAATCTTCCTATTTAGCCAGTCTCTAATTCTAATTGGGATCTAGATCACATGTTTCAGCTTCATTGATGGGATGTAGCCAATGGTGGGTTTCAATTCATGAAACATGCAGACATGGAATGCACACCCATGGTGGAGGTGAAATCACAGACTTTGTAATCATTTTTATTTCTACATGAAATATTAATGGTAATGCTTTTTTACCTGAAATGAAAGTTTAGGATTGATCAATAAAATTCCATACAGACATGACAACGCATCTTCTCTCATTAATTTGTATTTCATCATCCAACACATCTTCATAAAGAAAAAACAGATAGAATTCAAGATAGAAATTAGGATTTGTTTCTTGTAGAGCACACCGCACACCAATCTCACATTGGAAATATTTCTTTCTAAACGATATTCCCAATGTACAGTTATAATTGCTATGCGATAAGTATCTCTTTGAGGAGCAAATCTGGGTTCTCCAAATTGGGCTTGTGAGCTGGATCTATTCAACACCAATCCGAAAATAGAAGGTAGGTCATGTTTGTTTATATGGGTTCTTGCCCCCAGTTTAGGTTAAACCGCTCAATTTCATTTGCCACTCCTAGTCTGCGTTTACTGCTGTGGTGTTGTCTTCTCTACTTCACATAGCTTGACATAGATGTTTCCATAAGTGCAGGAATCAATAGTTGATAGAGTGGATTCAATTTTTTTCTTAATTAAAGTTGATTTAAATATAGAGGTGTCAATGAATCCAATCTTGTTTGGGGGCGGATGGACCAGCCACGAACCAATTATTAATCGGTTCTATAAAATAGACCCAGAACCTAAATAATTATTAGTCAGGATAATTAACATCTATAATTAACTATCTATGATAATAGTAACTTGGAACGTCATTTTTTATAATATAAAATTGATAAAATGACAGTAGATAGTAAACTGTTCATATGAGTTTTTTAAACCAAAGTTATCTCATATATTTTCTTTGAAATTTAACCATTTATACATAAACAACAAAAGTTCTAAGAAAATTAGAAGATTTTATATATTATTAACTATATATTGGGTTTGGGTCTTAATTGATTCAGCAAGAACCAGCCTCGACCCATCATCAGTAAGTGGGACACAAACCATAGAACCAGAACCGACCGATATAATTAGTACTGTTTCATCAGATACATCCAGTTATCAATCGTTCAAAGTATCGACACAATATACCTCGTATCAGACATATTATATCATATTTTGAGTCACCAAACACTAAATACATGGTGTTTGGACATGATATTAATTTTTAACCTCAGTATTATAACCTTCTGAAATGCATGATACACAAGTTTTTGCAATATTGAGCATATTGATACTGAGTCTGTGCTAATGAGATTCCTATTGCCGCCCTGTTAGGACAATTTCACCAGAAGGATGCTTCCTTTTGTCAATAACAGGGTACTCATTAGTACTGGTGACATGCTTCCTCTCTCTCTCTCACACACAGTACGAGTTATTACATGACAGCTCGTTTAGAAATCTAAGGTGTCGTTTGCTAAATTTTTTTTGAAAGATTTTTTAGAATATTTGACAGTTAAAAGACATAATGGGCTTTTACATAAAGATCATAATAGCTCATGGTCCATTTAGTTGGAAGTGCATTTTTCTGTACAAAGGCAAAATAAATAAAAGATGAGAAGTTCCATCACTAGCTTCTCGAAATAAGCTCGAATTGAGCTTTTCACATCTTTTTTGGGACACACTAGCTAGTTTTTTGATGATTAGATCTTCCCCCAACCAAATGGGAAAAGACAAAGAAATGGGTTGCTGGGCTTCTAAACAGCTGATAACACACATGGAAAGACATGCCAAATGGGGCCTTTTCGTATAAGATATTTATACAAACCAATACTCAGATAATGGGGTCAAAGGTAGAACTATATATATTTTCCTGGGTCGCAGGGTGATTTTGAGTGATCAAAATTTGAGAGTGGATGGTTATGATGGTGGAAGATCTCACCTTTTGAGAATATGTATAAGTGGTTTTAATTGTTCAGTGCATCCCTAGAAATCCTGGCTCCACTCTAGTAGTGGACTGAATCCTGACCGTGGATTGATGTTAAATTCACGGGCAGGATGCCATTTATAGGGTGGGCTACTATAATCTGTCCGATAATCAAAATAACGAATGAATTTTGATGAATTCTTATTGGTTAGTGTACAACTTAAAACAAAACGCTGAAGTTAGGAGATCCAAACTCGATGTAAACTTGGTTGGATATTTTAAGGAGACTTAGAAAGGCCTTTGTGTGGGCAATTATTCAGTTTAGGCTCGGTTTGGAAGGAGTACAAATATAAATATGTACAATGCAAGTACATACAAAATAATACAAAATATAAGGTTTTACACTTTACAAATTTATATTTGTACTTCTTCCAAACTGAGTCTTACTTGACATTCTCCTCACCATTAATATCATTGTTTTCAAAACTAGGCCGGACCAGACAGTTGGACCAGAAAACCAGGAATCGGTCACCTGACCAGTTCCGTTTTCCTCCAAAACCGTTGATTTTGGTCAGCAAACTGTTGAATTGGCCGGTTAACCATTCGAACCATTCAAACGGTTTTGACCGTTTTCCAATTATTTAATTTTTTTGAATTTTTTTATTTTTTTTGTCAGAACAGGCCGGCTGTTCGGGTCGAACGGTCCGACTGTTTGAACCGGTAACTGGACCTCTGGCCGATTCGATTACCGGTTTGTTTTTAAAAGCCATGATTAATATTAAAACCCTCTCTAGACACTTCAAGATAAGTAGCCGGGTTCGCAGTAGCTGGGTTCAAACATGCAAGAAAAATAGGGGTGGTTGATAACGGGAGTCCGGATGAGCTGGAGAAAATTTTATATTGTGGACACCGGGTTGAGTTAATTAATTATCACCGTTGAATACGTCAGTGTTTAGCACAAATGGGGCTTAGATGGGACCCACAGTAAGTACTGACATGTTCACTTGTGATATAACCAACCGGTGTGGCCGTATGGATTAAAAATTCATTATAAAATATAAGTTAATTAAATTGCTGAAAATTTCTCTAAAGTTTCTGTCTGACACTTTCCCTGAAGTTTGGCAATTGCAATCATCTCCCCTAAACTTTCTAATATAGTAGAAAGTAGACCCCCTCTGTTAGAAAGAGGCATGAAACTATTCAAAATACCCATGACATTACTATTGAGGCTGGTTTTTATAGAAAAAACAATACAAACTTTATGAACAACAAAAAATAAATAAGAGAGTTCAAAGTTAACTTTACCTTTGAGTGAGTGATATAAAGGGCTAATTTGGAAAATCAACCAATTTCAAAAAAGAAATTGGAAGGGTTTGGGATAGCAAATGATATGAAGAGAAAATTTGGAAAATAAACATTTTAGACAAAAGTAATTGTATGGGTATTTTGGATATTTTCATGTCTTCTATTAAATAATTCGAACAAAGGGGGTTTACTTGCAACTATGTTACAAAGTTCAAGTGAGGTGATTGTAATTACCAAACTTCAGAAAAGGTTTCAGGAATGGTGAAAAAGTCCATAAAGGTTTTAGCAATTTACTCATTCAGAAAAGTACCTATTACTTGGCAATGTGTCAAGTAATTATATCCAGTTTAGGTAATTATATATCCAGTTTAGGTAATTATATATGGCCTTTTTATATTTAACTATCAATTCACAATCTAATATATATCTATATATTAAAATGCAATGTGTCAAGTTGGCAATTTCCTACTCTATGGTTTATTTTGAAGGCCAATTATCTCTTTTTTTTTTTGATAATCCTTACAGAGGGGCTACACAGAATGGGAGTAGCATGTCCCCAAAAATCAAAATAGCTAATAACTTTTAAAAGACTTGGAATACAAGAAATTGAAATATCATTATAGTGCACATAATTAGCTAACCAATCAGCAACTGCGTTGCTTTCCCTGTAAGTATGCATGTACTCCACCTTTCCTTTGACCCTCTCGACCAGGACTCCACATTCCTCGATAATCCACTGCACTCTCCAAGCGGGGGATCTTCTTCAACAAACTGTCGATGACAAGCTCAAAATCTCCTCCGATGATGATGCATCTGTTAGAAAATTTTAGAGCCACATTATAAACTTCCCATGCTACCCAGGCTTCAGCAACATTTACTGTAGTAACCCCAATTTTGCTAGTTTTGAGGTCCAAAATGCGACCCATAAAATCCCTGGCCACACAAGCAAGCGCAGTCAAAGGCACCTATTTTTTTATTTTTTAATTTTAAAATTTAACAAAATAACTCAAGTGACCGATCACCTTTATGCGTTTTAACACTCATTAAAATATCATTTACTCTCTCTCCCCTCTCTCTCCACATTCCTATTAACTCTTTTAATAATCTCTCCTCATTAATTATGCCATTAAGTCTCTCCTTCATTAACTCATGTAGTATGCCACTAATTCTCTCTCATCTCCATTACTCCATTAAATTGAATAAAATTCATTAACTTTATCTATACTAGTAATTAAGCACATGAGTGAATTGCATGTGAAAAATTTTTCTTCATATTAATTACTTGAATTTTAGATATATCTTAGTTAAGATAGAAATTGAAAATTAAAAAAAGTAACAATATGATTAAAAATAAACTTAAATATTTATTATTCAATTATGACATCATGCATTTTTTGGAAAAGACCCACCATCTAGATAAGAAATAGCATTGCTTTTGGATTAGTTTTAAATTAGGGAAAATTATAATCGGAGCCGGCTGTACATTTAAAATTTGGTTACAAGTTGGTCAATAAACCAACAAAATTCTAACAAACGGCTCTACATTTCAAGTTATAAAAACCCTCGCCATGTCATTGGAGGGTTATGTGGCTATTGCCAACATGGGACTCTTAATTCATATTGGACACAATAAAAAGCTTATACTGAAATTGCCCTTTAATGTTGGGTGATTAGAAAATAAAAAAAGGGGTTTTTGGTTTCTCTTTCTCTCTCTCTCTCTCTCAATCTCCCTCACACTCTTTCACTCATAGTCATCTTTCTCTGCGGCTCAACAACTATGTGATTTGAAAATAAATAAAAATGGTTTTTGGTTTTATATATACGTTCTCTATAACAATTTCTCTCATTCTCTCTCTACCTGTCATTCTCCCTCAATCTCCCCCATTCTCTTTCTCAGTCGATCTCTCATTCTCCCTTAATTTCTATTGTTCTCCCTCAGTTTCTCTCCCTCTCCCTCTCTCATTTTTTTATTTTCTTATTTTCTTACACACTTATATGGTATTAATCATATCGTATAAAAGAACATGAGACCAACTTGGTATGGTTCAAAAACTATTACACCAATTTGATAAAATTTACAAGAAATTCTTGGCTATGAAATTTATACCAATTGGAAAATGATAGAGATTGAGGGAGAAGGAGATTTTGACTGAGAGGGAGAGTGAGGGAGAAGAATGAGAAAGATTGAGGGAGAACAATAGAGAGAGAGAGATTTTGATTTGGCTATAGACCGAAGCAGAGAGAGTGGGAGAGACAGAGGAAGCAAGAGAAGGGAGGGAGATCGAGAAATAAAGGGAGTGGGAGAGAAACTGAAATCTTATTTTCGATATAGATTTTATGTTGTGTCTAACATAGAATAAGAGTCCCATGTTGGCAACAAACCACATAAGCCTCTGATAACATGGCAGGGTTTTCATAATTTGAAATGTAAAGCTGATTTTCAGAATTTGGTTGGTTTGTAGACCAATCTGCAACCTAGTTTTAAATGTACAATCGACTTTGACTATAATTTTCCCTTTAAATTATATATTCCATTTACATTATATAAAATATTTTTTACTTATCAGACTTAATTTTTATTTGTCTATGGTATCATTTTACTCAAACCAGTAACCCACCATCTAAAAATAAAAATTGTTTGATTTCTAGGTTGAAATTAAATTTTGTATTACATTTCCATCATTGATAAAATTGTTTCTTATGTATAAAACTTATTTTTGTTCAATATAATGAATGTACAATATTAGAGATGTACCCAATATTTTATTTTTTATAAATATATAACATTAGATATGTATCCAAAATTTTCTCTTATCTTTTTTTCTTATTTTTGTGATTCTTTGTATTTTCTATTATCAAAAATTTTATTATTTGACTATGACATCATTTAATTTCTAGGTAGATTTTGAAATTGGCTTTCCATTTTCATCATTAATAAAAATACTTCTTACATTTCATAGTTATTTATTTTAATTTATTTTATTTTTTAATTATGGCATTATTTATTAATCCATTTGACTCCAAATGATCAAATTGCTTGGAATTATGGCATTATTTATTAAAGGTATAAGCTTTTATGTTATTGGAATTATTAATTTATTAAGTATGGATTTAATTAATGGAACTTAATGATGAGAAGAAATAAAAATGACATAAATATATGATTCAATGAACATGAATGCAAGTTAATAGCTTAAATGTTGAATTTAATGAGAGAAGATTGAATGCATTGAATATCTTTAAATTACCTCTTTTCAACTCATTTAATATCAAGAAATCGATTACCCTATTTGCCCTCATTTTTTTACCATTAAATTTAAATATAGAGGGGTAAATATTGTCCATAGAAAATTCCAGAAATATTCTTGAGGCTATTCATATTTTTTTAAATAGTATAGATATGCCCATTTCAATTTAACTATATATAAAATAGATATATTTGCATTAAAATGTAATTATCATTAAATATTAGTTATATTGAAATTGGCATATTCAAGGATATATTATTACACTAAATAATCTACTGCCATTTAAAATTATAATCCATTTATGTTACATTTGAAAATAATAAAAACTAATTAAAGATCATAAAAATAATTTAGTAAATTACTTAAATAAAATAAAATTAATTATTAATTATTGTTATTGATAAAATTTTTTATTAATATAATAAAATAATTTAATTACTAAAAGAATAAGATAAATTAAGAATGAATATCAATTTAAAATTAATATAAAACTATTGCAAAATTATCTAATAATTATTAGTTTTATAATTAAACTTTATTAATTTAAAACCAACTTAAGTTTGACTAAAAGATAAAAATTTATATAGTTAATTAAATTTTATAAGGAATTTAAATTTAAGAAAAACTTAATATATTTAAATAAATTCAATTTTACTAATTTCAAAAATTAATAAAAAATATTAGTTCTAGACATAGTTTAATTATTTTAAAATCAATTTAAATTTCATTTGAAAATAAGGAAACTTATAAAAACCTCTTTGGGTTTTCTAACAATCCTATAAAACTCCCTAGTGTTTTGACCTTAACAAAAACTTCCCGTATTATTTTGAAAAAAAAGGTGCAAAGACCTTCCTTTAGTCAACATTCCAAATAAAAATTATTGATATAATGCATTAATTTTACTTGAATTCAGCCTTTTTACATTTGTCCAAGGAGAGTAAGGAGAATTATTCTTTGAAAGTTGTCTAGCAAAATAAATTAGTGGAGGGTAAAGTTGAAACCATAAATTATGTAAAGATAATGTATTAACAATGATAAATGTATTTTGGTAATTTTAATGTCTTTATTGTTACTGAATAGTCAAGGGAAAGGAGGCAGTTGCACTTTTTTTTTCTCAAAAACTATAGGGGAGTTCTTTTTTAGGGTCAAAACAGATGGTTTATAGAATTGTTATAAGAGGACTTTTTCTTATAATTTTACGTAAAAATAATAAAAAGATATTTTCCAAAAAATTAATAAAAATTAGCTTTTAAATTCAAAAGACATAATATAAATTTATCTAAAGAATAGAAAATTAGCCACTCTCATTAAAGTACAACTTAGATTATGATGAGATAAACAAGACTTAATCCAAAAAAATAATAATTAAATTAAACTAATTAAATAAACACCATCTACTAAAATGTCATAGAACTCCATCTTTAATTTTGCTGACCAGTGGTTCTGATGATTAGTTAATTGCTAAAAGTAAAGCGGCATTTGACAAGTACAAGCAACACTAAAAAAAGCTGTGACAAAATGTTTTATCTCTTTTTTTTTCTTGTTAGATACAAATCCAAATTGTGGAAATTAAAAGCATGTTCCCAATTAAATTCTGGGAAGCACAAAACCAACTCTATATATAGTCTCGTCTTTGTCTTGTGTGGGACCAAAATGGTGTCGCCAGGTAAAGAGTCACGTTTGGATTGTTGTTAGTTGGCAGTGATGGATGATAGGCTCATTCATAGCTTTGTGTTGTGTAGATAGGCATTATGGGCTTTTAGCGACAGTTCAACCAATTATATGTTGTAACAACCACTAACAATCAAGTCATGCAACAACGTACCAATAACAAGCTGGATACGGTACTTGGGGTAGTTTAACAAGCTGGATATGGGGTTCCAGCAATTAAGTAGGTTACAATTATACGGTTTTCAGTACATCTCAACCGTGTATCGGGAATATTCTCCAATGACAAACATGAAAGATGTTTTCATGCACGTGGGTTGGACGTTTTTGGAGAGCAAATGTGAACTCTGTTTTGGGAGGGATTGACTGAATGGTGTTTAAATAGGGCATCTAGCCACAGATTGAGGGAATATCTCTGGTACTTCTATGTTACATCCATGGAGAGATGTTCCCTATGTATACATGGATTTCAATTGCCAATGTTTTTTTTTTTTTTTTTAACAGTGAATTTATTTCGCTGCAAAATTCTGGGTTCTGGCAAATCGACTTGGATTTGCACTTTCCCATGAACGATATGATATAAATACAGGAGAAATCAATGTTTTCGAAACTCAATTCAAAACTGAAACCATTTTGGCCATCGATTTTCATGTCAAACCATCAGTTTCAAAAGGATCGGGCTGTGACAATTTAAAAAAAGATGAAACAACATAATTAAAAATTGCCCAAAAACCATTGTCTGAGTCAAATGGGTCAAATTGCTACAGTCAACGAATTGTTAAACAAATCAACAGTTTTTGAGCAAAAAACACTTTGGAGTAAAAACTAAACTAGTCTCTTGACAGGTTTTTAGGCCAAATAATCCAACCATCTGAGTCAACGTAGGATAGTTCAAAATCAATTTTAATTGCTTTAGCCTAACATGTACCACCCGTTAAGATTATATTTAGTCTATCCCTCCCCAAGCCCCAAATTGTTGGGTCAAATATTGGCTAATGGCCATTTAATTTTAATTTACCAGTTAACAACCTAATTAATTGCTAAAAGTGAATGGGGGTGTTTAACCTAACTCTACAGTCTTGTCCCTGCAATCACTTGTTGACCAAAATGGAGTCGCCTCACATAAAAAAGAATAATGTTTTCATTATTGGTAACAACGTTTTAAAAAACGACCCAGAAATAGATCCGTTTTAGCTACTGATTTTTGGGTTGATGGTTCGATTGTCCAATTTGAATGAATAGTCCGTTATGATAAATAAATTAAAAATTAAAAAATGGTCAAAAACTATTGGACATATCGATAAATCAATGGTTTGACTGTTCAGATCAACCAATTGTTGACTTTTTTAATAGTTTTTGACCAAAAATCGAGTTTAGGATAAAACGAAACCAATTGCCCGGACGATTCCCAGGTCAAACGGTCCAACCGTTCAGGTCAACAACGATTCGAAAACCTTGGTTGGCAGCCATGGATCACAGGCTCATTCATAGCTTAGATTTACTCATTTACATGTTGGGTAGATAGGAATTATGGCAATCTCAGAATTGAGGTAACAGTTCAACCATGTCTGAGTTTTGAGAACTGTTACTTGTATATGCAACATCTCACATTCTGATAACTATCCATCTTTCTTCCAGCTAAGCTGTCAAGGAGTGCTCAATGTGCATGGGTCCCAACATCTTTTGTAGGGCCACTTGGGCATGCTTTATTTATATATTTTTTCTAATAACCTCTAAAAAAGAAAACCATTTTCTGATTGGACCAAGTAGGGAAGGTTGCAAGAACATCTTATCTCATCTTGTTGGTAGGAAGAATCTTTTCTTGTTGATGACTGAGCTTTCTATTGGGTACAGGGGACCCTCTGGATTAATCATCACTGTCCTACTACTACATGTCAACCCTCTACCAATTCTAAAAAGTTAGAAGGAATGGTTGGATTGTGAGATTCGTGGGTTGTTTTGACTTCACATAGAGAGCCTTCGATTTGTGCGGTTGCTTCCGTCTTTCAGCTGGTACAAGGATAAGAATCCTATTTCATGCATGTAGCTATGTTATTACTAGTTATGGAATCATCTGTATGTGGTTTTAAAATCATTACAGAAAACCCTTTCTTTACTATGTCAATTCATCGTGGTATATCTTACAGTTTTAAGAAGAAAAAAATGTTATATCTTAGAAAATATATATGGTTCATTGTGTAAGCATGAGATGACAGTAATGCAGTACTTGGCTCACCAATAAAGCTTCGATATAATATTTTTTTTTTTTTGCTCAACAGTGACTATAAAATCAATAGGCAGTCGTTTGGTTTGCGGTTAGAATCTGAATCGGAATGGTAGAATGATTATTATATTCCCTCAAATGGGAGAATGTCATTCTAGAAGAAATAGGAATGGGATTCTAGTTTCGCTCAACCAAACAATTGAAATTAGAATAGCCCATTCTGATTCCAATTCCAGACCTCTATTCCTGCAAATCAAATGGGGCCGCATATCATTTTCTCAAGAAAAAGAAAAAAATAAAAAAAACTTTAATTTGGTACATTTTTTGAACCATAATACCATCTTGCCATGGCTTTATTCAACTTAACCCGAGTTTGCTTAAATATTGGTATTTCACCATCGGGTTGATTTTTATGAATTTTCATTGGTTAGTGTATGCCTTTAGTATCAAGGCATAAGTGTAGGATATCTGGACTGAATTGCTTCAGCTATGGATATAGACTAGCTAAGCTAAGGAACAAAGGTTTTAAACTATATATAGATCAGGGGCTGTTTGTTAACAGCGGCTGAATTTGCTGAACTGTAAGTCTTATATTGATTTATCTTCTAGTTGTTGAAATAATTAAATAATAAAATTATCAAAAATATATTGATCTACCCAACTTCAGTTTCAGTCATTAAAGAACTCACAAGTCACAACCTCCTTAATTAAAAACTTATTCATTAAAAGACAAAACGATAAGCTTTTCATTACAGCGTCTTCAATTATCAAACAGCCCCTAAGACTATGTTGATGTATAAGCTTGACTGAGCCAAGAAGTAACCAAGCTACTTCTCTTGTTACTCCGTTGATGATTAGGAAAGAATCGTTGATGAACCTAAATACATACTAGACTGGAGGTTAGCATGTTACTGGGTTAGGATAACAAGGATGCACATGGAACATATTGACACAACCTAGAGACCCAGTTTTTTTTTTTTTACATTATTTATTTCTTTATTTTTTTCGAATATTTTCAAAAGGGAGGAATGCCAACTGATCATTTAAACTATATGCTGGGTTTCTTTGTCAAACAAGCAATCCTAAAGGTTGTATCTGGATTATCGAGAAAAAAATGCAAAATAAGTTCTTATTCTGCCTTAATTCTAAGAAATTTCAAATCAGGAGATTTTAGAAATCCCCAAGAACATAAACGAAGGGTTAAAATACACTTGGGATCTGTTTGGTTTGCAGATGGGACCGGAATCAGAATCAGAATCACCTATTCATAATATATATTTGGTTCGGTTAGGAATCCTAATCAGATTCCTATTGTTGTTGTTTGGTTTATTTGGAGTTGGAATCAGAATCAATTGAAAATATTCAATCTTTTATTAGTCTATTTATTATTTTATAATTACTTTATTAATATATTATCAATATATTAATATATTAGTATTTTATTATTACTTTAATTATATTATAATAATATTTTATTTTGAATTAATTACTATTATGATTATAATTAATAAATAATATATTTTCTTTTCATTGTTAATTTATTAATATTTTGTTATAATACTAATATTTTATTGATATTTTAATATTATTTTAATTATTAATATATTCTTATTTTTTATTACTGTCATATTATTACTTTTATAATATTTTATATATTATTATCTTATTATTAATTTAGTAATATTTTATTAGTTTATGATATTAGGGTTTGAAGGGATTTTATCATGAGCTCTCATTGATAGACTCTGGAATGGGCATTATCTAGGGGGGCCTAGAATGGCATTCCAAGCATCTATTCCAAGAAATAAAACAAACCCTTAGTTTCTAAATAAAAGGATAGAATTTGGTGAGTCGTGGAATTAACCCCAATCTTGCTGCCAAAAAAGATGGGATCTACTTACGAAATTTTGTATAAGCAAGAAAATGGATGGGATCTGCTTGAGGGAAATTACCAATAGAACATCTTTCGGCAGAAGAAATTGTATAACCAAGTAAAACTGATACCAAAAGTGTAAGGAAAAGTATCAAGGCCTTACCAAAAAATAAAGAGTGAAAAAAGTATCAAGATTGATCATCTAATGCACTTTTGTTCATGCACTTAATGTGGACCAAGAGCATGCATGAAGGAAAAACTTGTGGTAGTTTGGAAATAAGAACCGAGTGGGTTTCTGCACTGTACATGACACTTTATCCCACTTTAGTTCTTTGTTTGTCTTTTAAGCTCAGTTTGGAAGGAGTACAAATACAAATATGTAGAGCACAAAACTTTGTATTTTGTATTATTTTATATTTATTTGTATTGTACATATTTATATTTGTACTTCTTCCAAACTGAGTCTTAAATTGAACTAGCAAGGAGGAGCCCTACTTCGCAGGGGCTAAATAGAAGAAAGTACCAAAATTAGTTAAATATAAACTGGTAAATTACTTCCACCGGAAATATAAGCAAGATTCCAAAACTTTATGGTAAATATTAGATGATCTAGGTACACATATCATATAATAGTAAGGTACCACATTAATGTCTAAAGCAGGAGTGGAGCCAAGAAATTTTCATGAGGGGGTCAAAACCTAAAGTGGATTAAGAAAGAGGGAATAAATATAAATGGGCTCATAGGTGAGCCAACCATTGGATTGGGGAATGAGTAAGAGGGGAAATTTACATAGAAAACTATATTGCTAGTGGGGGATTTCTAGATCATAGGGGTGGCCATGGCTCCCCTGGGTGGTTGCGTCCCCCTGGCTCCGCCCCTAGTTGAATGTGTGTAGAATATGAAAAGTCTCTTAGACTATATGAACTTCAAAAATGGAACAACAAGTAACCGAAGCAAGTGGAATAGTTTGGAATATCCTATTGGCCATATTTTAAGTATTTTGAGACAAAGCTACTTTCTCTCATATATAGTGGCCTTTGAGGCATTAGAGGTGAGGATGCACCTGCATAATAAGTCATCAAATTATTTATTAGTTAGAGATGGATAATTAGAGGTATATTTTTATGTATTCATGATTTTTATAAATTTTTTAGACTAGGATTGAACTCTTGAACTATGAGCTTCAACTTATGAACTTGCGTAAGTAAATGTTCCTATAAAATTTTGATGTTTTATTATTGAATCAAAATGCCCCATATGAACTTGATTAACTTATGAGTTCTTGTATACCTTGTGCACTTGCTTTCATTTGTTCAATAATCTCTTAAAGCAGGTAATGGCTTTCTCTTCTATTCAAGAAAATTGGGGTCACCATAATGGTCACTAAGACGTGACTCCAACATTATTGGATAGAAGAGCCAATGATTTAGGATTGTTATTTATTAATTTTTTTTTGTCAACCTTTGGAAGATTGATAAAGAAAATTAGATGACTTTTGAAGGCTATTTGTTTCTTTTACAAATGCAACTTAACGGCTGATTAACAAATAACAATGGATACTAATCAGAAATTTGAGTACTGAATTGTCTCATTTTAAAGTTTGGGGACCAAAGTGACACTAGACCCAAAGTACAGAGTACTAATCGAAAATTTTCCCATTAATTTACTTTAAAAGAACTCATTTTATTTTTATAGTGGAGGGCAGTAAAGAGATTTTCTAGATTGAGTTTAATTACTAACCAACCCGGCTTTAGTTTTAAAGTTAAATGGAAAGAAAAACTGAACAACTTACTAACCTAATTTTCCACAACCCCTTTCAAACCAAGCTTCTTACATTATTATTATTTTCTTTCTTTTTTTTCAAATAAAATATTTTGATTTTTTTAGAATAGTACATACTCCCAGAGATACGAATGTAATGGCTCATACAATAGCCAAAAGAGCCCGTTTACAAAGGCTATGTTAGTATCTCTGTAATAATTGTTCCTACGTGGCTTGATGACAATTTCTTTGTAACAAATCAAGGGAAACTTTGTAATTTGGATTTCAGCTATGAATTGGTTGCTTTCATTTGACATAGGTGGAGCATTTAGAGCCATAGCTTTCCCAAGAAACTGTTTAAATAATGGTTCATAATCATGACTAAAGCTTGTACTAATGAATAACTAGAAGAAGCCACGTAAAGCATTTGTAAGCAAAGCTGCAGACATAATTATTTTGAAAGATACAGCGAAAATAACTCTCTCTCTCTCATTCATGGTCTAACCCATCACAAATGCGATGTGTTCACCTAGCAAAATGCGGTTGAGTCACCTCGGTTTTACTTGGTTCCCACCATGATGGTCCGATGAAAGCAACCAACCACCTCTTGATTTTTATATTTAAATCTTAAATCTTAAACCCAAAATAAATATGTAAGATATAGTTGGTGGGATGCCATTGTATTCTTCAGTAAAATCTAACTATTTGGAAACTCCTTAATTTGCAAGCTAATTTGGATGCCTTTTATCATCTTATTTATACCATGAACAAATTTTATCCCAAAACCTTGCTAGTGTTTATGAAAAAAGCATTCTTTTCAGAATTTTTTTATTTAAAGCATTGCAAAGCTTGAGTAGTGGTATAATTTGATCATTAGCTCCTATAGATGTAAGGGTATGGGGTTGATATGGATTGCAGTAGGAGATGGATGCTTCGGATTGGCTAAATGGTTCTAATCTAGATCTCCAACACTCAAAACCTTTATGTACTAATTAGGCATACACTAACCAATGGAATTCATCAAAATTTCACAGGGTGGCTTTGATTGGTTAAACTCTAAAATCGTGAGACAAACGCATGGGTATCCATCCACTCTCACCCTTGAGAGTTTGACCAATCAAAACCACTCCCCTGTGAATTTTGATGAATTTCATTGGTGGTAAGTGTATGCTTTATCAAGGAGGGGGGTCTCCTAAGAATCTGGATCTACTGCATTTGTTTGCACTGCAGTTGTCATATGCACTTCCATTCAGCTTGTGACAGGTGTCCCATTAGATTCAAGTCGTATTTTAGAATTTAAGATTCCTTATTTGGCCTGATTAAACAACCTTTTTTCCATTATAAACAAATGTGAATGTGAAAAGTATATGGCATAAATAAGGGTGATTAGCAAACCCCTTTTATATATTTATTTTTGTGGACATATACTTTTAACATGTGAAAAGTATAAAAAAGTGAATCTGCACTAGGAAAGGAAAACAATAGATGGGGTTTGGTATTGCAGAAAAAAAAATAAAGATGGATGGGTTTGGTAAGAGTTGAATATGATTAGACTAAAATATATGGGATTTCTCAGAAATTTCTTCATTCTTTAGGACATGGATTTATATATTTATAGCAAAATCTATGGCGCACCAACTCCATGGTGCAAAAAGATTGTGAACATTACAACTAATATCTTTAACATTGTTAAAGTTTATGGTAAGTACATCTTGCATGTGAAATGTGCATCAATGAAATGTAAGTAGATCATGTGATGTTTTTAACATTATTGGTTGAAACCTTGATCTGATGTGCAGCAAATATTAGTGAATGAAATATAGTTGGACTCTAGATTTATCTTAAGGAAAGAGAGAAAGATGTAGGAAAAAAGGAAAAAGAAAAAAAATCATACTAGTATGTGGAAATAACAGTTTTTCATGAGACAAGTTCGAAACCTAAGTCTCCAATCTCTAATGTTGTGGGATCCAATATCATAATTGGAATTGTGAATGCATGCCAATATAAGAATATAAGAAGGGGTTGTGTAGTCAAAGTTCATTCTCATGTCATAAAGTTCTACCTACTAGCATTTGACAAGCAAAACAGTAAAAAGGAAAAAAAAAGCAAAGAAAATTGTTTTCTTAGGAAAATTAACATTAAACTATGAATCTTAATTATAGATTCTCATTTTGTACTTGGAATCTAGTGTAAGAATTTGTGGAGTTAGTTTTATCAACATCCATGGGAAATTGGAGTGACTATCTTCAATTATCCATATAGCATTCATGTGTCATTAATTATGTTGTACTACTTTTTTTGGGGTAATATATGCTTCAGAACTTTCAAAGAATGAAAAGGTAAGTTACACCATTGAGCAGTAGGAACAATAATGGCTAATCTACCCGGACTGGTGAACTGAACTTTCACTTCATCTCATCACCCCACCCTATGAGAGAGGTAGATGAAAATCACTTTTAAATAGGACTCCTTTCGGCAAATCCATGGGAGTATGGAGATGGTGCGTGTTTTATTAGAGATCAAATCAGCCCCCCCATAAAATTTCCCCCCACAACGTCCCACAGTACATCCCCGCTGTGTATTGGGAATATCTCCCAATGATGATATCATCGTTTTTGGCATTGCCATCGGGAGATGTTCCCAATATATGGCAGGAATGTGCTGTGNGGGGGGGGGGGGCAATCTTGTGGGGGGGCAGATTTGATCTCGTCTTATTAGGCATGGCCTTCTTGATAACAGTTGAACTGGCTGAATTACTTATTGCTTTAATATTTTAAGGAGGGCTATGAGCTTCTTAATAGCTGAAGGTGAAGTTGGGTGGGGTACTACATCCTTGAAATTTTTGTTCTAGTATTTTATCTACTAAAGACAAACCAATAAGCCATTTAATTCAACCACTTCAGCCTTGAATATTAAATGTGCCACATGCTCACTTCTAACCTCAACCAAACTTAATACCAGTTCAACTGACCGAACTGAATTATTTTTTGTTTTAAGATTTTAAGGAGGGTTATGAGCTTCTTAATAGCTCAAACTGAAGTTGGGTTGGGTATTACATCCTTGAAATTTTTGTTCTATATTTTATCTACTTGAATAAAAAGTATTAAGCCATTTAGGGGGGCGTTCTTTTTTCGGATTTTCAGAGGGGGGAAAGTTGGTTAGTGGGATTTTGGTTCCCATTGACCAAGAATCCCATGTTTTTTTTTTTTTAGATTTATGTGGGGACCAGGGAAAGTTTATTTTCCTGGGTACTACTTACCCGGGTAAGTGATACTCATCTTCTAGGTGGGTAAATAACTTTCTCACCTAGGGGGAAAGTTGCCAATATTGAATGGAACAAAAATGTCCATTTTAATAATAGATTTTTATGGTTAAAATGGTCATTAACTTATTTACATGAGAAATAAAAGAATATGTGTAAATGTACTTACCCGGATAAGTATTTCCCAAGAAAATCTTAATCAGGTAACTGAATTTACCTAGATAAATAACTTACCGAAAAACAAAGAGGACCTTAATTCAGCCCCTTCAGCCTTCATGATTGTTGTATATTAAACATGTCACATTCTCATTTCTCCTAACTTGTGACTGGAAAATGGAAATATATTCTATCCATTTGAGTAGGATGAATTGGGCTGGTAATAAAAATAAGAAAAAAAGCACTCCATAACCACCCTTAGATAGGGGATGGTGATTCAGTGGAGATAAGGACGGTAACTAATGTGGAAAACACATGATGAATTTATTAAACACAGGACAGGCATTCTAGTATTTTTATTTATTTATTTATTTAGTTTTTAGCTCATAAAAGATATGCCAGTACTTGGAGTACTCTGTGCTGAACTATAGTTTGGGAAGAGTATAAATACAAATATATATAGTTGGGAAGAATACAAATACAAATATATATAATATAAAACTTTGTGTTTTCTATTTTTAAACCTTGTACTTGTACTCTTCACAAACTAAGCAAGTGCATTTCACATAGAGAAGGCGACATTCCAACTTCCAAGTTATCTTAATCATGTAATCAGTCCATACAATTACAATATGACCAACATTTTTTCTTCTTACATGGGAACCCTTTTACCCCACAGATTGAACAAGGCCATGAGTGGAGGAGGGTGGATTGGAGGAAGGAATTATTAGAGAGTTGTTATAGTTTACTTTTATATATGTTTGTGCAAATCTCAAAGTGCTCTTAAGTTTTATTAAGAAATTGACAAATTGTCTTCAACTTTTTTAACAATTATTTGTTAGCGTTTCATTATTATCCACCTATTTATGTATAGAACTTTTTTAAAACCCAATATTACTCTTTTATGACCAATTTATCCTCTATTATTCTTTAAATTTTTAAAATAAAACTCAACATCCATCTCCTAAACAAGGACACACCCTTCAACCCTTACTCAGTTGAAGGTAAAAGGCAAATTTCTGTGACTGAAACGGGAAACCACATCTATTTTCCCTTTTATTTGAATTAACGTTTATATAAATTGAGAAAAGAAATAGATCATTGTGCTAGCGACAAAACAACTGACGATTCGTCTCACATTCCAAGGGAAATGAAGGGAGCATGTGGTATACGTAGTTGAATTTGTATGGTGCATGCGAGTTAATAATGTCATCCATATTAAAATCTCTAATTCTATGATTAATCGTTAGGATAGGAAGAAATATCAGAAAAAGCTGCAATTATGGGTTTAAACTCCTAAATAATTTGCCAGTAAATCACTTCTTTTATTTTTTACTTATAATAAAGCACACTCTATGTTCAGTCAAAACCTTCTCTATGGCTTTTCTGACACAACAATGTTAACAGATCTTATAAACGGGGCCATGATTCACGATCAAGTGGAGACTGGACATGCCGTATGGTTTGATTATTTGGAATTCTCTGACACAACAATGTGCCCATTAATAAACACTACCCATTAATGTTTAGGCTGCGTTTGGAAGTGATGAGTGACGTAAATCAAGATGAATGTAAATATTTATATTAGTTTGGTTTTGTCGGTGTTTGAAAGATGTATAAATTAAGATCTATGTAAAATTTTATTTTGATTTAGAGTTGTCAGTGTTTGGATGGAGTGGAGTTATTATATATAAAGTTTTGTATCACTTATTAATATAAATATTATTTCGATAAAATTGATATATAACTCTATGTTTTTCAAAGTTAACTGTCACTTTTTACGGTTCAGTGTAAAACCTCATTGAAAAAAGTTTTACGATTTGGTGTAAAACCTCATTAATGATTTCAAAAAACATATGTTTTTTATTTAAACTATAGTATACACAAAGATATCAACAGTTAAATTTCTAAGTTAAAAGATAGAAAAAACATTTCTGCATATGGTTGCAATGCAATTTTATTTGCACGAATATAAAAATACAAGTTTTGGTATAATTTTCTTTTGGGTTTTATTTTATTCTGTTTCAGGTCTTACTTTACTTCATTTTCACTACAATCAAATAAAATAATATAAAATTTAAAATAAAAATAAATCAGAATTTGCATCCAAGTTATTTGCACTACCATAGGTTTGTATTATTACAAATAAATTTGCATTGCAATCAAACACATAAATTGCCCATATGAAACTAAGGCTTAGTTTGAGAAGAGTACAAATACAAATATGTGTCATGCAAATACATACAAAATAATGCAAAATATAAGGTTTTGAATCCTACATATTCCTATTTGTAGTCTTTCCAAACGGAGCCTAAGAGAAAATTTGATCCTCAACCCAAAAAGCCAAGCCGATCGATTGTCGTGATCCCCTTCACCCAACAGACTATAAATAATCCGTTTTGATTTTTTTAAGTCAATAAAAGTAATTCCATTCATCAATAGACTTAATACAAGTCATGATCCTTTTGATAAACGCTATGCAAAAAAATCTGCGCAAATGGACCAAGTGGAAATATGTACAATGGAACAACTCCGTTGAGCAAAGGACATGGGCTGCAATATTTGCAGAGCGGAGAGAGTAGATAATTTGTACCAAAGGTAAGGCCACACATAAGGCTTGATTGCAATGCAAATAAATTTGCACTGATGTAAAACTATTGTGGTACAGATAGACTCGAGATCATCCAACTGACTGGAGCTTTACAATAGAAAGTACATCACCCTCTAAGTGAACAGAGGTTAGACCCAGCGTAGAGGCCATTTACAAGCCTTCCTTAGAAGTGTAGTGCAATATGAGCTTTAATTATTTTTGGAACAGCCTAGGGAGGTTTCAACCAAAGAGACATGATGGAGTGCAGCATTAATTGTGTACTATTAATTGTCCCTGGCTGTGTTTGCTTGTTATGCAAATTTGCACTAATGCAAACTTATGGTATTGTAAAGTAAATGATTTTGGTTTAAAGTTTAATTTAATTTTATTTTAAAATTCATCTTATTTTGTTGATTGCACAATACAAAAGAAGTAAAATAAGAATAAAAAATAAAATAAAATCAAAACAGAATTTGAGTTCTTTACGTTTGTACTGGTGCAATAAAATTGCATTGCAACCAAACACAGTGCAAGGACAAAGGTATGCTTTAATGCTTGGGCTTGCTGTATAATTTAATGCTTGACACGATCTGGTAGCTCCCTATTGGAGGACAGTTCGGACATCGGGCTAGTGATGTCGCCTGGTCGAGCTGCAAAACAAGGTTGTTAGAGTGTCCGGGGTGCTTTACCTAGTTAGGCACTCTGATGCTTAAGTTGGCAATGTGGAGATTTGAGAGAGCTGAGAGCTTAATTGTAAGGGAATTCAAGAGGTAAATCGCACGTACCTTGTGAGGCTAGAGGCGAGGTCTTTATATAAGAAGTTGTCGTGGGCCTCACGATGCATGCCGGAGATCGTCAGGTCGTCTAGTCCGGAGTTAGTTTCGCACCCAAAGATGGACTCCGAGTAATCTGATAAGGCTTATCCAAGTCCATCCAAATTAGGCGAGGAAAAGATAAGATCCGTTGACGTATGTCATGATCCCGAGGAGACCGGAGCCAGCTGGCTTGCTTCTGGAAGGAGACTACGTGGCACCTCGACAGGTCGGCGCATTCAATTGAGCAACTTGGGCCTTGGTCTTGCTAGGTGACCCAAGGTGCCCCGAGGTGATTGGGATCGCTGAGGTGTCCAAGGTCGCTGAGGTGTCATCACATCATTCCGTCACTCAACGCGTCATCACATCATTGGACGGGCCAAATTGTCCCTCATCAATCGCCTCCCAGTTCCGAGCCCAATGTGGTCAACTCGGGGCGGGAGTATCATCGATTTGAAAGCATTTGGCCTGGTCTTGGATTCAACCAACGGTTTAGACCTGATTGACTCAACTGGCTCGACTTTGGGAGGCAAGGTCGTGTCTCGGGCACGCACAGATGTCACGTGAAGATTAAGCTCTGTGGACGTCAAAAACTTTCTCAATTGTTTTTGCCTCAGAATACGAACAATCGCACCCCTAGTAACCGTTGGATCTGTTTGATTTGGATTGTCCGTGCTTGGCTTAGGCAATTATAAATAAGGCCCTTGGGGGCCCATTTTCTTCGTCCCTTTTAAGCATTGGTGCACATTGAGGTTGTGGAGCACGATGTCGTTAGTGTCTTCAATCAGGTCGGCGAGGTCAACCGTTTCGTCCTTTAGGTGAGTTGTGTTCCTTTACTTTCTTTCCTTGTTCTTTTCATTATGTCAAGTGGTGAGTCCGGTGAGGAGAGAGGGCAGCCCGATCAGGCTGAGGAAGGGTCCTCGGTCCAAGACCGATGAGGTTCCCATAAAGGGGCTTCATCTTCCCAACGGCCACCTAGGATCAGAGTGTCGGACCACATCAGTCCTTCTAAAATCACTGCCAATGAGATCCACAGTCCCGCGGCTTAGTATAGAATCCCTAACCACTTTGGCTACTCTCTTTCTATTAGGGCTTTCCCTTGGGAGCATGAGGAGGATAGGGTAGCCATCTTTGAGGAGGCTCTGAAGGCGGGTCTCCAGTTTCCACTACATCCTTTCATTCCTGAGATCTTGAAGTACTATAATGTCAGCCTTGATCAGTTACACCCAAACTCCATCCGTACCTTGGTCGGTACAATCTCCCTTTTCTTTCATATCGGCCTTCCTTTAGACATTAAGACCTTTATTGGCCTCTACCAAATAAAGCAAAACCCTACTAGCACCTCGGGCAAAGTTAGCTACTATCTATCTTACCGACCCAAGTACAAGCTCTTGCATGGCTTCCCTTCTAAAGTGTCGACCTGGAAGAACAAGTAATTCTTCCTTGAGTTATCCGGTGGGTGGACCTTCCCAACGCACTAGAGAGAGGGGGTGAGAGACAACGGGGAAAATTTAAGCAAGCAAATGCAAGCCAGAGAGCGTGGAACCTAGTAAATCGCCAATTGATGCTAAATGACCTTTTGATCAAGGAGAAGTTGATTCAGGCCAGGCTGATTCCTTCGGGTAGGTCGTCGTCTCAAGTTTGGGCATTTACTTTCTTTACTTCGTTTTGGCTTGACTAACTCTTATTCTTCTTGTGTAGGAGATATGTCGAGCATTTTGACTACCAGATTTCTTCAGAGTATGAGGAAGAGGAAGAAGAGAAAAGTGGCCCACAAGGAAGCACCTCAGGTGTCTTCTCTTGAGCCCGTAGTGCCGAGTATTTCTGAAGTGGCCCCAGTGGTTGACTTGGTTGGAGAAGATCAGGCGGGGAGAACCTCATTGGAGACTGAGGCAGCCCAGACACCCGAGGCTCACCCTCCACTGCCTAAGGCCCTGACGACCTGTAGTTTGGGAACTGAGGGTGTTCTTGATAGGGGAGGCAGACAATCATGGACTTTAAGACTACCCTGATCAAGAGCAAGGAGGCCATATTCCCCAAGGAGATCTCTAATCTTTCTTAGGTGTGTACTGGCTAGCTCGGCGGCAAGGTCATGCACTTCCTCATGATGATAAGTTTCTAACCTCCTCATTATGCTATTCTTGATCTATGTTCCATACTTAGCTCTTGCTTTCCTTTGTAGGCGAACACCTTGACCCACTCCCTTGTCAAGCAATCTGAGTGGTATTTAGTGAGAGCTAAAACTACCAAGGTAGCGGCGAATGAGTACCAATCTCGAGTTGAATAGGCTGTGTCCTTCATTGTTGAGCTAAAAGATGAGCTGGTCACTGAATGGAACCAAAACGATGAGTCAGAGCTTCACATCGAGAAGCTCAAGAAGGAGCTGCAAGAAAAGGACACTCACCTCACTGAACGCGAGGTTAGTGTACCCCTAACACGATCTTTCACCAATCAAGTCCTCGGCATGTACCAATGAGATGATAGATCAAGTCGATCTAGAGCCCGATTCCGAGGACAAAGAAGACAGGATTAGCGAAGGAGCTGAATTCGGAGCCAATGTGGATGCTGCCAATGTAGTTGATGAAGGGGACAAGGAGCCCTGAGACGTTTGAATTTTCATTGCCTCATTTCTTGGACCCCCCTTATACATATGTAAAGTGCCAAGCCTCTGTGATCGGCCTGAGAAAGCTTTTCTCTTTCTTTTTTATTTTTGATGACAATGTAATTACTATTTATCTTCAATGAAGTTTCCTTCTTGCATACCTCGTGTCTTTCTTCTTTTAAATTTGAAACTTTACAAAAATATACCAAGTATGGGATTATACCCGAGGTGCCTAGGTGCTAAAGCGACTAGGCATAGTATAGGATAATAACCCAAACTGCCTATGTGCCAAAGTGACTAAGCATATCTAATTGCTAACGTCATTGCCAAGTCGGCATAAGGGGCCTTGAGGCTGAGAGTGACTTGGCATCCCCTTTTAAATGTGGTTTATCTGGCGTGCTCCATAGTGCAGGTCGACTCGACCAGGTTGCCAAGGCGGGTGGTCTCTTTTTATACATAAAGTTGTGGACACTAAATTCCCGAGCTCAAATGTAGTATCTCCTTAAATTATCCATGTTCTAGGCATAGGGTACCAGACTCCCCTCCAACATCTCAAGCTCGTATGTTCCTTCACTAGTCACCCATAGTACTCTGTAGGGACCTTCCTAGTTCGGTCCTAGATTACCTACACTGGGCTCATGTACCATAACTTTCTAAGGTACTAGGTTTCCAACTCAGAAGTGGCGTTTCTTGACTCAAGCATTATAGTACCGAAATACTCGCTACTGGTAGGCCGCGGTCCAGATAGAGGCTAGGTCCTGGACTTCTTCCACCAAGTCGATGTTGGTCTGTAGCTCATCGTCATTGGTCTCCTCGTCGTACGCCTAAACCATAGAGTGAGCACCTCGATCTCGGTAGGTATGATGGCCTCTTTTCCATGTGCCATATTAAAGGGGGTCTCTCCAATTGTTTTGATTGTAGTCCGGTAGGCCCAAAGAATGCTGGGCAGTTTGTCTACCCACAAACCCTTAGCTTGGGAAAGCCAAGCTTTTAATCTGCAGAGGATTGGCTTGTTCGTTCACTTGGTGATGAACTATCGAGGTGAAATTCTACTGGATCGCCATCTCAGTACACCAATCCTAGAACTTGATGTCCTCGAACTATTTCCCGTTATCCAATATCAACACTTTGGGGAGTCCGGATTTGCAAACTATATTCCTCCAAAAGAAGGTTTGTACATTATGGGCTATGATTGATACTAGAGGCTCGGCTACCACCCACTTTGTGAAATATTCAACAGCCACAACCAAGAACCTTCTCTACCCGGTCGCAAGTGGAAAAGAACCGAGGAAGTCTATCCCTCATTGAGCAAATGGCTACGGGATGGTCAGGTACTTCAGGTCGGCGGCGGGCTGGTGTGGTATGTTAGCATGCCTCTAACAGTTATCACACCTCTGAATGAGTTCAAGTGCGTCTACCTTCATTGTAGGTTAGTAGTATCCTTTCCTTAGCGCTTTTCGGACAAGCATCCTACCCCCCCAAGTGTCTTCCACAGCGACCCTCGTGGATCTCGTGTACCATCTAGCTTGTCTCTGTAGAGTGCAAACAACACAAATAGGGAAGCATAAAAGACCTATGGTACAACTGCTTGCCAATAATGAAGTAGCGAGTTGACTGCTGCTCTACCCTCTGAGCTGCATTGTGGTCTACCGGTAGGGTCCTATGGTGTAGATAGTTAATGAGCAGATCCATCTTGCTCTGCTTCACAGCCAGAACAAGAGCAACCTCTTCTACTACCCTCTCTATGCTGGGTCGCGGCAGGCCTTCAATGTAGATAATTCTTCTTGTAACTTCTATTGCACAAGCCAGCTTTTAAAGAGCATCAGCCTCTATGTTCTTGGTCATCGATATCTATTGAATATACCAACAGTGGAAGTCGGGCGGGAGCTCTCTCACCTTAACCAAATAGGCCGACATGGCAGGCTTTCGGACCTCATACTACCCATTCACCTGGTTTACCAGCATATGAGAATCGCTGCATATCACGATGTGCTTTGCACAGACCTCCTTCGCCAAAGTCAGCCCAGCTATCAGCGCCTCGTACTTTGCTTCATTGTTCAATGCTTCGAATGCAAACTGGAGGGCATACTCCAACTTCACCTTGCTAGGCCCGTAAAGTATCAGTCCAGCTCCACTTTTGCACTGGTTAAATGAGCCGTCAATGTGGAGGATCTAGGGCTCCTCATCCCAAGTCAGGATGGGTGCCGAACTAGTTGATGCCTCCGACGTGGTAGTAGGCTCAGTCAATTCAGGGGTTGACGTGCTGAATGTGCACTCGGTGACAAAGTTAGCCAGGACCGGAGCTCTAATTATTGAGCGCGACTCAAACTGGATGTCATATTCACTCAGCTCAATAGGCCACTTCATCAACCTTCCCGAGACCTCGGGCTTCTGAAATACGTGCCTCAGAGGTCGGTCGGTTAGGACTACAATAGTATGGGTTTAAAAGTATGGGCGCAACTTCCGAGCTGCCAATACCAAGGCAATGGCCAGTTTTTCTATGTTGGGGTACCTGGTCTCAACTGCATGCAAAACTTTACTTATATAGGTAGACAGGTTGCTACCTCTCGGATTAGTACCAAGCTAACCACCTCATCACTCGCGAAGAGGTAGAGTTTTATCTTGTCACCTGGTTCCAGTCTGGTCAATAAGGGTGTTGAATTTAGATACATTCTGAGCTCGTCGAACGTGAGCTGACACTCCTCGGTCCACTCAAAGTCTTTGTTTTTCTTTATGGCCTTAAAGAATGGGAGACAACCCAGCCGACTTAGACATAAATCGGTTTAGGGCGGCTATCCAGCTTGTTAACTTTTGTACTTCTCTAATTGACCTAAGTGGTCTCATATTTAAGATTGCCTTGGTTCTCTCTGGGTTGGCTTCGATGCCATGTCGATACACTATGTATCCAAGGAATTTTCCCAATGTAACCCCAAAGACACATTTGTTCAGGTTGAGTTTCATGTCAAACTTTCTTAAAATTTAAAAAACAGAATTTAAATCAGAAATTAAAGAACTAAAAATTTGGGTGTTCATGACTATGTCATCAACATATGCTTCAACTTTATTTCCAATTAAAGGTGTAAAAATCTTGTTTACAAGTCGCTAGAAAATTACTTTATAACAATATAAGCCCAGTTCGGTTACAAAAGTGGTTTTTTTCTTGATCTATCAAGTCCATTCAAATCTGGTTATAGCCAAAGTAGGCGTCAATGAAGCTCAGCAACTTGTGCCCTGAGGTCGCATCTACCAGGCGGTCTATTCTAGGGAGTGGGAAACTGTCATTTGGGTAGGCTCTGTTGAAGTCGGTGTAGTCGACGCATATGCGCCACTTGCCCTTTGCTTTTTTCATGAGCACTGGGTTGGCTACCCAACCTAGATATTGGACCTCTCTAACAAAGTTTGCTACAAGAAGCTTCCCAATCTCCTCATCAACTATCCTCCACCTCTCTGGGGCAAGGTTCCTCTTCCTCTGCTTGACTGGTCTAACTAAAGGGTCAACATTAAATCTATGAGTAATGATAGAGGGGTCTATGTCGAGCATTTCTGCTACTGACCATGCAAAAACATCTAAATTGCTAAGTAAAAAGCTTACTACTTATGCTCATAGTGGTTCTGCAAGGAAAGCTCCGATTTGGATTGTCTTCTCGAGCTCGGTGTCTGAGACTAGGACCAGGACGCTGTCTTCCTTTGGGCGAGCTCACTCATCGGTGTTTTCCGAGGGCAGCTCCAAGTTGACATTGTCTGCCAACTTTCCCTTTCAGCTAGTCACCTCGTACTACCCCTATTCCGTACCTCATCGAGAATTTCATTGATAGGTAGAAGGCCAACACCACCGCGCGAAGTGCATGCAAGATAGGCCAACCTAGGATGGCATTGTAGGGGGACAGAGTCGCGACCACCAGGAAGCTATGCTCGAAATGGATTGAATTTGGCTTTGAGATTGCTGCGATTAGCACTTTAATCCGGCCTAGAGGCTTCACCATGGCTCCGCTAAAGCCAATGAGTGGGATGTCAACTGGCTACAGATCCTTCCTCTCGAGTTGCATCTTTTCGAAGGTGTCCATAAAAAGGATGTCGACCGAGCTTCCAGAGCTAACCAGAATCTGATTTACCTCAAAGTCATTATTAATCATTTTAATGATGAGGGCGTCATCATGCGGATACTGGATCCCGCGAGTGTCATCCTCAGTGAAATATATGACTTCCTCCACACGAGGGCACTTCGGCAGGTTCTTGTCCTCATGCTCAAGCTCCCGAACTGAGTTCTTCACCGCCACACTAGTGCATCCTACCATGATAGAACCTCTAGTGATCATGTTGATCACTCCGTGAATGGGTCGCTCCAGTGGTGGTGGGTACCGAGGTGGTTGATCTTGGTCCTAGTTCTTCCTCAACTCTGGCACTTTTCTTGGTTGGTTAGTAGGTCGGCTCCGATCATCATGCTTGATGAACTACTTTAGGTAGCCATGATGGATCATCTCCTCGATTTTGACCTCCAAGTTACGGCAATTCTCTGTGTCATGGCCTATGTCGCGGTGGAAGTGGCAATATTTGTTTGGATTTCTTTTGGCGGAGTTGCCTCTCATCCTATGTGGCCACTAATACTCAACCATCTTAATGTGCATCAAAATCTCTCCCCTCTTTGCATTGAGGGCGATGTAACTTCTGTTCTGAACTGGAGGGGTTCTTGGCCACCCTAATGATCTAGAACTTCAATGGGGGGACCTGCTCCTTCTTCTAGGTGACCTGCTTCGCCTATTGCGGGATGACATGCTTCTCTTTGGAGACTTACTCTTGCGCCTCTATTTGTTGCTCCCTGTTTCTTCTTCTACTTGCTTCCTCTTCCCGCTCAGCTCTAAGCGAGATCTGAGTGCCTCCTCCACCTTGGTGAACTTGTCGGCCTGGTGGAGGAACTCCTCCATAGAACATGGCGGGCTCAACTCCACTTCCCAGCACAAGTCGGGGTGGCGAATGCCGTTGACCGCTGCGGTGAGCTGAATTGTTAGGTCAAGGTTTGGGATTTGGAGGCACTCAAGGTTGAATCTCTTAATGTAATCCCAGAGCGTCTCATCTGGTCACTCAACTACATTCAATAGGTAGGTTGCAAACTACAAACATATCTTTCTAGTGACAAAATGCGTCGTGAAGAGGTTTGCGAACTGGTTCCAACTTTTTATGGAGCTCACACCCAGTCCCGAGTACCACATCCGATTTGTACCCCAGAAAGTGGTCGGGAAGTTCATACACAGGTTCACATTATTCGCCTCGTGTAACTGCATCAAGGCCTTGAAGTTGTCTATGTGGTCAACTAGGTTTGTGGTTCTGTAAAAAGATTCTAGGCTCGAGGCTTTAAAGTCCTTAGGCCATGGGGCCGTAAGGATCTCAAGTGCTAAAGGGGAGGTATGGGTCACCTATTGTGCTGCTAGCTGGGCAATGACCTAACTCACCTCACCTTTTCTATCTGCCTCCTCATTGTTGGTGGGAACGAGGTGGCTTCTCCTAGTGTTGTGGCATGCATGTTGGCGACACCTTCTCCTCAACACCTCAGTCAAGCTATTCTCTTCGGTTCTAATAGGTTCAATGGCTTGGTTATGCTCTTCAACCAGGACCTAGTTCCAGTCGTCAGTGCAACAAGGTGGGTTCAAAACCTGGTCCTAGTGCTGGTTGTTGGGCTATTGATCATCGGGCTGTTGGTTCTACTACTATTGTTGTTGGGGTTTTAGTTGTTGTGGCTGTTGTTGCATTCCTACCAGGCTGGCAAATCTCTTCTCCCACGTCCTCATTTGCAGGTTCGTGCCATAGACGTACTGCACCAATTCGTTGAACTGGCGCACATCGATCCCAACAGGAACTACTGATGGCTTGACTGGAAGGAGAGGTGCGTTCACTTGGTACAAGGGGAAGGTTGGGTTTAGTATTACTAGAACACTTGGTAAGGCCAAGGGCACTGTGAATTGCCCGATGGCTACAAAGGGGACTTCCTGGATGTGCTGCAGGTTGGTCTTGTCCCCTTGTGACCTGGTTGTCGTTGTTGGAGGAGGATTGGTTGCTTGCGGAAGCCACTGAGATTTATAGAAGTAAGGAAGTAGAGCGAGAATATGACTTTTTGTTGCGGGATCCCACAGAGGGTGCCAATTAATGTAGCGCGATCTGGTAGCTCCCTACTGGAGGACAGCTCAGACGTCAGGCTAGTGATGTCGCCTAGTTGGGCTGCAAAACAAGGTTGTTAGAGTGTCTGGAGTGCTTTACCCGGTGTGGGCACTCCGATGCTTAAGTCAACAATGTGGAGATTGAGAGAGCAGGAGCTTAATTGTAAGGGAATTCAAAAATTAAACTACGCGTACCTTGTGAGGCTAGAGGTGAGGCCTTTATATAGGCAAGCTGCCCTGGGCCTCACGATTTATGCCCGAGATCGTCGGCCCGTCTAGTCCGGAGTGAGTTTTGCACCCGAAGATGGACTCCGAGTAAGCTGATAAGGCTTATCCAGGTCTGTCTGAATCGGGTGGGGAAAAGTTAAGATCCATTGACATATGTCATGATCCCAAGGAAATTAGAGACATCTGGCTTACTTCTGGAGGGAGACTATGTGGAACCTCGACAAATCGGTACATTCAATTGAACTAATCAAGACTCGGTCTAACCGGGTGACTCGAGGTGCCCAACGTGATTGAGATCGCTGAGGTGTCCGAAATCGCTAAAGTGTCATCACATCATTCCGTCACTCCACGCATCGTCACATCATTGAATTATCCCTTATCAAGTGAGATGAAAAGGATTTGCCTCAAAAACTACCTTACACGAGCCCATCTAAATGCACCAAAGTATGGTAAGACCTCTGCCGAAAAAAGAGAGTTCAGCATTGGATTCTTGTAAATCAATTTTATGCCAACAAGTTAGCCAATCTAGATCGAAAGAACGATGAAGAACATCAAGAGGCCAGAGTGAAAGATCACCGCCAAACCAAACTGTCTGCACCAGTGGTTAATATACATGCTCTAAGGTTTCCAACTCGGAATGACTTTTAAAGGCAAAAAGGGTAAATCTTGTCTAGTGCATGGTTGATTGGCAACACACCCTTCAAAGCACGCCATGCAAAATATTAAATTCTGGGTTGACAAGTCTAGATGCAGTCAACATGCCCTAGAGCGTGTTGGCCTGGAGAGGAAGTGGGGTTTGTAATAGGGCATCATCAGTGGTGGCTTCAAAGTGTTCTCTTACTACAGCTTCATTCTATATAGATGTATGCGGGTCAAACAAGAAAGCAATGTTCATACAGTTTCGAAGAGCAGCCGACTGACGGATCTCAACCTGCACCATGGAATCATTTTGAAAGAGCCATAGAAACAGAACAGAATAGTGGTAAATGTTTTTATTTTGAAAATAAACAAATATGAAAGGTAAAATAGTTTTTTTTTTTTTCAGGTTAATGTCGATTATGAATTGTTAGAAATCTTGGGATACTTTTAAGGTAATTTCTTTAAGACATTAAGGTTTGAGTAAGTTAATTTATTAAAACTTAGGAGTATTTTTAAGAAAATTTTCCTTTATTTTTCTTGTAACAGCGTAAAGCAAACAGAACTCTCACAAATGAGGGTAATTTAAGCATGTGTAATAAGGTTGTGGTTTTTCATCTACTTCCATGTCTAAATAATGACTATAAAAGAAATTTGAATAGTAAGATGAATGAACCGAAAAGCTATCAGTAATGAATGGACTAGAATTAGGGATAGAAAATAAACTAAGATGGTTTAATCACGTACAAAATAAACCATCAACGTTTATTACAATTGAATGAACTAGAATTAGGGATAGAAAAAATAAAAAAAACAGGGGTAATAGTGAAGGAAAGATTTAAACATCACTGATAGATTCATAAAGCAGGACTCAATGTAAGATTGGGAGAAGACAAAGATAAATGATGATGATGTAAAAGAAGATTGGCTATACCAACTAGGCAAGTACGTACCATCGGCATCATCAGCAATACTAGATAACATTAACAGCAGAACTTGTACAATTTAAAAGTAAGATTTTTCAACTCAATTTAACTCATTTAAACAAAGTCTTATGTCAAGTCTCAACTGTATAAAGATTGTGAATTGGATGATTAAACCAACATTATCAAAGCTCTAGATTAATTTAGCCAAGTCTTGCTAATTTTTCTGATATTGACTATTGATTTAAGCTAAGTGAGACCCATTTGTTGATAATGTGCTTCGGATCCTCTATAAAATGTGACACGTGACAAATATTGAAAGGATGATTCCTCAATGTCACATTGCATCTGCCATCATTGCAGGAGTGGTGTGAGAGCTACATTTGAATGGAACCTATTATTTTCTTCTGTCATCTTCACTGCTCCTTGTATTAACGTTTCGATGAGTTGAAGCCATCTGTGGATTCCAGTCATTTTTTAGCCAGACAACCTGTTCAGAGATAACACGTCTAACGCATGCAGAGAGAAGCCATAG
Source organism: Nelumbo nucifera (assembly GCF_000365185.1). The sequence goes on from NW_010729129.1 coordinate 277,982, forward strand.
CTCATAGGCCATAGCCGCCCATAAGGCGCTATGAGGCATTAAGTTTGCCTCTTGATGTCGATCAATCACAGAGTGGTGGGGGCTGCTGCGCATCAGGCAAGAACACACTTCTCCCATGTGATACCCAGCATCAATTATGAATTACCCCCACGAGTTAAAGATGGCCTCTCAGTCTCTCTCTCTCTTTCTCTTTTGCTTCTCCATGGCTCCACCTCCTCGGACCTTCTCTCTCCCTAGACATTCTTTTTAAATATAGTTCCTTCGCCTCTCCGACTCTTGTCTGTTACGCAAATTAACTCGAGATGGGTCCTCTTCAGGGACCTGGGTTCTTCTTAATCTCAATCCTTCTATTTGTTAGTTGCATCAAAATCATCGGCGGAAGCACTTCCTCCGACCTCTTTTACACGTACTTCGATGGCGGAGCCTATATTAGTTCTGAGGATTCGTTCCTCAAGAACAGAAGTTCATATCGGCGTTCACACATGCCGTCAACGTCGCCATCGTTGGAGGAGGAGGACTGTGGGGTTTGGGTCACGAAGTATTCGGAGGAGATCCTGGAGCTGGCGAAACGGCCGGAGACGGTGGAGTGGCTTAAGGGGTTGAGGAGGAGGATACATGAAAACCCAGAGTTAGCTTTCCAGGAGTACGAGACGAGTCGACTGGTTCGGAACGAGTTGGACCAGTTACAAATCAGTTACCGCTTTCCATTGGCGGGGACCGGCATCCGAGCTTCCGTTGGAACCGGTGGTCCTCCCTTCATTGCACTCAGGGCCGACATGGATGCTCTGCCTATTCAGGTTTTGTTTATCTTTCCGTAGTTCTGTTACAAGTTAGAACATATATGAAGCTGACATTTTTTTTTCAACTATTTGGCCGAAATTTCGTTTCGGATGAGAAGCCGAAGCGAAACTAGTTAGCCATTGTGTCGGAGTTTATGTTGAGACAGGGTAGGTGGAGTAGATAGTACGGTTGTCCTCGCTCTGAGTTAATATATTTGTTTCTCTGAATTTCTGGGCACTTTTTATTAGGTGAAATAAACAATAAAATCTGCAGGAAGAATGATATTGTAATATATTTATTTTACTTAAAAAGCTGTTAATTTTTAAAGAATTTCCGGTCGTTAAGTTAGTTATAAAATTTTGTGGTTTCTTGATTGAAAAGCTTACATGGTTTTCTATCAAAGAATGCGGAAAGGCGGAGATCTGGATTTGATTGTGATGAGGAACTTGTTGCAGGAAGCAGTGGAATGGGAACACAGAAGCAAAGTCCCAGGCAAAATGCACGCTTGTGGACACGACGCACACACGGCCATGCTTCTTGGTGCGGCCAAGATATTGAAGAGCCGTGAAAACAATCTCAAGGTCTGTCTGCAGCTTTTTTTTTTCCTCAGATTTTAGCCTCTCCCTGCTTCTACCCTTTCCATTGAACATGCTTCTGTAATTTTTTTTTGCTTCAGTTAATAGTTGTTTGGTCAATTGAAAAGAATAAACTGACATAGGTAGTGCAAGGTTAGTTTTCAGAACCTTTTCTTTTCTTCTTCATCAATTTGTTCAGAATGTTCATGTATCACACATTCTGAAAAAAATTACCTTGCATGGTTAAAAATGGCATCAGTGGCTTTTGGTTCACCGAAACTGCAGTAATTTGGATTTTGGTTCACTGAAACTGCAGTACATACAGTGGCCCCTTATGGTGGTTTGCTCTGCTAAAATGCTTGTTAGGGTTGTTTTTTCTTTGCAAGTGACAAATTTCTTTGGATGTGTTTTTCTTCCAAATACCTCTGCACAGATTTAATCTAAAAATGTGGTAATATGTTATCATTTGTCCATAAAAGGTAAGCCTGTCAGTTTTTCAAGTTTCCTGAAAATATTATTTTCAAGTCAACTCAACCCAATTATCCTACACATGAAAATTGAATCTGGCAATTTTTCAAGTTTCCTTTTTCATATCATCAGACATTTGTGGTGGTAGAACTATCCTTCCATGAAATCTCCACAACACTCTCTGATCTAATTGAGTTATTTTTAACTTCCTGGGTTACTTGTCTGAACAGGGCATGATTGTATGTTCTATCTTATGTCTATATTTTCCTATCTGATCTTATATTTTCTCAAATCCTAACCCACTTGCTTTCTTCTTGTAATAGGGAACTGTGATACTTATCTTTCAACCAGCAGAGGAAGCTGGTAACGGTGCCAAGAGGATGATGCAAGACGGAGCTCTGGAGGATGTAGAAGCCATTTTTGCTATTCATGTATCACATGAGCGTCCTACTGGAACTATTGGCTCAAGGCCTGGTCCTTTACTTGCTGGCTGTGGCTTCTTCAGAGCCGTAATAAGTGGGAGAAAAGGCGATGCTGGGAGTCCTCACCTCTCTGTGGACCCTGTTTTGGCTGCCTCAGCTGCAGTGATAAGCTTGCAAAACCTTGTGTCTCGTGAAGCAAATCCTCTGGACTCGCAGGTTTTTCTTCGTATTCCTCCGCTGTTTTTCTTTCTTTTTCTTTTTTTCTCTTTCCAATGAAATCTTCTGTAATGATAAAGGGAAAAAGCATGGAATAAGTCTTCTGTTATCATTTAAAAGGAAACTGGTAGTAGCCACATTCCTTATCTCTGTAGGCTTTTGTTGCAATAATAAAATCTTTGGCTGACAAGCATGAGGAATGCAGTTTTGAGTCTGAAAGTAGCCAGAATTATAAACAGATTTGCACATTGATGTACAGATCTGATTGTACATCTCCATTGTACAGATCTTCAGCATACAAGGGTCATTCTATCTTTTAATGACACACTTCTTAATACAGTACAATCCTTTGTTCTTTCAATAAAAAGTATTCCACAATGGCCCTTATTTTTTTCTGTAGGGTTCAAGATTGATGATTCTTTTTCTGGTGTAACACCTCATAGTTTGAATTATCAACCCTCATCTGGAGTAAATAAAAAATGAGAATTGGATTTAAACCCCTTTTAGGGCTAAAATGGTGTACTTGAAATTCTAAAATTTGTAAATGTGTGATGGTTGTAGAACTCTTTTTGACTGATTTCTGAAAATTGAGCATACTATGTATTAGTATGCAAGGCTTTAATTAATAAGACTTCCTAGATAATTCTTTCTTTTTAGGTAATATAATAGATATTATTTAATAAGAAGCATATACTTAAGATGGTAAATTTATGCTGGATATATGTTCATTATTGTTGATGGGCATTCCGAAACTGTTGTAATAGTCTTTCTCCTGCTGCAGGTAGTATCAGTGGCTTCATTTAATGGAGGTGATAATCTTGACCAGATTCCCCAATCAGTTACTATTGCTGGTACATTCAGAGCTTTTTCTAATGCAAGCTTCTACGGGCTCCTGAAAAGAGTAGAGGAGGTCTGTGATTGAATGGTTCTTACTTTGAAATAGAAGCAGCTGCTGTTTCATATTCTGTTGTGCAATGTGTTTTCATCACCTGATTAGCCCTCATTATCCCCTGTATCTGTTTAAACAGGTTATCGTAGAACAGGCTAGCGTCTACAGATGTTCGGCCACTGTTGATTTTTTCAAGAAGGAAACACAGATATACCCTCCAACAGTGAATGATGAGTACATGTATGAACATGTGAAGAAGGTGGCCATTGATTTGGTGGGTGCCAAGAATTTCATTGTGGTACCACCAATGATGGGTGCAGAGGACTTCTCCTTCTACTCAGAGATGGTCCCAGCAGCCTTCTTTTACATTGGTGTGAGGAATGAGACATTGGGTTCGACACACTCTGGCCACTCTCCTTATTTCATGATTGATGAAGAGGTTCTCCCCATTGGAGCTGCAGCTCATGTTGCAATTGCTGAAAGATATCTCAACGAGAATGGGTGAGACTGATAGTTGTTGTTCGATACTTCTGTTGGCAGGACAGACCGGAGAATAGGAGAACTACATCATCATTCAGAAAGTTCATTATCCTACCAGGTGTTTTTTTTTTTTTTTTTTTTGAAGCTTGTCCTCTGTAAGTTGTGACTGAGGATTTTGTGAGTAAATATTTTCCCCTGTAATGTGTTGAGGATAAGTTGAAGGTCTCCTACTTGCTAAAGAATCCTCTGTCATGAGGAAGTTAATATAAGTCGGCATTTGTGCTGTTGAGAGCATCAATTATATATTTCAGATTGAGTTTATTTCTATTCATAGAATGATTTGGGTTACTGGTTTGATTCTTACATCCAGCGCTACTGCTGCCATAGATGGAGTCAAATCTAATTGGATTTACAGATGGAATATGCCATAAATGGCTCCATTTTGCACTTTACGTATTTGTATTTGCACTCTTGGCAAATTGAGCCCTCAGTCTCTTTGCAGTGCAAATTTTACTAGTGCTCCACTTTGCTTCATACGAAGGGAATTGAGGTAGGAGGAAGTGCTCAGGATTAAGATAGCAATTTCGAGGTAAAGCTTTTTCATCCAGTTTTACAACACTGATTCAAGGATTACTATAAAACCGGAGGAAGGTTTTATTGTTTGTTAGAAATCTTATGGGAATTAAGGCTATGTTTGGTTTGAAGGAAAAAGTAGGGAAAGGAAGGAAAAGTAAGAAAACCTTAATAAACCTTGTATAAGTTTTGATACCTTTCCCTTCCTTTCCCTACCTTTTCCTTCAAACCAAACATAGCCTAGTGGTTTAGGCTCAGTTTGGAAGGAATAGTTTTGCTTTTGCACTCTACAATTTGTATTTGTACTCTTTCCAAACTGAGCCTTAACAATTTTTTTTTCCGAATTCGAAAAGCCCATTAAATCACATCACTGGTTCAACTATTTGATCCAAGACAAATCGGATAACACTGTTGCACAAAAGAACCGATTCAATACCATAAAGGGACTGCATGATTCGATTGTCCTTTAATCATGGAATCAGAAGGATGGCATCTTTTGTGACTGAGCCATATAATGGCTGCAAGTATAACTCAATCCATTATGCGTCTAATATGCGGTTTATTTGATTTGAATCCTGCGAAAACCATTTGGACCAATGGACGATATTTTTCTCGGCCCATAAAGAGAAGATAGGATTGCAACGAAGTTATTTCAACCCATTTATGCTTTGGGATGAATACTAGAAGCAGAACTCTGATGAAAAAAGGAAAAGACAAGTAATAGTTGGACCGGGTCCCTAGGACGGCAGTCTTTGTATTCTAGACCGGCGTCCATGACTTAGGGTGATGCAACTAAAGAAGGCGGCCACTGAACCATCGGTTCATATCTATGCTGGTAGTTTAAAAGGCTAAGCCAGCGGTTTAGCAAGCACCGGCTTAGCCGGTTTTTCTTGTAGTGGAAACACTTATTCGGATAAGTGCATTTACCCATGTTCTTTTATTTCTCATGTAAATAAGGCAATGATCATTTTAGCCATAAAAATCCATTATTAAAAAGGGTATTTTTGTCCCATTCAAGTGTTGGCAACTTTTCTCCTAGGTGGGAAAGTTATTTATCCACCTAGGAGATAGATATCACTTACCCAAGAAAATAAACTTTCCCTGGTCCCCACATAAATATGAAAAAAGAACATGGGATTTTTGGTCAATGGGAACCAAAGTCCCATTTTCCATTCACCAACTTTCCCCCTCTCAAAATCCGAAAAAAGAACACCCCCTAATAGTTAGAATTTGAAATCTAATATATATATATTAAATGAAGGCTTTCAGGCTATAGCCTCCATCATTTAGACACGTGACTTTCCAAATTTAGACACATGGCATTTTCTGAGAAGTTGCTATTAAAGCCCATAACCTACTACTACCATTCAGGCAAGTAGATTTCCCATTTTCTAGAAAACTAGACATGTGGCAATTTCTAATTCATGTTAAATCCCACAACCCACTATCAGGCTACAACTGCCCTCCATTCAAACACATGGCCTTCTCATTTTTTTTTGAAAAGCTAGACACATGGCATTTTCTAAGAAGTTGTTAAAACCTACAACCCACTACCACCATTTTCAATCCATTCCTAAAAAAATGTAGAAAATGCAGAAGTGGTTATCCACAACCACTTCTACCTACATTCTATCAATCTCAGTTAACCATTAACCCTCTACGTATCCTAACAAAAGAAAACTATCCATATGCTAATAATTGTTGAAAAGCTATTTTTTGAAATTTTAATAATTATTTAAAATATTAATAAATATAAATTTTAACATTATTGATTCCATAATGTAAATTTAACATTACTGATTCCCCATACTTATTGGGTGATTCACTAGTTTTGAATAATGGGAAGTTCAAAAGATGCATGATTTGGGATCTCTCTGTATCTTATTTGATCCTTACATTTTTAGTAATGGAGGTCATCCAATATCCATAGAGGACTCAAAATTGATCTAATTAAGCACGTTTTCTTTTGGTTCATAACAAAAGAAAAAGTCAATTTTGCCCATTTTGTCCTTTTGTGCCTGATCATCTTCAAGCTTTGGGCTGTTGTAATAAAAAACTAGTAGGGACCCATGCGATGCTTGGGATTTGTTAAGGAAAGTTAAACAATAAAACAACTAAAAGTATACAATTGTTTTATATTTCTAATTTTTTAAACAATTAATAATTATTTATATTTTAAAATACATATAACAAATTTTTACAATATAAAAATAGCAATAATTTATTTCAGCTATGATTGTTCATCAAATTTGTGAAACCAACCAAACCAACCAACTCAACCCAAATAGGTCGGTTTTCTAGTATTTTCGATTGGCTTTTATAGGAAAGTGGGGAAATTCCCATATTTCTTACTCTAAAATATTTTATATCATAAAATATTAATTAAAAACATAAAAAAAAACAATTCCAATAGATTTAACAATATTCATATTATTAATAATTTTATATTTTTACAAAATTCATCACAAAATTATGTACTCACAATATAAATTATTGTTTTCCTGATTATTCAATTTAAATGTTATTCAAATAATAAAAATTTAACAATAAAAAAATAAAATGTTATTTAAATATTTCAATAACTAAATATCTTAAATAACAAAATATTAAAAATAGCTAAATAATTATATAAAAAATATTTAGTATTATGTAATAGCATAAAAATAAATAAAATTCAAATAACAAAAAATTTTAAATATTTTACATATTATTTAAATATTTAAATAACTAAATATTTTAAATAATTAACAAAATGTTTGATATAATTAGATTTTAACATAAATTTAAACAATTTCCTAAAAGTAGCAAAATAATTATAACATCATATTGAAATTAAAAACAATTTAATATTTTACAAAATTAATAATGAAATTATGTAATAATAGTATAAATTATAATTTTATGGATTATCAAATTCCATAAATAACTAATATTTTAAAATTTAAATAATGTTATTATTTAAATAACTAAGTAATATTGTAAATAACTAATTTCACTTATATCCATTAACAATTCTAGAAAATAAATTTCAAAAAATTAATATTTATTAATAATAATTTTATACTCTTAATCTATATTTATTATTGTATATCTCAAACTTAATTTTTATTGTATTTCAGTAATTATTTATTGTTTTTTGTTATAATTTATTGATTAATATTTATTAGAGATTAAACTATTATTTGAGATTATATTATTTATTGAGTAATTTAATATAATTTTTAGTATTTATTGTATTTTTGTAATTATTTTATTTATTGTATTTTCATTAGTTATTTATTGTACTTTCAATTATCAATATATTTTCAATAATTGTGTATTTTTGCAATAAATTTTCAATAACTATTGGAGATTAGACTATTAACTTAGATAAAATTCGGAGTGTTCATAGGTTGGTTCAATTCAGTTGTAGATTGTTTGGCCAACCAAATAGACTTGGTCAGGTTGGAGAGTTGGTCACCCGAAAGGGACTAACCATTTGTGAAAATTGGCCATTCGGGTTGTACTAGTTTGTGTCGATTTTTGGACTGGTCAATCGGTTCAAAAGTATCTATAGTCAAGTCATTTGATTTTGGTCAGTTTACAAATAGTCAAAGCAAAACTGATCCAACTTGGTTAGGTTGGCAAATTACTGAACCAAAGCCAACCGAAAATGCTAGAAAAATAACCAACTCAGGTCGAATTGATTGGGTTGGTTTGTTTCATCAGTTTGATGAATAACCCTATCTAAAATTAATTATTGATATTTTTGTATTGTAAAAAAATTATTGAGGCTCTGTTTGAGAACACTTTTAATAAGTACTTTGATAGCTATAAATATAACCCTAGCAAGTGTACTAGTTATCAAGTAGTATAAAATATCGTTCCCACGGGGATTTAACAAAATAAATATTAGAACTACAATCTTCCCTAATTATCTGGACAACCGAAATTCAGAATTGAGCAAGAACTATTGAAAATAAAAATTAGCATAACAAAAAAAAAGCGAAGGTGATCACTAATCGAATCTGAAATGGATGGAATCGCTAGGGCTTTTGGTCCACCTAACCAATGCAATGAATATTGATGGGTTCGATTAACCAAGATTATTTGTCATTYCCATAARYTGAGGTMTTTCCAATTTTATTTAATATTCTCTCTCGAGATATACTAAACCTACACCCATCAGGTAGCCCTTCGATCTCTCGAGTAGAACTCTCAAGATGGGAGTGCATTANATTAAGAGGTGGCAAAGCTCTTAATTGCATTAAGCACAATAATTCATAGACTATATGAAAATCACAATCTTGGATAAATCATAAAGATAAAAATATATTCATTAACATAATTAGGCTTTCCTCAGCCCTAGCAAGAAACAAATCAGTTCATGATAGAAGAATTAAAGCAAACAAAGGGAAAGATAAAACTCTTGTTATCGCCCATGATGCTGAGATCTCCTCCTCTTGTCGCCACCTTCTTCTTGAATTCTTGCTCCTTTCTTGACTGATTGCTCCTTGCTTCTTGATTCAATCCCCAAGATTGAGTGATTGTGTGATGCCTAAAGCTGGTCCGCCCCCTCCTTTATATAGCTTAAAGGGGAGGGGGTGGTCTCCTACTTCCTCTTGAAGTTGATCTTTATAAAAATAGAAAGTCCTATCCTAATTCTAATCTTATCTTTTTATCTAATGAACTCAATCCTCTTATCTCTCTAAGATTACATCAAGAATTTAGATCTGGAATGACTCTTCTCAATTTCTTATTCTTGGATTCGTATTAGATCTCCTCTGCGAATTGGGCTTCAACCAGGCTTTTCTACAAGTTGGGCTTCAACTGCGGATTGGGCCTTCCTATGAAATTGCCACGACTTCGGGTCCAGATTTTCTTTCGATGCAGGCCAAATTTGTGAAAGCCCAAAACATGAAAGTTGTGGCTTTTTCTCTTATCGTTCCAGTGGATCTTGAATCAKCCCATTTGGAGTTCGGATACGCGAGTTAGGCCCAGATTACTGAACGATGTCGAAACTGTGAAAAATCATCTGATCTGTCTTTCTTTGCTCCTGATGCCTTCTTTCATGCCCTGAACAGAAATATGAGTCCAATTAGGTGCTAATTCAGTATAAAAGACAAAATAATTGGGGATAAAAATATGATAAATTCTACTCTCATCATACTTCTTTTAAGAAGTACTTCTTTTAAGACATGGAACCACACATTAAGTGGTTTTTAAGTACTTATGGGTGTTTGGTAAAAAAGTGGGGAAAAAGTACTTTTTTTAAACGAAGTACTTCTTTGAAAAAGTGACTTCAAGTTGGCTTTTTTTTAAGTACTTCTTGAAGAAGTACTTCTCCAAAATATTAGGACGAACCAGTCCCTGACAAATTTTTATCCATAGTCTATTAAATACAAATGGTGGGACCCATTAAAAGATTACCGTAAACCCACATTTGTTTTTAAATGATTTTTTTTCAAAAAAGAAAACATTTTATTAATTACAAACTTGATTTAACTTTTAGGAAGCGACCTAATTTAACTTTCAAAATAAATTTATTAGATAAATAATATATACCAAATAAAGTGGGTTATTGTTTACCAATAATATCTCATTTAATATCTTAAATCAAATTAAGAAAACATAAATTAATGATGGGTTTCAAATAAAATAGGTCATAATAGATTGTCGATTACAAAGATGTTAGACCCATATTAGTTTTTTTTTTAATTTAATCTTTGATAACTAAATAGTAAACTTCAAAAACTGATTGTGCATTAAAGTTATGTAAATTACCAAAATTTAGTGTAATTAGAAAACCTACTATAACAATAATACTCAGTAATTAAATACAGAATATTAATAAAAATATAAGAAAATAATCATCACCATTACTAATTAAAAATAATATTAATCTTTAACTAAATAATTAAGTAAATACTTAATAATTAATTAACTAAATATTACAATACAAATAATCTTTAAAAAATAAAGAAATAATAATAAAAAGTTAAACATTTTTTATTTAAACAAAATAAAAATTATCAGAAAATACTAGCCCCATACTTAGTATAGGGTTATTCTCTAGTGTGTATATATATATATATGTAAATTACCAAAATTTAGTGTAATTAGAAAAGCTATTATATATAAGTTATATTTTCTTTTGGATTGGATATATTTCTGAATTTATTACCAGCTAGAGAGATTTTGATATTTTGTTTTGTTAGGATTTGTTATGTTGGAGTCGGAGCTCTACCAAGAAAGACCATTATTACTAGTACAATATTATATTATACGAATTAGTAGTTATAATGTGAACAAAAACTGATCTTACCGTCATGAACTCACTCCCCCACAAAAAATACAGATTAATGAATCAAAAACTGAGTCTCCGGTGCTACAATTCAGTTACTTCACCACCTCGGCAATTGCCTACAGATATGTGCATTGTGGAACTCTTCTTCGATGGTAGAATCCTACAACAATCCCTCCTTGGTGACTGCACAGGAAAAAAGAAATCTGGTTAATAACCAAAATGCAGGCAGAAAAATACACCTCTCATCTCCTATAGACTACAGTCTATAGATGTGGCTGTAGGTGGTTAACAGAATAATAAATAATTAAAGAGCTTAATTAATTAATTATTACCTTCCGCCAGCAAAGGTTGTCTGGTCTCTTGAAGACGACAATGGACTCCATTGCAGCTGGGGAAGCCATTTTCCATTGGCAATAAAGATTGTCTCTCTCTGTAGCGGGACTCGATTACTTCTTGACAATAAGGTTGGCATAACGCAGGGCATGGGGGTTGGAATTTGGGGAAAAATCTATGGGGGTTGGAATTTGGAGAGAAAGAAAGAAGGGGGAGAGTGATGTTTAACAGTGAAGATGCTAACGTGTTTTTTATCTTGAAATGATTTTTTTTTTAAATGTGATTTAAATAGTTCTTTTTGAAATCGGTTACCTAGGATAACCTGTATTCACCAAAACAGAAAATCAAATGTTGATTGATCCATCTCATCTGATATAATATCATAGATTTTCCCATATATTAAAACAAGAAGATAAAGAAATTTTATCATTTTTTTTTAATTTTTTTATTTAATCCACGTTATTCTATCCCTAACCAATCAACTTCCTCGATTTGAACTATTACTGGGGGCACGTCAGATGACTTTTCTAAAGCCATATTTCATCACGATTGTGCCCAACTAGGAAACCACTTCTCATCATCACAACTTCAAGAACTCATTATTTCTCGGTTTTGAACGAAAAACAGCGGATGAACAGAATTTCCCCAACTCCTCTCTTTTTTTCTTCATGATCAAACTTCCCCAACTCCTTTGTTCTTTCTGTGTTCTGAGCTCACTCTCTTTGATACTCTTATTTTGGACGAAAAACCACAGCGAAATGACTCTGTTTTGGACAAAAAACGGTGGAAGGTCGACAAATCATTTCCTGTACATGTAATATCCCCTTCCCCATCTCCTTTCCATCTTCTTTCTTCTTCCTCTATTCGGAACCCACATTAAATATCTCTGTTTTGGACTAATAATAAGGGCAGAAAGGCATTGTTTTAGACAAAAAAAAAAACAGGGGGTGAAGTGACACCACTTTTCAGGCGTTAAGAGTTGGTTTTATTCTTGAATTCGGGTACAAAATACAATACCTCCATCTTTTTGAATTCCAAATGTAGTGCAAACATCATAGGTGTGATTATGAAGAAAATATTTAAGAAGAAAAAATAATGCTGTAAAAATAACCAGTTTTAACAATCGGGTGAAGAAGATGAGAGAATACGGGTTGGTGTTGACCCATTTTCGATTATGATATGATGGGTCGAAGTCGACGCGTGTATATTATTAAATAACAAAATAATTCAACATAGCTAAACGTGTATACAAGGTTACAAGTGTTATACATGTTTGCACTGTTAACACGGTTACTATAAGATATTTCAATTACAGATTATTACCAATATTATTAGAAAAATATGACAATTTCCAGAAATTAATAGAAATAATATAAAATTACCAATATTTAAGAAAAACTGTCATAATTACAAAAAATGTCCAAAAATTACCAAAAATGGATTAACACTATTTCCAATAAATATGATAAATTACCAAAAATTTACATAAATAATTATCATTAATCTTTACAAATAATAGTAGTTAACAGAATTAATCAAGAAAATAACACAAAAATTACCAATATTACCAGAAAAAAGATGATAATTTCCAGAAATTAATAGAAACAATATAAAATTACCAATATTTAAGAAAAACTATCATAATTACCAAAAACAAATACTCAAAACATTACTAAAAATGAATTTCTAAGAAATATGATAAATTACCAAAAATTAACATAAATAATTATTATTGATCTTCAAAAAGTAGTAGTAATTAACAGAAGTTAATCAATAAAATAAAAAAATATTACCAATGTTACTAGAAAAATATGATATTTTCCAGAAATTAATATAAATAACAGAAAATTAACAATGTTTAAGAAAAACTGTCATAATTACCAAAAATTATCCAAAAATGAATTAACATTATTTCCAATAAATATGACAAATTACCAAAAATCGACATAAATAATTATCATTTATCTTCAAAAAGCAACACTAATTAACAGAATTAATCAAGAAAATAACAAAAAAAATTACCAATACTTTCAATCTTACATTAGTTACATTGTTTTTTTTTCATATAGATTAAAAATCATAGTATTGAAACATTACAATCCTTATTAGTCTATAGTATTACGATGGAAAAACATAAAAAATATGTTTACTATAACGTATTTCTATTGTTTCACTTCCATTTAACAAAGCCCGTGCAATACATGGGTCCCCGCTAGTTTAATTTATTCTAAAGTTACTACAGAATATTAAATATTTTTTTTATAATTATTTAGCTATTTTTAGTATTTTATTATTTAAGACATTTAGTTATTGAAATATTTAAATAATATTTTATTTTTTAATGTTAAATTTCTATTATTTGAATAACATTTAATTTGAATAATCCGGAAAACCATAATTTATATTTTTAGTACATAATTTCATGATGAATTTTATAAAAATATAAAAATATTAATAATATGAATATTATTAAATCTATTATAATTAATTTTTAAGTTTTTAATAAATATTTTAAAGTTATTATATAATTTTGTTAGAATATTTAAATAATACTTAAATTTTTTTAATTTAAACTTTCTTTAGATAGATATAGATAAAAGTGGGGAATAAGATAAATAAGAATTAGAGATAATTTGGAGAGAATCTCTATATTAAATTAGAGATTAGTTAGGAGATAAATAGGAATTGGAGATGTTCTAGGAGAAAGTGAGGGAGGTAGTTTAGGAGAAATTTTAGGAGAGTAGATTGTTGGGAACATATGTGGGTGAGAGAGATCTAGAGAGAGATTTTAGATATTTTTTTATGGAGAAGGAGAGAATCTCATTGGTTGTTTAAAAAAATGACATGGAATAAAAAAATAAAAAAGGAAAAAATTCCTAGACTTCCTTCCTTTAATATATGTATATAAGTATGATAAAAAGCATTGTAAGCATTGATAACTGTTGTTTTTTAAACAATAAGTAAAATCACTTCAACCCCAAAACAACGATATCACATTGGCGCACCACAAAGCAAACTTCTCCAAATGACAAGTGAGGGAGATGTTCCCAATACATGAGTCCTTGTTCTATGCACCCTCGGGTGCACTGGATTCGAACACATCAACCATCCCAATGTTAACTGTCAAACGCGCGTTAACATGGTCTGGTCAGTTCAATCGAACACGAACTAGTTCTAACTTAACCCTACCCACACACCGATTTTTTTCACTGATTTTCCCTAGAGCTTTCCTCCTTCCACTGAACCCTACCCACACATCAAACCATCCTTCCATCGGCGTGACAAGGAGAGTTCCAATGGTTTATCGTCACTAGGCTTCACAGTGAAAGTTCCTCTTACAATAGGAGCCTCACCCATTACAAGAAAATCGGGCAAAGGCGGTGGTATAGAGCTGGCGGTCTTGAAGATCCCCACCTTAGAAAAGAGTAAGGCGGTGGTATAAAATAGACCAACGCCTAGAAAACCAAAATATTCACATGATTATACTAGGCGGCGTTCTTTCCGTCGTTTGTAACATTGACTCGGTCTTAAGGATTTTACATTTAGCCCTCAAGCAACCTATTTTACATCTCCGAAGGATATTTCTCTTTGAAGACCTCCTCTGGCTCTCCACTTTTTCTTCCTCTCTTCCTTTCTTCTCTCTTCTTACTCCCACTCATCTCATCAGAGAATCGAAGCAGAGCTCATTTGAATCAGATTAGAGAATTGTACCTCTTTTTTTTTTAATGGTAAAGCAATAAAAATTTGTTCCACATTTTAACTTTGTTATATCTGTATTTTTTTTCTTCAACGGTAATATTTGGTTTTTTCTTCAATGGTAAACCTTATTGATGAGGGGTGATTTGGCCCAACCTATTCATGTAAGGACACGTGGAAGCAACCTGATGATTGGACATCAACTTTGGCATTCCCTGCCACCTTAGTGAGCCAAGTCACCTCGGTTAGGACCGAGGTCCGAGCAGCTCGTGGTGGCCCGACCTGCCAAGGTGACACGTAGCCAACTTCTAGAAGCAAGCTAGCTGTCTTCGACCTCTTCGGGATCATGCCGCATGTCTGCAGGTCTTATCCTTATCCTGCCCAAATCGGGTAGACTTGATAAGCCTTATCATATAGCACAAAGTCCACCTCCTAGTGCAAAACAGACTCTTAACAGCACGGGCCAAAGATCTCAGAGGTGTTTTGTAAGACTTATGGCAGCTCACCTATATAAGGGCATCAACCCCAGTGACACAAGGTATGCACGATTTATTGCTCACTACCCTACTTGCTATCAAGCTTTCAGCTTGCAAATACTAACTTAAGCATCGGAGTGCCCACACCGGGTAAGCCACCCTGGGCTCTCTAAGCATTGTCTTCTTGTAGTTCGACCGACTAGCTAAGCAACCGACGTCCAAGCTGCCCTCCAGCTGAGAGCATCCAGATCGCGCTCCATCACCTATAGATAGAATCGGTTGTAAGGTTCTTCGGATAAAATCATTTGAAGTGTTCTATACTCTTTTTTAATTTCTTCTTGATTTCTCTTCTCTCTAGTTAAAAGTCGTTTGAAGTTCTTAGGGTTCTCTGTCCACTGCAAAGATGGCAATGGCAATCATGCACAAGAGGCCCTTCGTTTGCCAAGTTCAAGTTTCCTAGTCACCAAAAGATCATTGTCGACATGAAGTGGGGTGGGGTTTCACCAAGTTTAGTCGTATTGATTATCTTAAGTGGAAGTCAGACAACCAAATTGTGCTAGATGGTATTAATGCATGCCAAGCTTCTTGGTTGTCATGGACCTTGTGAAACGTCAACCTGGAAAAGCATTTTTGCCAGTTAGGACATTTTGTTTGCTCTGATTTTTTTTTTGGTATAAATTTTCTCAATGGATTCATGGTTTTAATATCTCCTAGGAATTTTCTTCATGAACTGGACTCAAATTTGCCCTTTATTACTACATCTTGTTTTATTTGACTGGAAAGTATCCATTGGATTTTCATTCACTGTTGATGAGGGCGGATTTGGCCCTCCAAGTAAGTGCAGCCTCTTGACAACTAGACAGCTCGAGATAGCTACAAGCAGCTCATCACCTTCAGGCAGCTCGACACTTACAGGCAGCTCGCCACAGGTAGCTCGACACTTACAAGCAGCTTGGCATAGGTAGGGGCAGTTCGGCACTTACAAGGAACTCGTCAAGGAGCTTGGTAGCTCACCAAGGAGCTCGTCACCAAGGAACTCAGCAGCTCTCTAAGGAGCTCGCCACCAAGGAGCTCGGCAGCTCTCCAAGGAGCTTGCCAAGGATCTCGGCAGCTCACCAAGGAGCTCGCCACCAAGGAGCAAGGCAGCTCTCCAAGGAGCTCACCAAGGAGCTAGGCAGCTCTCCAAGGAGCTCACCAAGGAGATAGGCAGCTCTCCAAGGAGCTCGCCACCAAGGAGGTAGGCAGCTCTCCAAGGAGCTCGCCAAGGAGCTCACCACCAAGGAGCTAGGCAGCTCTCCAAGGAGCTCACCACCAGGTAGACCGGAGCTCATCACCAAGGAGATCCCCACTAGGCAGCTCGGAGCTCATCACCAAGGAGCTCGTCCGAGGCCTCACGAGAAGCATTCTATCTGACAGCCGTACCAGAAGACTGTACCCACGCCTCTCGCCTAACGGCACCATACCTGCCAGCTCTGGTGGTTACTTACTGCCTGACAGAACCGTACCCTACAACGGTTACCTGCACCCACCAGCTCAGCCCCGACAAATAACGGTTGTGGCAGAGAATGAGAGGCGGTTACATGTCAGATCACCAGTATGTAAAGACCTCACCCCACAGGGAAAGGAGGATGAAAGATAGAGGTAACCCCTGCTCTCTAGCTCTCTCATTTCTCTAATATAATCTTCAAGCTCTCTACTATCAGAGTGCTAACTTAGCCATCGGAGTGGCCCCGCCGGGTAAACACCCCCAGGTCCTCTGATTCAGTTCTCATAGGTCCCTCAATTCCCGCCGTCCACAAAGATGAGCAGATCATCTCTCGTAGGGAGGATGGGACCTTCAGCTCCCACCGTCCGCAAAGAGGAGCAGATCATCTCTTGCAGAGGTCAGTCGGGTTGCTCGTCACCAGGTAGATCACCACTAGGGAGCTCGTCACCAGGTAGCTCACCACTAGGGAGCTCGTCACCAGGTAGCTTACCACCAGGGAGCTCGTCACCAGGTAGCTCTCCACCAGGGAACTCGTCATCAAGTAGCTCATCGCCAGGCAGTTCGCCACCACCAAGTAGCCAGGAGCTCATCACCAAGGAGATCACCACTAGGCAGCTTGGAGCTCATCACCAAGGAGCTCGTCCGGGGCCTCACGAGAAGCATTCTATCTAACAGCCGTACCAGAAGACTGTACCCACGCCTCTCGCCTAACGGCACCATACCTGCCAGCTCTGGAGGTTGCTTACTGCCTGACATAACCGTACCCTGCAACGGTTACCTGCACCCACCAGCTCAGCCCCGACAAATAATGGTTGTGGCAGAGAATGAGAGGCGGTTACATGTCAGATCACCAGTATGTAAAGACCTCACCCCATAGGGAAAGGAGGATGAAAGATAGAGGTAACNCCCTGCTCTCTAGCTCTCTCATTTCTCTAATATCATCTTCAAGCTCTCTACTATCAGAGTGCTAACTTAGCCATCGGAGTGGCCCCACCGGGTAAACACCCCCGGGTCCTCTGATTCAGTTCTCATAGGTCCCTCAGTTCCCGCCGTCCACAAAGATGAGCACATCATCTCTCGTAGGGAGGATGGGACCTTCAACTCCCACCGTCTGCAAAGAGGAGCAGATCATCTCTTGCAGAGGTCAGTCGGGTTGCTCGTCACTAGGTAGCTCACCACCAGGGAGCTCGTCACCAGGTAGCTCACCACTAGGGGCCTCATGAGAAGCATTCTATCTGACAGCCGTACCAGAAGACTGTACCCACGCCTCTCGCCTAACGGCACCATACCTGTTAGCTCTGGTGGTTGCTTACTGCCTGACAGAACCGTACCCTGCAACGGTTACCTGCACCCACCAGCTCAGCCCCGACAAATAACGGTTGTGGCAGAGAATGAGAGGCGGTTACATGTCAGATCACTAGTATGTAAAGACCTCACCCCACAGGGAAAGGAGGATGAAAGATAAAGGTAATCCCTGCTCTCTAGCTCTCTCATTTCTCTAATATCATCTTCAA
This sequence comes from Nelumbo nucifera, assembly GCF_000365185.1. Next base: position 296,176 of record NW_010729129.1, read on the forward strand.
GCTCTCTACTATCAGAGTGCTAACTTAGCCATCGGAGTGGCCCCGCCGGGTAAACACCCCCCGGGTCCTCTGATTCAGTTCTCATAGGTCCCTCAGTTCCCGCCGTCCACAAAGATGAGCAGATCATCTCTCGCAGGGAGGATGGGACCTTCAGCTCCCACCATCCGCAAAGAGGAGCAGATCATCTCTTGCAGAGGTCAGTCGGGTTGCTCGTCACCAGGTAGCTCACCACCAGGGAGCTCGTCACCAGGTAGCTCACCACTAGGGCGCTCGTCACCAGGTAGCTTACCACCAGGGAGCTCGTCATCAAGTAGCTCATCGCCAGGCAGTTCGCCACCACCAGGTAGCCCGGAGCTCATCACCAAGGAGATCACCACCAGGCAGCTCGGAGCTCATCACCAAGGAGCTCGTCCGGGGCCTCACAAGAAGCATTCCATCTGACAGCCGTACCAGAAGACTGTACCCACGCCTCTCGCCTAACGGCACCATACCTGCCAGCTCTGGTGGTTGCTTACTGCCTGACAGAACCGTACCCTGCAACGGTTACCTGCACCCACCAGCTCAGCCCCGACAAATAACGGTTGCGGCAGAGAATGAGAGGCGGTTACATGTCAGATCACCAGTATGTAAAGACCTCACCCCACAGGGAAAGGAGGATGAAAGATAGAGGTAACCCCTGCTCTCTAGCTCTCTCATTTCTCTAATATCATCTTCAAGCTCTCTACTATCAGAGTGCTAACTTAGCCATCAGAGTGGCCCCGCCGGGTATACACCCCCGGGTCCTCTGATTCTGTTCTCATAGGTCCCTCAGTTCCCGCCGTCCACAAAGATGAGCAGATCATCTCTCGCAGGGAGGATGGGACCTTCAGCTCCCACCGTCCGCAAAGAGGAGCAGATCATCTCTTGTAGAGGTCAGTCGGGTTGCTCGTCACCAGGTAGCTCACCACTAGGGAGCTCGTCACCAAGTAGCTTACCACCAGGGAGCTCGTCACCAGGTAGCTCTCCACCAGGGAGCTCGTCATCAAGTAGCTCATCACCAGGCAGTTCGCCACCAGGGAGTTCCATCATCCTCTGAGTCACAGGCTACCTGGGAGTAGGTCAAATAACGAGGTACTTAACCAAAAAATTGGTACATCACAAAAAAAAATTGGTATGTAACCAGCAATGGTCGCATCAATTGTCATTATTAACTCTTAATTTCATCTTGTTTCTGTTAGAAAATTTTATTATATAAAAAAATTTTTAGCCAACTATGTTAGCATTGAGTACTCGATCAATTTATAGGTCTGTAATGGTGTCTTCTCCTCATAAGAGAAAGGGTGTTCTGTTATTCTTTCTTTTTTCCATTATGTTTTCAAGAGGAATAGAAGAGAAAAAATAATGATAATTGAAAACGTTGTGTGGGTTTGGCTGATTTATGCTTTAATTTGTGATAAAATCGAAAGAGGAAGAAGATTTGAAATGGATCTAATTAATGTAAATCTGAGTTGGGGATGATTAGAATTACACTTATGTAAAAGAAAATAAAATTAGAATTTACATTTATCAACAAGTTCCCAATTAAAACTTCTTTGCATATTTGGCAAATAAAAATATTAAATTTCATTAATATTACAATCAAATTCCTTTTTTTTTGCTTTCTTATTAAGAGGTCTGATCCTGTTTTTGTTTTGAATAAAAATTCCTAGGTCATTATAGTAATTATGACACATCTCAAAAATCTTCTCAAATTTCATGCACTAGAGGCTTTCATGATTTGGTAACCCAACTCAAAGTTTTAATAGATGTGAGTTATTTTAATGTGTAATGTCAAACATCTTCTCGTGATGAATTCTATGAATTTATATTTTAATTATTGGGTAAAGGACTTCAACCTCCCCTGAGTTTTGTATTAAATACTAAGTCCTCCCTTATTAAATGCTTAGTTATTATATCTAATGGAACAGTTTAAAAAGAAAAATATGGTCCTTTCCAGTTCAAATAACATCAGTTAGCTTTTAACCCCTTCTTAACTTTATAATGTCTAGTTAATTAACTTAATTACTTGACACCAAAAACCTTTTTGTAAAGAAGCCTCCGCTTCTTCTCAGTCAATGGGCTTCTCTCTAGTGAAAGGTCTCTGATTTTTTTTTTAATCTATAATTCTGAATTTTTTAATCCATTTTCAGACATGATAAAATTGAATTCTGAAAAGTTCATGCAAGACCATTACATGTAGATTAGTTTGAATCTCTAATATGTAATTGTCTGTAATTAGAAATTTCTCCTAGCCAATATGCCAAAAATTGGATGTTTTCATGTTATTGACCATAGATGTTGCTCCAAAAACTGTTTAAGAAGCCAAATCCAATGCAAGATCTTGTGGTAAACCAGCAACTATTCCTCCATTAGATAAAACATCTATTGCAAGGTATATCTAAGCAATATCACTTCCACTCAAACCATGAACTGCATCAAACAATTTCTCATCAGCATTCCATATCTTTCCAATTGTCCCAAGCAAATTAGCTATCAGTTTGCCATCTTCTTTTGTAATGTCTTCTTCCAAATTTCTGATTACTCAACGATTCAAAGAGTGTACCCATTCATAAACCATAATTGTATTGGAAATGTGCTTGAATAAAAAATCATTTGGTCCACTAAAGGTGAAAGTATAAATGCAGATAAGAGAAGCAGTTGGTTTATGTATACAAAGCTAATATGTTCTTAATCTATAATAGGAGAATACTGACTTACTAATACATCATGCTAAAACATCCTGGTAAAGTGAATTATGCTAAATTGACATAAAACTTCCTATAATCCTTTTTTTCTACCCCACAGGTTTCCTTTCTTATTCTAGGAGATCTTTGAACCAAAATTCCTCATTACATCAAGGTCATAATTATTTGATTTATTGGCTTCTGTGGATGGTTTTTATTTCCTGTTCATCTAAAAATATGTAAAAGATTAGATGGTTAAGAATCACTCAATTGGATCAACTACAGAGAAGGATCTCCTAGGTATGGTACATTGAATACACCATCCATTTGGATGTTGATCCTTGGTTCCTGACTACTTTGATGCATGAGTAAAGCAGAGCCAAAGAGAATGGCTTGATTTAATCTTCTTGACCTGATTTCTCCCAATCCCAACTATTTTGATAAAGTTAGAGAAACTACTACTATTGTCAACCTGTAGTGCTAAAGTAAGGTATATACATGAAATTTATGTCTGTGTTCTTTTAGTTTTTGGACTTTAATGGTTTAATATGTCATGCTTAGTCTCATAACCTTTTATTTCTTGGTAGAAAGGTTGAACCTGAAAGATGGTAGTGAATACAACTATCTTAAGCAAAGTGGTTGTTTGATAATTGATGATGTGGATGATGCAAAGAAATTTCACAGGTTGATGGTAATGTGAAAAATAGCATGTTTCTGTTACTATGCATACTAAATACCAAATTTCCAATTTAACTTGTGCTATCTAAGTTTCATAATGCTACAATTCTGTTTTCATATTTCTTTGTTTGATCAGGAGGTCATAGACATCATTAAATTTCCCAAAGATGATCAAGGGAATATATTTGCTTGCAAATATATTGATAATGAAAATCATGTGGATGTGGTGGGAGATGATGGTAATGTCGATATAATTTGTTTTTTAATGGGTCCTTAATTATTTGTTAATTTTTCAAATATATGTTAACATGTTGATGTTCTTTTGGAGGATCTTTCCTTTTCGATTTCTAATTTTATTAATAGGCTCTTTTATAATTTGTTAGTGGGCAATTTGTGTTTGAACTCAACCTAGGTACAGATAGTGCATATTAGAACTCTTGGATGTTTGTTAAACTTGTTAAACTGACCAATTCAATCATACCAAAGCTTGAAATGTGTGGTGCATATTTATTAGGCGTTTTCTTCCAAGGAATTGGAATGAGGGTCCCAAAGTTGCATTTTCCCTATTATGTGATCTCTTTCCTTTTCCCTCTACTCTTGCAAATGCTTATTTTCACTTATTCCTATTAGTTATTAAATTATTTTTGTGTATGATTTCATGCATTAAGGTGCATCTGTTTGTGATCTCATGTGCTTATGCAGAACAAAAAAGTTTTTTTTTTCTTTTTTAAAGATAGGTAGGACAACAAGGTTTAAACCTTCGTTTCAACATAAATGGTGAAAGCTTTGCTTTCTTCCCGTCTCCATCCTCTCCACTCAACTAGTAATAAGAAAAATAAGCCACTCAGGTGGTGATAAAAACGAAGGGCTATTTTGAGGTGTGCCATGACTTGGTTGGAGAATACTTGAAGCACTATATTTGGCAACTTTTAATGAACTCTACACATATCATTTGATAGGGGACATCTGATTATATCTTTACTGTGCAGAATGATGTTTATCTTTGTTCCTTTCTTACACAGCTATGGAGGTTGAGTTCACGAAATCTCAGATTGTTATTATAATCCCAAGAATTTTTTCTATGCATGGTGAATAATTTTGTTCCTTCTCTTTTCTTTTTCTCGACCCTGCCTTTGGTCCTTTGGTTGATCTCTTCCTCAGTTCTCATGAATTTGTCCGCGAGCTTGAGGAATTCGGCCACGGTCGCGGGCTGGCTAGCTACCATGTGCCATTTGAACTCCTTGTGCGTTACTCCTCTCTTGGCCGCCGTGAGCTATACCGCGGGGTCTAATCACGGAATCTGCAAGCACGCTTCATTGAACCGCTTGATGTAGCCCCGGATGGATTCTCCTTCTCTCTGGACTACTCCGAAGATGCTTTCCTCAGTTCTAGGGCACCGCTTGCTGGTAACGAAGTGTGCGGTGAAGACCTGCACGAACTGGGTCTAGCTTCTTATTGACCCGGGTACTAGGTTCCTGTACCAAGTGCAGGCCATCCCCCCTGAAGGTGGTGCCCTAACGAGGTGCATTTGGGACTGGAAGGCATCGACGTGGTCGTTGGGGTCAAAGGACCCATCATACTTGTCCAAAGGTGGGAGCTTGAAGTCTTTGGGCATGGGGACTGCCAAGAGTTCTGATGCGAGGGGGGAAGGAATTGAGAGAATCGAAGCAGCTTTTACCTCATCCGAGCTCGTCTCTTCCTTACCTCTGAGCTGGGGTAGGACACAGGTGGCAGTTCGGCAACTTCGCCGGCGCCTTCATTGTTGAGTGGGCCTAGTACTGGCGCTGCTGGCCTTTGTGTTGCCGAGCTCGATGGGCCCAAAATGTTGGTAGTTTGCTGCTAGGGCGCTGAATCGGTTCTCTGTGAGCAGGAACTCGGGCTTGGAGCGCCGAGGTGCTAACTTTGCGGGCAAGGTTCCAGACCCGCCTGCGAGCTGCGAGGTGGGGGTGATTTTCCTTTCCCTTCGGTCTGGGGATGAGGCCTGGCTGTTAGGGGGGTTCTGGAGTTGGGAGGCTTCTCCTCGGTGAGGGCGTCCACCTTGAGGGGAGGCCTTAACCGGCTTTGGAGCAGGGTGCCAAGGTGGAAGTAGTGACTGGTTCAGGGGTAGTTGGGGGAACTGCTGCTGATAGTGATGTTGAGAGAGGTGGTGTAGTACTTGGTGCTGTTGGAGTTGATACTGTTGGAATTGTTGCATTTGGGCTTGCATTGCCCGCATGCATTGCATCAGGTCGTCAAACTGGTTATGGCGGGTCGCCAGGGGGATAGCAGTTGGTTCAGTAAAGGTTGTTTCGATAGGGAGTGGAAAGGGGACATTCATGGCGGGAAGGTTTATGGGCGCCACTGTTCATGGTGCATTCAGGCTGGGGATCCCATCCACTGGAAGGGGGATGGTGAACTGCCCGATGCACACCACGGGGACTTGAAGTTGTTCCCCGGTGGTGTTCATCTCCGTGCCACATCCGGCGTTGCTGGAAGAAGCCATGAGTGTTGGGGTTTTTGGAGAAAAAAGAGGTTATGAGAATTTTAGAGGGAGGCTTTTGGAAGCGATTTCCCACAGATGGTGCGCAATCCGGCTGGTCTTAGCTGTCAACGACCTTGCCTCTGACTAGAGCAATAGGGAGCTTGAAACGGAGAAGATGAGGAGTCTCCGGGGAGGAACCTGGTGAGATTGCTCCGAAGCTCAAGTTAGTATTCTCTCGAAGGCAAGATAAAACCAAATGGCGCAAAGTTCACATACCTCGTTCTTGGGGGGTAGGGAGCCTTTTATAACCACCTCGCGCACTCACTCCTAAGCTTATGTCAGGTCGGGTATGATTATCTCTGCGCT